>CM046813.1:1733228-2057600 GCA_025617385.1 Murraya koenigii | reverse complement strand
TGGCTCGATACCAAGATAAACCGTGGGCGCTGGCCCCGTAGCTTTGCAACCGTGGCGCCTCCCGTAGCTTTACTATTTGAAATTCGAGCACAAGTAGAGAATGAGCTCGAGCAAGCTTTGAACTCGAGCACGAGCAGGGGCTTCGAGCACGAGCGGGGACTTCGAGCACGAGCAATGACTTCGAGATCGAGCGGTGCTTTAGCTTGAGCATGAATAGGATTTCGAGCTCGAGCAGGGCTTTGACTTGACCATGAATAGGGGCTCGCGCCATGAATAGGAGCTCGCGTGGACTATTGCTTGACCAAGAGCAGAGGCTTTAAACAAGCTGGAGACTTGAACTTTAATCTATTACAACTGAAACAAATACATCTTTACAGAAGCTTTAACAATAACACTGAGATTTTACAAGTACAGATTAAGTACAAAGAAATGATATACAAAATTGGAACATACTCGGAATATATATATATATAATATAATATAAAAATACAAGAAATATAATTTTTCAAGAGTCAAATAGAATTCTACTATAAAAAGAGCTTTATTTTTTTCACCTTTCCAGCACTGGAGGCTCATATCGCATCTCTTCTGTAATTAGTGGAATATATATATATATATATATTTTTTTTTTCCTGTCCTGCCTTCTTGGATTCAAGGAATGCCATCTATCTTCTTATTATTAGTTTTATGTTGCTTTTTTTTTCCTGCTTTCTTTACATCAGTTTGAGTTTCTTTCATTTTCATTACTGCAATTATCATTTGAATTAAATTGTAATTTACAAACCAATGTTATTCACCTTACCTTTTCTTAAATAAATTTGATTTGATTGCAGTTAAAAATAATTTTTCTTTTGTGTAAAATATTTGTCTTACAAGATTACTTGCAGGAAATTGTCATATTGAGCTTATAAATTCTTTTTGGTCACCTCCTGTCCAGAGTCAAGCGACTTAAAATTTATACAAGTTAAATATTATGCCCTAACCATATAGTAGTCAAATAGTATTCTCATAGATATCCTGTCTCATGAGTTGCTTTTTATGCAGTGCTGCAGGGCTACATACAATAATTAGTGGAAAAGAAGTTGTGAATTTTGCTTCAGCAAATTATCTTGGATTGCTAGGACATGAGAAATTACTTGTAAGAAAGACTGTTTCCATTGTCAAATTATTTTTTTTCGATGATAATAAATTTTTTTGGATAGAGTAGTCATAAAAATATTCTGTCTTAGGAGTCATGTACCTCTGCATTGGGGAAATATGGTGTTGGCTCTTGCGAACCTCGTGGCTTCTATAGAACAATAGGTCAAACTGAGCTTTGCAACTACTTTCAAGATGGACTAAACTGAAGTTACTTTTGTTTTATTTTTTTAACTATATGGGCATGATCCATATTTTTACAAGTTTCTTTATTCAGATGTTCACCTTGATTGTGAGGCCAGAATTGCTAAGTTTCTCGGAACTCTTGATTCAATCCTCTATTCTTACGGACTTTCCACCATGTTCAGTGCAATTCCCTGTTTTTGCAAAAAAGGAGATCTCATTGTTGTGTAAGTATTAAAGTCTTGTAAGTTAAACTTTCGGTGCCCTTTTTTTTCCCTTTTTAAAAGAGAAGAGAGACTAAATTTGGAGTTTGCATTATGATCTAAATCAATTATTGTAAGATAATTAGAATTTCTAACGATGGTAAGTGGAAATGTAATTATTTCTCCTTTCTGTATGTGTCATTGCTGTGGCCTCATTTTGTTGACCGAATAGAATATTTGTACAATTTAGATCAATTTTCCCTTGCTAAATGATATTTCACTGTCCTTACTAATATATGATTACTGCTAGAGATGCCAGTTTATGACATTGGCATGGATATTGCTCTTTCATGATATTGCTTAATAACCACTTTGACAATATTAAATGGAAAAACATATGTATCAGCGATTGGAAATTTTGAACCAATTGGGATTAATTTAAATTATAACTGATTCAGATGCTATAAATGAGTGATTTACACGGTTACCAAAGGAAGTCGTAGGCTTGGTCAGTTCCGTCTAATTATGAACTTGCTTGCATAATATTGGAAGATCGAATTACTGCAATTTATTTTCTTCTGATTTGTCTTCATTTTGAATACAGGAAAACGGGTGATCCACTCCACTTTGACCGAGAAAAAGCTTATGGAAGTCAAGAAAGCACTCGATATTGATTTTATGGTAAATTACAATATCTGTTCTGTGCATATAAATAAATAGATGTTTTTATGTATCTATATAAATTTTCTATTATCTTGTTCACTTTGAGCAGGAGGTGGAAACTAATGAACTAGTTAACAAGTTGGACCACCAAAAATTCCAAAAAATTGGTATCTGATCATTTCCTTAAAGATTTAGAATTTAGCATATGGTTATTTTTCTGTATCTAATGGTTGTAATGATGTTAAAAAATGATTCTTCTGTAATCAGGAAGCAAGCACATGGACATGTCCACATGTGGTGCTCTTCACTCGGTTGGATCTGACGTCACTCGTACAAATGGCAGATCTGACATTCATCAACGTGGTTCTTTCAGGAGTGAGCAGACTATCTCCAAGGCAAAAGTCGGAAACACTCCAACAAGCCGGGCTGGGGTTAGCATGCTATCAAAAGTTTTTTACTTATGCTAATAATTTTCTATGATTTTTGACGTTTTGTAGCTCAATGAGATAGTTTATTGTTGAAACTGCGCAGTCGGTAGCTTCAAGAGAGAGTTTCGTACCAGGAAATGAGAAAATCAGAACAAATGGAAGCACAAATAATTGTGATGAGGTTGATGATATTATATGTAGTAGATCCACTCAAGATAAAAGATTAAGGAAAACAAGCACGGTATGTTTCATTTCTTGTTCCCCTTTTCTTTTGTTTTTTTTCTAACCACGGAATACCAAGTAAGTTGCTGCCGAATGAAATGTCCTCTAGTAGTGAAAACATGGTGATTCTAATGGCTTTGTTGGTTTTATTTTTATCATCTTTACAGGTTAAGGAGCCTATTCTTTAGCATGTGAAGCGTCAGAAATCTCTAGCTATATGTGTTTGAAAGGCGTAGAGTAGATCTCGCAACTAGGTGACTTTTGTTCGGTTATGTGACCATACATTAGTGTGGAAATGAGAATGTAAAGAAGCAACTTGTTTAGACCATTTGTGACGGCTTACATTTTCTTTGTAGTCTTGTTGCTGTCATGTTGGCGAATGCTATGCTTCTTCTATATCTTCTTATTCATGGTTATGGATTTACTAATTGGAAATTGATTTCTGCATGCGTTTCTCACTGATCCGAAGATATACTATAATCTTGTATTTGAAATTATTGTTTTACTGATATTATTAACTTGTGATACTATAGTAATAGTAATTATTGACACTAAAGTATTACTATTTGTATTCTATTGACATGTAATAATTGTTTGTAAATACTGTTACAAGTGTCACTATATTAGTAATACTATAGTGATACGAACTTTTGACACATAATAATTATTAGTAACTTCTATCACTATAATGTCATAAAATCTGTAATACTATTGTAATAGTAATTCCTGACACCACTTTCAAGTGTTACTATTTTTCTGACTCCCAGATCACTGACACTATTAATAAGTGTCACTAATTAGTGACATTATTTTAGTATCACTAAAGGGCATTTTTTTAGTAGTAGAAAGAGTTGAAAATACCGAAGTTGGAGATAAAGACAAAACTTTTTTATTACTTAATTCACTGCCAAAATCCTTTGAGGGTTTTGTTAATACCATATTGTATGGTAGAATAAGTTTGACTCTGAGAATGTAAAGGCTCCCTTATGCTCAAAAGATATTCAAAAGTATTCTAAATACTTATATGTAAATTAGGAAAGGGTTTGATGGCAAGATTTGAATAAAGAAAGACAAGAAGAAAAAAAATAACAAGAATAAACCCAAGAAGAATGATGGATTTAAAAAGAAAAAGATGAAGAGGAGGAAATATTTTTACAACAGGAAATAAGGTCATTACATAAGGGATTATGCTGAGAAGAAAAGGGATAATAAAGAAAAGTCAGGAAATGCTGTTGGGGCTTCAGATGAGTCTTCTGATGAGGGATATCATAGTGCTGATATGTTGCCCGCATCAGATAGGAAGATTCAAGGTCAATGGGTACTTAACTGTGGATTTTCTTTCCTTATGAGTCCTAATAAAAATCTTTTTCATGAATATGCATTTATTATTGGTGGAAGAGTCTTAATGGAAAACCATAATGCATGTAAAATAATTAGTGTTAGTTATGTTAAAATTAGAATGCATGATGGAATTATAAGAACTCTAGAGCAAGTAAGGCATGTGCCTGGACTAAAGAAGAATTTAATCTTCATAGGCATGATAGATAACTCACGTCATGTCTATAAATCTAACCATATGGGTTTAAATTAAGATAATGAAAGAAGTTGTTGCAGTAATGAAAAGTATAAAGGTTAATGGGCTGTATGTGTTGCAAGGCTCATCTATACCTGTGTTGTCTGCTTTGCACATTAAAATTGATATCGATAAGACTAAATTATGGTATTTGAGACTTGACTACACGAGGGTTAAAGTGATGCAAGAGTTAAGTAAATAGGGGTTGTTATGCAGTGATAAAATTGAAGAGCTAGATTTTTATGAGAATTACATCTTTTCAAAGGCTCATATGATCAAGTTTGATAAATGAATACATAAATCTAAAGCTATGTTGGAGTATGTACATTCAAATCTTTAGAGGCTTATTTAAGTTCCCTTCATAAGTGGTAGAAGGTAGTTTATGACACTGATAAATGATTTTTCTACGAAGGTATAACTCTACATACTTAAAACCAAAGACCAAGCTCTTGAGAAATTAAAAGTGTGGAAGGCATTAGTCGAAACTCAAACTAAAAAGAAGGTCAAGACATTAAGAACTAATAATAATCTTGAGTTTTATAATAAGAAGTTTAATGATTACTATTAGTAGTAGGGAATTTAAATACACAAGACAATAATTCACAAAAATTAACTTTTGAATCCTTTGAGTGGTTTGGGCCTCTAATAGTGAAAATAAATGTTAGAAATGTGAATAAGAATCTGGATTCTAGATAGAACGACAAAGTCAATTTATGCTATATGGCTTGTATGACATTTAAGTCATAGAGATACGACTTGTCGATCTAGAATAAGTGATGCATGCCCAAGTCACGTCACTCGTTATATTAAATTTAAAGCTCAAACCAATGTCCTTTAAGCTTGCCAATTATATATACATGAGTTTCATGTAAGACAGGTTTGTTAAGTTTATTATTTAAAACAGGAGAACTCTAGAAAATGAAAGCTGGCTTCTGGTCCAGCCTACTAGAAGCATCGAGACTTATATAAAAGGCCTTAGACTTTGTAATTTGAGTCAATTCATTCTTTGTAATCTCTTAAAATCTTGTAACCAGAAGTGTATTAATAAATCAATCATGACTTTCTGTTCTCAAAGAGGATATAGGCTGCAAAGCTGAACTTCTATAATTCTTGTTGTTTGTGTTTTGTTTCTATTTTTGTTTCAGTTTTATTTGTTTATTGATCACCTTACAATATTAGATCTTAAATCGTTAATAAGTGTGTAGTTATATTTCTTAGGGTTTAAATTAGGATAAATTTTATTTTAATCTAACAAATTGGTATTAGAGCTTATATCTCTGATTCTTGATTTAAGAATAGTAACTCAAAAGTTGAATGTGGAGAAGTTCATTAGGAACAATGATTTTCATCTCTGGCGATTAAAGATGAGAGCCCTTTTGGTATATTAAGGTATTAGAGAAGTCTTGAAGGAAAGACAAAGCTCTAGAAATTAAGAAAGATCAGGATAAAGATATTCAGGATACTATGGACAAGGCACACAACATTCTAATTTGAGAGAGGTATGGGACCAGAAGATAGCTTCTGGTTTGTGGAAGAAACTAGAGGATCTATACACTGAGAAATTGCTTACTAAAAGATTAAACACCAAGAAGAGTTTGTATACCCTTCAGATAGAAGAAGAAGTGTCTTTATATGCTCACATTGATGTCTTTAACAAGATCGTTCTAGATCTAGAAGAATCAATGTGAAGGTTAAAGATGAAGACAAGGCCATCATTTTATTGTCTTCATTGCCACCCTCTTATGAATGTTTTACTGATACTCTACTATATGGGAGACAATCATTAACCATGCAGGATGTTAAGGAGGCTCGAAGTTCAAAAGAAAGCTTAAACAAATCCAAGTCAAGAGATAAAGAGGATCTGACAGTAAGATGAAGAACAGAGAAGAGAGATGGATTTAAAGGCAAGAAAAAAAGAAGATCAAATTCCAAGAACAGAAACTTAAAGTTTTTTCAGTGCCATAAAGAAGAAAACTTTAAGAGGAACTGTCCTAAAAGGAAAAACAAAACCAAGGAGACAAAATAAAGAAATAGTGATGCTGTTGTAGCCACTGATGATCAGGAGAAAGGATTTGGCTCAACTGGGGTTCTTGTGGCTTGTTGTGATCAAAATGAAGGTAAATGGGTTCTTGATTCTGGTTGCACTTACTATATGTGCCCCAACAAACATCTTTTTACATCTTATAAGCAAAATGATGGACATGATGGGAAATGATGCATCTTGTAAAGTTATTGGAATATATTCAATAAAGCTAAAATTCCATGATGGATTATCACATGTCAGACATGTTTCTAAACTAAAAAGAAACTTAATCTTTCTTATTTTACTGGATAAATCAGAATTTATGATTACAATAGAGTCCAGTATGTTAAAAGTCATTAAGGGTTCTATAGTATTGATGAAATGAGTATGACTAATGACTTGTATATCTTACAAGGAAAAGCCATATCAAGCTTTGTCAATGTTGCTGATAAATAGATTTAAGACAACATATTTGTGGCATTTAAAATTAGGTCACAAGAATGAAAATGGGCTAAAAGAACTAGAAAAGCAGGGAACTCTAAAGAAGATAAGATAAATGCCTTGGAGTTTTGTGAGGAATGTATCCTAAGTAAATCCTCTAAAACAAGGTTTAAGGCTGTAGTGCATACAATTATAGGCACTTTGGACTACATTGATACTGATTTATGGAGACCATTACAGATTTTAACTTTAGATAGAGTAAAGTATTTTCTATCTTTGATTGATGACTACTCTATGATAGTCTAGGTATACAATTTAAAGAGCATATATCAAGCCTTTGAGAAGCTTAAGAACTAAAAAGTACTAATTGAAACTCAAACTAATAGAAATGTTAGACATACACCTAAACAAAATGGTTTGGTAGAAATGATGAATCTTATGGAAAGAGTGAGATGCATGTTGCTTCATTCTGAATTGCCTATGACACTATAGATTGAAGCCTTGAGTACAACTTGTTATCTTGTGAATAGAATCCCTCTATAACCTTAAATTTCAAAACCCTTTATAGAGGTTTGGTCAGGAAAGCTTGCATATTACTCAAATCTAGAAATATTTGGGTGTCTTGCTTATGCTTATACAAAACAAGGCAAGTTAGAACCTAAAGTGTTTAAATGTGCTTTTTTAGGATATCTAGATGGTGAAAGGCTACAAACTTTGGGGCACATATGTTAACCCACTAAAGTGCATTATTAGTAGAGATGTAGTATTCAAGGCAAATTTCGTAATGGATTACTGTTGATTTCAATAATTTATGTGTAGTGAAAAGTTAAAAATAAAAAAAGAAATGATTTTTGAAATCAATGGATTTTTTGCTCCAATTAAGGCACATTTATCTTTACTGATAAATGTAAAATTTGGTAGAGCAAATGACAATAGCTCTAATACCATGATTATTTTGTAAATCTTTGCTAGAATTTTATTTATTCTAGAGAAAAGATTGAGCAAGTAAAGAGCTAAAAATATTTTATTTTGCTTTGTGAGGAGAATAGGTGACTACGCATTTGATTTTATATTGAATTTAAAAGTTTAAGGTCATAAATATTTGATTTGAAGAATCTAGTTCTCAGATTTCCTCCATTAAATTTAAACTTCAGCAAAAGATATGGCGGTGATGCTCCGTCATATGATATAATAGAACACCATATAAAATAATTCAAATAAAATAGAAATTAGTAACTAATTTCACAAGATGAACTTAAGGATAAGATTATTAATTGGCCTCCTAAGTAGCACCGGTGGTCGTGAATATGGTTTGTACAACGATCATCTCAAGTTCGAATAATAATAGGAAGAAAGATTGGTATTTAGAGGGTGATGTTTCTTATCGTCATCCCATCTAAACCTTTAAGCATATATTTTATAATATTATTTAATTAATCTACATTGTTCATTTGGGAATAATGTGATTGGTCCATTTGGCCAAAGTTCATTAGTCTATCCCATTTGGCTTATAAAAAATAAGAAGATGTTTGTATAGGATTACTGCTTTATAATATCTGCCATTAATTATAATTAAATTTGATATCTAATCTTCAGATATTTCAAAATCTGAAGTTTAAATGCTTATTGTTGATGCAGTTTTTCCCGCGTGACTTCAACAGTGCCTCGAACCTTCAAACAGTGCCTCCAAACAGCTCGAGCAGGACTGTCTGAACCTTCTGCTCGCGGATTCAAACAATACCTCTATCCTTCTGCTCGCGATAAGCTCAATCTCGAGCAGGATTACCTCCTTCGCTCTGTTCACTGTCTTCTTCGAATCGAGATCTCCGGACTGTACTCACAAAAACCGGGTCGGGGTCGTCGGACATGTTCCGCGAAACCCTCCGACGCTCAAGTCGATGATCGGGTTTGTCTTTTGGTATCTCCCTTAGTGAGGAGACCGGAAAGATGAAAGGGGTATTATTTCGCCCCCCTTTTTTGGATAAGTATGGTGCTTTTTTTTAGAAAGTTCAGATAAGAGAAATTAGAAAATGGAGAACCTGTATAAACTTACGGATTCTTTTTTGAATCAGAATTTCCAACCTCTTTTGTGAATCAAAGTTGCCCACCCCCGTAACGTTCCCTTTCGTTTCCTTTTGTACTCCATTTTTCCCGCTCTTTCCATTTCCAAGCTGTCCACTCCCACGTTAGTGGTATCTGGGTCCCTCTGATAGCTGGGATTGGCGGAATATTCCCTAGGGATGAGCGGCTGTCCTCTTAACCCGATTCACGTGGCCAGATCAGCATGTCGGGCGTGTGCGCTAGAAATGATGATACCTTGGAGGCATGTGCCGACCATCGACAACAGTATCACCACCATACCATGTGGGGCCCCGGTCAGACATTTAAAGGTGTGCTCGGATTACGAGAAAGCAGGTTGGGTCTTATCCAGCTATGCTCGTGGACGTAATCTCTGCGAGCGAGAAAGGTGTGCTTTCGGGACCCGTTCTTTGCGACAGGGAAGGAGTGCTCGGTCTCGACCTTGACCAGCTTTGACCGGGACAACCTCGAGTTAGGCTGTCCTCGGGGTGTCTTACTCGAGTTGGAAGAACTTCGAGGGACCTGTCCGATATTACCCAAACACTTATCTTTAATCTGTACCTGATCTTTTTTTTGTGAGAATTCTATTTATTGACATGGCATTCGGCCCAAAGAGAAAAAAACAAGCACACTATGTCCATTACTTAAAAGGATTTAATGTATTTTAAACTAATTAGTTTATCTGGAGTAATCAATTGATGAAATGCATAACTAATGAAATTCACTCCTATTTATTCTAGAAACGTAAAAGCTAAATTTATACGATGCATGAAAAAAAATGGAAATTATACAACTGATATAAAATTTGGTAATTCAATTCATTTATAAAGATTAAGTCAATCAGTCTTGATGTTAATTAATCAATATTTATAAGAGTTTTTTGTTCTACTCAGCTCTAATAGATATTAGAGCTTTTACGGTAACTACTAACTAAATATCCAAAACGGCGCCAGAACTTAATTAGGAAAAAGGCTTGTTTAATCTATCTTCCGTAAACTAGTAAAGCAAACTTCTTGTTTGAAAAATACTAATTAATGACAAATCTATAAACTATTTTATAGTTCATAGGAAGGCACCTCCTCACCTTATTCTTGAGGTTGAGGGTTGGAGTCCTCTCATTTACATAGTAGGTTGATTTTCATATAAAATTTAGAAGTAGATCCAGTCTGTTCTGGACCATATATCTAGGTTCTGCCGTCATAGAATTGATTGACAAGATTTTAGTGAGTTTCTAATTGTAATTAGCAGTAGAGTATAATGCCATTCGGAAAAGAAAGTAACAACAAATTTTTGGTGCTTGTCAATAAATATACTTGTTAATATTATTAATAATAATAATTAAGCTTAAAATATAAAAAAGTATCAGTATTTGACGACTTAAGTGACTTTTAGTGCCTTTAACATATTAGTGTCAACGAATATTGATACTATAGTATCACAACCCTAGACTGATACTAACAAATGTATTTCTAATTAATTTTTATTTTCCCAAATCTAAACGGCATTGTTTTCTTATCCTAAAATTTGAAAACACTTGAATTTTTTTACTCTTCATCTTCCCTATTTTCACACAATCGTGCTCTCTACCAACGCTAAAAGCCTAAAACTAATAAAACAAAGCTCTATATCAAATTAGTAGAAACCACAAGGGAAAAAAAAATACCACAGCTTCTAAAATGATATACCGAAAAAAAGCTTGGATAACTTGAAGGTCTAACTGAAATTGTCCTCTGAATCTTGTCGTTCTCATCATCGTTCTGGCAGTCATTTACTCACCTATGATTGCTGTTTGATTTACATAGTCATTCCCTGTTCTCTCTGCCATTATTTTCAATCAAACCACCTTGCCGCGCCATGCTATTTCCTTTTGACGAACAAAGTCGAGCCTGTAGCTGCTGCATTGCTATTCTTATTAAAGGAATCCCAGGCCTTTTAGTAGCACTAGAGTTTTTATTAAATAGACCCTAGGTATTTTTTTCATATTGTTATTTCTTATCTCTTATTTAATACGTTAAAGTAAATGACTTAATTTGATCAAAATAATGATTATATCTGTTTATTGCCAAAAAGTCAGTTTTGGTAATGAATTAGTTAAATTTTGAAGCTTATTTGTGGTCTGATTTTACTGATTTTGAAGTTGTGATTTGGATTTTGAACCTTACTTCTCTTGGACACAATAATTTATCAATAAGGAACAACAACAGATGCTATGTTTCCTCCTTCTATTGATAGAATTTTAAATAATTTTAAATGCCAAAGGTATTAGTTTAGTTGATTGGGCGTCTTCTGGTGTTTGGTTCAATAACCATAAAAAATGTAATTTTTCTAATATATGTTTTTCTATTTCCTCTTGATTTGTGTAAAATGCTTTGCTAAAAATATTTCATGGCTATTATTAAGAACTAAGTTATAGTCTAAATATTTGAGTTGCAAATATGCGACATGGTACAATAACTTGTATTATAAATGCCACTCTTGTAATTCCAGAGCTTGATAAACTGTCATTTTGGCAGGATTCTAGGTTCCTCCTTTTCCCATTTTGGAAGTTAGCTATTTGTCTCTGTATCAATTTCTTAACAATTGATATATGTGGGCTGTTTTCTACTTTCTTTGTCCGCAGTAATTTTTCTAATGTGTTTTTTATGAAGATCATTTTATTAACTCTTTTGCTAATGATGTGAAAGTCATAAAAAAACTTCTTAAGGAACTCAATATAGCTGCTAGAGCAGTTAAACGTTTTAGAAGCTAGTCTAGTATGGATTACTACTAGGGAGAGATAGTTAGCATGTGGGAGGATTATCAGGGGGGTTTATTGAAATTCTTCACCAGGTTTCTGTTTGCAGCTTTACATAGTATTCCAAATGCGATCATCCTGATACTCACATGATTCTTTATAGATTATTCGAGCTGCCAAATCTAACTCTCGTCTAACAAATAGTAATCTAACTCCAGATATTCGGAAGCTGTGTTGTCGTGCCTGCTATAAAGCTCTTCGTTTGGCCCCTCAAATTAAGGTAATGAGGAAATAAATTAAATAATTAATCCTGAATTTTCATTTGATTTTTTTTAGTGCCACATTTCTTGGGACCTATGCAATTAGATATGGGACAAAATTTATTTCATTGTAGTTGTTGGTAGGTTGGCTAAGGTCTTACGGTCCTTATATTGCACTGCATTTGCGATATGAAAAGGACATGCTTGCCTTTAGTGGATGCACCCATAATTTATCTCCTGTTAAGGCAGATGAACTAATAAGAACAATAAGGTCTGAGTTGACTATGTGATGATTTAAATGCTGAATTTGATGCTTCTTCACTTGATTAGTTGTTTATATTACTTGATGCATGTTATTTATTTTAACTTGGTTTTAAACATTGTAGAGAAAACACTGCCTACTGGAAAGTAAAGGAAATTGATTCCAAGGAACAGAGATCCAAAGGTTATTATCCCCAACTCCAAAGGAGGTTGGAATATTTTTTACTACCCTAGGATATTCATCAAGCACTCTGATATATATTGTTGCTGGACAGATATATAACGGTGATGCCCGTATGGCCAATCTACAGTTTTACTGTCCTATAATGATGAGTAAAGTATTAATTGTGTTTTATATGGTGTGTGATTCTTGTCTTAAAAGTAAACTCGGGTGCTTGATTTTGATATAGTCCTAGAATAATTTATGAGGTTTTTGGTGAACGTTGACCTTGTGAAACCTCAAAATAGAAAATGCAATAAAATGTTCCTGTGTGCTCTATTAAATATGATGTGCAACTCATCTGAGATTACAATCTAGTTGTGCTAATGAGTTTAGCCCATAAGTCTCATAACCATGCAAGTAATGTCAATTATAATAGAAGGACCTCTGTAATCAACTTCAGTCATTGGCTAATTGTGGAATTTATTGTGGTAGTGTTCAATTTCACCATTTGCTTCTGATCATTAACAAATTTTTAGTTTTTAGTGAACATAACAATTTTTTTTCTTTAACAGATTTTTAAGATTGAGCAAAATTATAGAAATAAATACAAGATTGTAATTGGTGATAGTTGATTTTTCAAGTAATTTTTATTGTGAACTCTTTACTCTTTTGAGTTTGACATAATGTTTTGGCTTTCATATTTCAATCTTCATGTAGTTCTATACAATGTAATAGATTTTCAGATTATTCATTGAATATTTCAATTTAAGTATCAATAGTTATTTTCTATTTCTTTTCTTTTTTAGAAAAAACATTATTACTATAGTATCGTTATCATTGTAATACACCTATATCAATATTTGTTTGATACCATAGTATTGTTATATATATGATATCCTAGAATCAAAATGGTCTTGATACTATAGTGACATAAAATCACTGACACTGGCATGGGTTATGTTGACACTAAAACTTGGTATCAGCGGAATATATTGCTATCACCAAAATGGTATCAACAAAGGCCATTTTTTGAGTAGTGACTATTACTACCAAAAACATCAAATCTATAATTTGGGTTAGTAGATTTAAGTTTGTTTTCTTAAATAAAAATCAGCAAAATATATATGTGTGTGTGAGTATAAATGATTTCATTTTTTTCCAATTTGAATTACTATTAACGCCTCTAAGACTTAACTAAGTGATTTTCAATTAGCTTGCTTTAGCTAATTGCCCGAATTAGAATACTGAGGATTGGGTTTAAAAATTTATTTTAAAATTTTCCTACCCTTTTTCCATTTTATAAAAAATAAAATAAAAAATAGTAAGAGACCTCTTTATTTTTAAAATGGTAACATAAACTCCTTTTGTGATAGCTTTGCCATTTGAGTAGGTACTAGTCGCCTAAATTGTATTTCATTTATGCATAATTTTTGAAAAAATAGTTTTCATGTGATTATTGAAATACATAAGGGTCTTTATTACCATTTCACAAAATCATCAGTCATTTTTCTTTTTTTTTTTTTATTTTAGGTTTTAATTTATTAACCTAAATTATTTAACTTGCAATATTTTTAATTTCCAAAACATATTTTCCAGGGGAATAGAATCTACTAGCACAACAACAATGTGGGCAATGTCATAGTTGATGAGACCCTAGAGTGATGAAGAAGGCACAGGCTAAAGTAAGAGGCTTAAAGCGCTCAAGGGAAAGAAAAAAATTTCTAAAGCTAAAATTAAGGAACCAAATTACTTGAAACTAATCATCAAAGAGAATCTAAGATTGCACCTACCAAATCCACTCTTAGTTCCTTGATAGAATATATAGGCATGCAAGATAAAAGGCTATAAAATTCCTATAAAGAACCGAGCTGTATTTAATGCATGGGCTATTGGAAGAGACTTTAAGTACTAGCATGAAGCTGAGAATTTTGTACCTAAGAGATTTAATGGTAATGGAGGCAAAAATTCGATCGATTTTAAGGGAAACGATTTTGAATTTATTCCATTCAAGGCCGGACAGAGGATGTGTCTAGGCATAGCATTTGGTCTAGCTAACATTGAGCTGCCACTCACTCAGCTTTTCTATAATTTTGACTAGGAACTCCCTGGTGGAATGGCATTGCAAGATCCAGAAAACTTGATAAAATTAAAAAAAACAAACAAACAAACAAACAACTCAAGCCTAAATACATAGATGCTTCTTGTGGTAGGTTTGGTTAGTATAGTTAGTGAAGTTGGTGATTGTTAGGTTTAATGAATAGTTAAGAATTAAGTAGTAATTGAATAAATGTATAGTTGTGATTAAGTTACAACAAGTATAAATATCCCCTCTCCCCTTTGGCTTATGCATCAAGCTAAGCAACAAAATCTCAGTTGTAAAGAATGAAAAAATAAGAGTTGCATTTGAGGAGTGTTGTTTAATAAATAAAATAGTGTGTTTTGAGTGTTTGATTTTCGAAATTCTCTAACAAAGTGATATTAGAGCTGATAATCAGTGCTCAATATAGTCGTGAAATATATCAAATTGAAAGAGTTCGACGAGAGAAACGTAACAATATAGGAATCAGCCTCATTAGAGTCTAATCATGCTCGTAATCTCCATTAGTTTTCTGCCTAAAAACTGAGTTGACTCACTGAGTTGAAACGAAACAAACCAGACCAAGCTGAGCTTATGAATTAATTAAATTGCCTTGAATAAATGGAAATGGAATTCTAAATAAATAAATTATAATCAAATAAATTGACTTGAACATTGTGGCATAATTTTTTTTTTCCACCCAATTTGCTTGGAAATTGTTGATTGGAAAGCATTCTAATGACGAAGCTTCCCATGGTCAGAACATCAGTTGCAGAATACCAATGACAAAAGATGGCAGTACAATCCACTTCTTGAGCATTATCAGAAAACAAACTGATGTTATTATTAGGTCGCACAAATTAAAGAACATGATTAAAGCATCAACACATATATTGTCAACACAGATTAAAACAATGACAATTGGATATTCACAAATTCATAATCAGCACAACCAAAATTTGTCATTAATGAAGCAAATTACCTCCACAAATTGATTACAGTGGAGTGAATGAAGCTGCAAGTCAGATGAGATATGTGTGCTAAAGCTGAAGTTGCAAGTCAAGTTGAAGCTGAAGGTGTCAATAACCAGAGAGCACAAAGAGAGAGAGGGAAATTTGACGGAGAGAGCAGAGCTGCATGAGAGAACGCTGAGATTTGGGGCAAAAACGCGCGTTTGTGGTGTGAGATCTGTGTGTGATGTGACTCACGCATACCATATTGAGCATTTTATAGTTAGCACAATTCACACAGTTGTGTGCTAATTGTTGTGCTCAATGTGGTTTGAATATCAGAACTGTATTCAAATTGAAGATCCATGGATTAAAAGTGATATGGCTAATTTCAAGGGGCCAAAGTTTAAATTATTAAAACTATTAGGGCCAAATCATAAATAATTCTATTTACAGGAGTCACTCTCAAAGTCCAGCCGAAATTATCCATATTCCAAAAATTTCATTTGCCAAGTTCCCGCTCAACACTCACAATGAGGATCCGCAATTCCTCCCTTAATTGGAATGGCCCATAATAACGACGGCCGATCAGCGGAAATTATTGATGCGGCCTAACAAGGTGAGTCTTATTGTGGAAATTCATCATGTGCACATATAATTTGTTTGTAAAATTATCTTGAAGATTGCATTTAAAAGAAAATCAGTATCTCGAAGAGGCTAAATAAAGATAGAATATAAAGTGAGGTGCTGTTTGATGAAGAGGACCAGCACTCATGTAGCTGAATAAAAGGAAAACCGAATAAAACAGTCGCGGCAGGGGAGGACCGCCACCGGTTTCTACCTATAGAAATACTTTCAAAATAGTCCCCAGAATGGAATACTTTTAAGACTGTAAAATACAAAACTGACTTTTCGCAAAGGGTAAATCAAATAGTAATACTAAATATCAATTTTAAAGCCACAGAAGGTTAGTTTACTTACTATTGTGTAAATGTATCAAAAGAAATGTTGTTCATTTTCCATTTGATGAGGATTCCGAACCAGTTTTCGGGATAATTAAGGTTAAGATATTGGAAAAGTGTTTGTTCATCACTTTTCCAACCTATATCCAGTGTATATTCCCCGTACCGCAGGGGGTTGATTTTGTTTAGCCATACAGACTGCAGATGAAGGCATTGGGGGACAGCATTGGGGGACAATTGGACGTAAGTGAATATTCTGCTGCTCGCCGGTCATGAACTTGATTTCCTTTTCTCTTATATGTGTGTGTGTATTCTTAAGCAATTTCTTAATTTCAAGCCCCTGTGTTATTAAATTCGTGTCATGTTGGAATGATATTTTGTACAATCAAGTCATGTTGGAACGCAATTTAATTATCAGACTTGGACCTTTAGCCAACGCTGACAAGATTAGATTCTCTTGCCGTAATATAATGTTGTTAGCAATGTTTCACAACATTATAGTTAAAATCCTAATTAATTCACGAGGATTGAAAGAAAAGAGTAAGAAGTCAATCATTGCGTCATTCAGATCACGTATACAAGAATCAAGATGACAAATGTATTGATAGATATTCAACAATGCCCAAATAACTCATTTTACTTGAGATATGTGATCTGATGCAGAAGCTAACAAAATATTCTAAACCATATTTTGTCTATCAGAAAATTTGCAGCTTTGACCAAAAACACATTCATAATGCTAGACTGTTTCGTCATGACTAGTAAAATTTCCAAGGTATCAATACTGTCTCACACTCAAAAATTGTGAACAACAATGCCTTAAAATTGTTCTTCAGTAGGCTTGTGAACCCAGTTGTCTTGTGTCTCCTCAGTTTTGTCCATGCACTAAAATTTATGAGCTCCCGACCAGCTTGCAGGCAATGGAAGAAGGAGACCATAAAAATTAGAGAGTCAATTAAATTATCCTGGATTAGTTCAGTCAAAGTGATTGATCATCATCGGAAGAGTCTGCGACCAGGATGACTCTCATTCCGCTTTGAGTATCATCCTGGTACTGATGTCAGCAAGAAAGAACCAAATCAAAGATGATGGCAGCAGCCAAAAGAGGGTGTTGTGGCCGCAGAAAGGTGTTCTTGCCCCCATGAAAATTTCTGATGTGTGCTTATGCATGGCTCTCGTGCCATGCCCAACATATGGCACATACTACAGAACACCAATACCCCACCACACAACAAAAGTCAGGCTGATTAACAAAACTACAATATTTCTTCTCAATAAAAGCTATACAAATGACAGTCGATCGCTAGCACTTGTAAGAATCTAAACTGCAAATGTACCTTGATTCCAGCTCCCATCAAGAAAATCAACCGAAACAGATTTCATCTTTGTCTGGCTGCTCTTAAAGTCATCTCCACCAATTAAACTATTCCTCCAAATGGCCAAATCAGTCAGCCTTGCAAAAAAACACACAATTTAACAAAGAAAAAGCAGCATCTCATGCTTCTATACAACTATTCAACGGAAGCAACAGAACAAAATGCAAGAAAATCAGATTATTTAAGAACCTGAAATCTCAGCTTCATTTTTGTCCAAATGAAGCAGGAAGGTTCCCCGTTATAACATTTAGAGCCACAATCACATTACTTTACCCATCAGTGTTGACAGTCAACAGTACTACAACAATCTTATCCACTTTGTGCTTTTATTTGAGCTCTCTAATTACCACAAAAAAACCACATAAATTATTCAATTAAACCCATTTTTCACAAAAGAAAACAAAATAAGTAAAACCCTTGTGACCAAAACAAGTAATTGACTTTATTTACCTAATTTCTTTGATTTTTTGTAGCATTTGACCTTCGGCTCCCTTGATCATTTGCTGGCACATGACCCTTGGTAGATATGAAATCAGTCAAGTGTTATATATTTCAGGAAGTGGAACCATTGATCTCATGTAGGGCCTTAGTTGCTTTTCATGGAACTTAGGTCCCATCCTCTAAACACACAATGTCATCTGAATTCACATAAATTTACAAGCAAATGAAATTGAAATTTTAGATTAATTTAGAAGTAGATATTATAAATTACATCAACCGATTTCATTCTAACAAATTACCATAGGAGAATACTTTTGAATGGAGCAAAGGACCCAAGAACACCCTAAAGCACGAGGCACACGAAGTTGTTTCAGTCCACACGGCTACAAAATCAACTGCTCTAGCTTACGGCACCCATTGCTTATTTCCAAAACTCAGATAAAGCCAACTAACAAAATACATCTACAGAGACCAGAAGGAATCTCAACTAATTCCCTGCACTCACAAAAACACGAATAATAATTTTATTTCGATTTTATAAAGACACTAATGACATTATTGATCACTTGTTTTTCATAGACCAAGTTTTTCGACCAATCAAGCTGTTCTTTCTAACACCAAATATATCAGCCCTGCAAAAACAGTACAACAACCAACAAAGCAATAGCTCCAATGAAGAAAGAATGATGGGTAATCAAATACTTACAAGAGGAGCCTTGGTGAGGTTGGTGAGAAATTGTAGCCACAGGATGGCAAGAGTGGAATTTGCACTGTAAAATTGAATTATATTTAATATATTTATCTTACAAGTAACTTATTATAGAGTCAAGAGTCCAGAAACCAGAGAAATTAAATTATGGAATTCTAAAGTTGAAGAGACAAAAGACCATGCAATAAACAATCCTCTCCTTCAGCTTTAAGCAGGCATTCTGTGATGAGAAAAATGTTTTCTGAGACTGATAAAAGAAAATTGGTCTTATATAAACAGGATGATTTCAAACTCATCCAAAAACCTTAAATCCATAAAAAGGTTAATATTCCCAAGATAAAGCAGACAGCTGTTGATGAAAGCCAAACCATAGAAATCAGAGACTTCTTCTCCTCATGTATGCCACAACCACTACAGCAGCTGTGACAAGCTGCCGATCCCCTGTGTTATTAATTCATTATAATTTGCTTTTGAAATGATACAAAACTAAGCATCACGATGACAATTTAGTTGATGGAGAAAATAAGTTCCTATAAGTTTTCCCACCATATATTACCTTGTCCATATTTTACATGTCATCATCAGACATGAATTACTCTTGAAAATCAGGTAATGCTTATTGTGATACTGGATTTGGAATAAATGGTCATCACATGATGAAAATATCTTCTTATAGCGGGAAAACCTGAAAAAAAAAATTAAAGAAATAAATAAAATATGGTCAATGATTTCGGTCATACAATCTCAAATATACATATACATAAAATAAAAAATAAAAAAAGATGATCAACTGTGGCATAATATACACTAGATAACATATATGATACATGTTAGAATGAGAGGTGTTTGATACAGTGAATCAACTGTCGATGAAATGCCACACTGAGGCTCAACTTCAGCTCATCCAGAAAGTATTGATATGAAAAATGACTCGTCACAGGAGTGATGACTCAGCAACAATCTTGGGACTTCTACATATAGCTTATAGATAAGAATGAAGGGTTCTATAAGACAAGTGAGCTCTGTCTTTTGTAAAGGAAAGTGAATTGTTTCCGTTAGATGGAATCAAAGGGAGCCAATTAATTAGCAATACAGCTGTACTTGTACTGAGCATGATTTGTTAAACAAGAATGTATTTTTGTATATGTATTTAAATAAGAAATGAAATGCAAGTATTCTGAGCAAAATTTCATTCTTCTTTCTGTAGTTTCTTAACTCCACAGTATTTGATAACAAAAAGAAAATACCAGGGAGGGATGGTAACTGCAGCTACACTGAACACTTTGAAATTACGGTGGAAACTTCTGCTAATACCTGCAAATGCGTTGTAATGTGTCCATAAAGGTCGGATCTTGGAGAACTTGAATGAAATGCAAGTATTGCTGTTGTTGCTGTGAACCAAAAATTAACGATGTTCGGTAAAAATATAACTTTTAAAGTTTGAAAAATAATAACCCAAAGTTTTTCATCAATACATCAAATAGCCTAATCTTCTGTTCTAAGAGTTTAATAAAAGCTACAATTGCTAGGAAGCAATTCCAGACAGAGCTTAAATTAGTAATAACAGGTGTTAGAATTGGATCCGTATTTTGTACGTTTAACCTTTTATAGTGCAAATAACTAATAAATTAAAGAATTAGCTAAATATGAAGAAAAGAAAATACCTTTTGGGGTCAATGGTACGTAGCTCAATGCTGCTGTTATTGAATTCAACGAGAGCCTCACGCACATAATCACCTTGAATTTTGATTAAAGGAATGCTAGAGATCTTTGACCAATCCTCTCCTGTGTCTTTTCTGAAACGTTCTTCCAACATAAGACAACATGTGGCATGTTCACTTCATTTTCCGAAAAATCATTGCCCACTCTTTTTACCCTGCATAAAAACAATTTCAAGTGTTTCACATTAAGAATCACTTTTTTGACAAATTAAATTGAATTTTTAACTTAATTTAGAAGCAAATTATGAAAAATTAAGAGTAACCCTGCAAAATTAAACTCCAATTAATATATATTTATCTTAAACGAACTTACTAAAGTTGTCTCAGCAGTCCAGAATCTAGAGAAGTTCAATTATGGAATCCTAATAATTCTGAAGTTGAAGAGACAAAAAGCGTATGTAGTAAACAAACCACTCATTCAGCTTTGAGTAGGATCCTAGTGCTGTGAGCATTGCTTTTGAATCAAAAGAAAAAAATAAAATGCTCTTATCCAAAAACATTAATCCTAATTAAAGAAATAAAAAAAATATAAACCTTTCAGAGATATAGCATAGAGCTGAGAAAGAAGCCTGAAAATCACGTGGCAAGGCTGTAAAAACCAGAACTCATGCCTAATTGTGATAGTGGATGATTGAACAAAACTGGACATTAATTACATGATAAAAAATGTTGGCTTATGGAGGAAAAACCTGTAAAATGGTTAAACTAACTATTTAGAATTTTAATTGCACCTGAGCTTCTCTATTTCAAAATTCAACAAGTCACAGCCTCACAGGCTTTGGCCGGACTCGTCATACCACAAAAGAATATGATAAATCCCTAAAAAAGGGACCCTTAATGTAATGAAATCCTTAAAAGTTTAATTAACACCATCTCAAATAATTAAGTCTCAACTAACTACTTTTAATTAATTTATTCAATGTGAACTTAGAAAATTAATAGTTAAAAAGTACTGCTGCATACATTCTTGACCAGATAACATATATATATATGATAGAGGATTTGGTTCAAAAAAATTAAAAAAAAAAAAAAAAAACAGCGAAGATCGAGAAGAAAATACCTAGGATTTGAAGGTAATTAACTGCAGCTAGCCACATGCTAGTGAAGACTATATTACAGTGAAAACTGTTGCTCATATATATATAGCTGCAAAATTGTTGCAATCAAAGGAAATACCTAATTAGATTAATACATTACAAACAATTACTAATAAATTAAATTAAGTTAAAAAGAACCAAGAGAAGAAAATACCAATCAATTGTAATTGTTGCTAGCTATTATTGAATTCAACGAGGGCCTCCTTGCACATAATCCCAATTAAATTGGATGTTAGGAATGTGAGAGATGTTTGACCAACCCTCTCCTGTGTCCTTTTTGAAACGTTCTTCTAAAATAGGACACCAACCAATCCACAATTCCTCCAGTGTTGTGCTTCGAAGAAGTTGATCTGGCACCGACTTCAACTTCCTACAAGAAGTAATCTTTAATGTCTGTAGCTGTGGCATGATTGCAATATTATCTTCTTTTCCAAAATCCCACTCTTCCCATTTTTCTACATAAGCAAAATCGAGTTTTTTTAATTTAGGAAAGGCAAGAACCGAGGAAGATGTGCCGATACCATGAAGATGATCTCTGCTCTCTACTCCCAAAAATTCATCAGCCACTCTTTTCACTCCGGACATACTCCCTATTATGAGTATTTCAAGGAATGGCAATTTTCCCAAAGGAGGCAATTTTACCAAAGGGCAGAGAATGAGTCTTAATTTCTTCAGTTTGCATAACGACATGATCCAAATGGGGAACAAAGTCTTGCCTTGATACATTGATATATCTAGTGACTCAAGATTTGGAGGTGGTCGTAAGGCTTCAATGGTTGCTTCATCCTTCGCTCCATTCTCCTCGTTCATCTCCTCTGTCTCTTCATTATCAAAATAAAATTCCAAATGAAGAAGATTCTTCTTATTCTCAAGCTCTGCAAATTTAGCCTCATCAACATCTTTCACGTTCCCCAACCCTCGAATTCTAAGAGACCCTCTGAGGTGACGCAACTGTCCCAGAACCTCCAATTTACATCCTCGACTTCTACTGTCATTTTTTATCCCGGTAACGCCCACAACAAACTCACTTAAATGCCTCAGATTCACTAACTTTCCAAATCCTTGAGGTAAACTTCTGAAAAGAGAATAAGGTTGACGGATCTCTAAAGTTTGCAAGTTAAATAACTCACAGCATGTTTCAGGCAGTTCTTCTATCTTTAACTCACACAGTTGAAGAAATCTCAAATGAAACAATTTTCCAATCTCCTTTGGAATTTCACGAATCATACCCCTAGACCATCTGATATCTCGTGCAACTATTGTTAATGTCCTTAAACATGTCAATTGATCAAATAAGCGTGGTAGGACTGGTGAAAAGACATCATATGAGCTACGAATTAAAAAGCTTCGCAATTTCTTGGCATTTAATAAGGAATCAGGAAATGAGGCCTCAAATCCAAGCATCAACATCGAATGACGAAGCTTTTCCGTAGAGGCATTTATCAATGACAACGGTTCTTCATGACCATTAACTTCTATTGAAAAGCATTCACTTTTAGTGAGATATTGTGCAAAATCATGCACTATATCATGCAGCTTGCAACCTACAACAAGACCATCATCATCATTTGTCTCAAACTCTTGGAAAAAAGATCTTGTGGCTAAGTAGTCAAAATACTCCTCCCCAATCATCTCCAACTCCTTATTTTCTTTCGGCCTAATATAACCTTGAGCCAACCACAATTTAATCAATTCATCTTTATTTATAGGGTAGTCTTTTGGAAAAACAACACAATACAAGAAACACCGTTTTATTGTAGGTGGCAAATCATTGTAACTTAATAAAAGAGGAGCTAAAAGACCTCTTTCAAACTCTTCTATTTGCCACATTTCACTATCTAAAATACTTTGCCACACTCTTAAGGTTCTTTTAAAACGCAAAAGACTCCCAATAGTTTTGACAGCAAGTGGCAGGCCCTTGCACTTACTGACAATTTTTCTACCAATTTCCTCTAACTGTTCACACTCCCAACGAGGTCTGTTGAAAAAAGCTATTCGTTCGAACAATGACCAACATTCATGTTGAGACAGTTCCTTAATGGAGATAACATCAGTTGACTCCATCATGTTGGCAACTGTCTCCTTACGAGTGGTAGCTAAAATCTTACTTCCACGCTGTCCATTTATTAGACAACATCGGAATGATTCCCATTTATTGTAATCTTCCATCCAAACATCATCTAAAACGAGAAGAAATTTTTCTCTTGCAATAGATTCATTAATGCGTAGAAGAAGTGCATTTAGTTCACCTAAATTAGTGGGAGAACCTTCTAAAGCTTCAATGATTGCTTTCGCAATTCTGTACTCATCAAATGGGTCTGATACGCACACCCATATTCTTTTCCCAAAATGGTTTATCACATCATTATCATTATAAACAAATTGAGCAAGAGTTGTCTTGCCGATTCCACCCATCCCTACAAGAGAGATGGTTTGGACGGCATTTTGTTGTGCACTGCTCTCACCTAATAACTTGGTCTTTAGAGTGTTCTTCTCCTCAACTCGACCACAAACATCAGACACATTAATTAAAGCAGTACTATGCATCCTCTCAGACATCTCAGTAGATCTAATGACACTAAAGTTAAACATATCCTTCTGTCTGTAAATACCATCTAAATTTGCATTGATATCTTTTATCTTCTGAGCAATGTCATGATCCAGAAACACTTGTTTGAAACCAAAGAAAGAGGGAACAGGGAAGAAGGAAGATACCATCGTTCGAGGAGCAAGAGCATTCTTATCAACTCCCTCGATTTGCAGTTTGAGCCTTGCGGTGTTCCACTCATCCAACACATCCTCCATGTCGTAGGATGCATATTTGAGCTTCTCTAACCAAAGTCTGACCGGTTCCTCCGTCATTTGCCTTCGGTCTGCATCAACCAGCACAGCTTGAATGGCTTCAAGATTGTCTTGCAGCCTTTTCACTTCTGTTCCGACACCCTTTACAAGGCTCACCCGTTCTTTTGCCTCTTCAATCGCCGTTGAAATCAGCTGCTCCAAAACAACAGAAACGATCGCGTAAATCATATTGAAAATTTTGGTGAAGTATTTGAAAACAATAAAAAATTTATTGCCAAAATGCAGAAAGGAGGCAATTATGTTGTAAAGATGTCCCCATGTTATGTCAATATATTCTTATACTGCACGCAAGAAAATAATTAGGAATTATTTTATTTTACCCCATGTTGGTCATCAGACTTCACATAGGACATGTTAAAAAATTTAAAAATCTAGAGCCATTAGGGGACGGAGATTTTTCTATTTAATTTCATTTAATTTAATGAGTTACTTTCATTAAATTCCCTTTCTATCTATATTTTTCATGCTTCAGACTTCTTATAACAATATAAGAGACAGCGACGCAAGGAAAAGGTCATTTTATATTACAGTTTATTATTGTTTTTACGTGTGAAAGCACATCCGATGGGTCATGTTTATCGGTGAGGAATCAATAATCAACAAATGTATAATAGAACAAAAGAGATAAGTTGTAAACAGTCAGGAACAAAAATATATGTGTGTGTGTCAAACGCCTAAGAACAAGTTGGCAATGAATACTATAACATATCTCTTAAGTGACTAGTACGAAAATGTTAAAATTTGTTCAAAGTATTTCATCACCATAAATATTAAATTCTAATCAAGTGTACTAATTTAGTCCATGAGTTTAACTCGTGTTTTGATGCTTTATTTTTATCTGAATTATTGATATCTTAAAAAATGTTGAACGATTCCAAAATATTGAGTCACTTTCATCTTTTCATTAAAAAAAAAAAAATTGAAGATGCCGAAATTACACTAAACTTTTAATGGCCGGTGATTTTCTACCGCCATTATATGTAATCAGACCCCACAAGTAACACATTAATCTATATTAAATTTTTATTTTTAATAATTAATAAACTATGGCCGCTTTAATTTCTGTCTTGTCACGAAGTGCAAATACTTTGTGGGCAATTTGATCCTTTCACATTGTAAGGATAAAATATTCAAATAAACTTTCTACTCGACAACCTTGCTAATGAAAAAAAGTCGATAGATTCAGGAAAACTGGATTTAATTAATTGATTGCATTTAAAGAAAACATTAAGCATTATTTTAAATAAATTATTTCGTTAGTGGGTGGCATGTGATTACAGTAGGGGGCAATCGATTATTTTGCCAACCAGTATATATACAATATGACTTCTATAAATTAATACTCAATAAATTAATAATTTTTATTATACAAAAAATTTTTACGATACCAATTTAGGTTGATAGACTAAATTAATAATTTTAATAAAATAATAAGATAATAATTTTAAAAAAGAATGTTATATAACTTTGTGGTTTTATTCAAATAATAAATTAATAATTTGTTGAAATTACAAATGTAATTAACTATGATATTTTAATTACATAAAATTTCTCTTTTGTTGTTACTTGTTTATATAAAATATAACTTTATTGTTATTTATTTTTTCTTAAAATTTATATCTAGTTATCTCTTATTTTTCTTATTGTATCTAGAAGTTTTTAAGGTGACTTTTCGAATTGTAATAAGATTAATTATTAATTTATCGATTATTTAATATCTCTTTTAATTAATAAATTTTATATATTCCCAATCATATTAATTTATAGAAATTCTAATGTACTTATACCTAAACCAGCCTATTAGACAATAGTATTTATTTATTGACATTCCTAGTAGGATGGTTTAAATCTCCAATCTAATCTGATCAATCCGTTCAATCTGTAAAAATTTGATCTGCAAAAATTCAATTTGTGGATTGGTGGATTGGATTAGCTTGAATTAAAGATTTAAAAATCTGCAATCGATAGATTAAATATAGATTTACATTTGTAAATCGCAAAAATCCGTGAATTTAAATAAATAAAAAGATATTTATTTAATTAAAAAATAAAACTTATAAGTGCAGCATTACTACTGACTAATAAATATATAAGTTAAGTTCATAAATAAATAAGTTAAATCCTAGCTCTTAAGTTTTAACTTTTGTATACATTTAAACTCATAATTTTAATTAATTTTTATGTATTAATCTAAACAAATAAGATTTTTCATTTTCGATGTGTTATATTTGAAAACTTTGAATTTATTAGTCTATCTTTATTTAAACAATTAATTTATTTTAATCTTATTCATTTTTGAATTTTATCGGTAATAATTACTTTTATATTAGAATTTTTTTTAATTAATTTGTGGATTGGACAAAATCAAAAAGTTTATTCTGCAAAATAATAGACTAGATATGAATTGGGTCAAATCTGCATTCGATCTGCAGATATATAGTTGAATTTGGATCGAATTTCACCAATATGTAGATTAGAATGGATTAAAAATTATAAAAAATTACATCTAAATCTAATTAAAGGGTTTTTTTTGTTAAATCAAACATTTTTTTTTCAAAAAAAAAAATTCGTATTGAATCAAACAAAAGTTACTCGTTAAAGTTAACAGCAAAGTTTGATTCAATAAGAATTTTTTTAAAAAAAAATTGTTTGGTTTAACCAAAAAAAAAGTTCATTAATTAGACTTAGATGTAATTTTTTATAATTTTTTTATTTAAAAAATTAAAAATATTTTAGTAGGGACAAAACTATCATTTTATAATTAATTTACTGTTGCCGTTAAATTTAATGGAAAAATTAATGGATTGTCATCCTCTCACCTATTTTTAAAAAATGTGTCATCTTTTTTAAATTTGTCAAAACATGTATCACTAAGAGGTAATTAACTCATTAAATAAAAAATTATTGTATTTTTTAAAATATTACTCTTTAACTATAAGATGACTTAAATATCTAATAAAAAACTATTTTTGAACATGATACTATTGAACATATACTCACTATTTTTATCTTTTTTAATTATGCTTACCAAAGTTATATTACTATTTTTATTCTTAAAATACAAGATATAGAAAATGATATTAGACACATTTAAATTCATAATACAGCAATTACAAAACATCATTTTCATTTTCATTTTTATTTTTAAATAATACTAAATTAAAAAAAATACCAAGCGGACTTTATGAATAAGGCTATGAAATAAAAAGACCGTTTTGGCAGCCAATTAAGAAGTATCCATTGTTTCAGTCCAAAATAGAAAATGTTTGTGAATAAGGTGGGGTTGTTTACGGTCTAAAAAATACTTTGAACACTCTTTTAATAATTTTTAAAAATAAAATTTTTACATTACACACACTTCTCAATACCCATATATATATATATATATATATATATATATATATATATATATATATCGGAATTGCCACATATAAAATTGAGCACAATTTTACAAAGAAATAGCCCACTTGTTTTATTTCTCAAAAAGAAATGGAAAAAACGCTCAATATCATTTGATTGAATAGTTGACCTAGCCCCTTGTTGTTTTATTTGAGGAAACCCTCCACTTCAATTAGTATTTTTTCACGAAAAGCAAACATGAGATAACAAATCCAGTCTTTCACTAAGATTTCGAATAGATATCCCGAATTCAAGTTCATTATGTTTCACCTCTTACTTAGAGAAAGATGATCAAACAATTCCCAATCATGGTCCTTACGGATCGGATCATCTATATAATATACAAAAAGAAACTCCAGATATTCGAGATCTACAGACATTTTGTCGTCTTTTTATAACAGAACATTTTTTTCTCTCCTTTTTTAACTATATTGATGCTCGTTTACTCTACATATAGTTAAAGTATTGTTTTCAAATATTGTAGTTGGCTGTTGGCAGCTTGTTGAATAATAAATCTCATGTATTCTCCTTTTTTTTTAATGGTTTATGATATAGATTTGAAGTTAAGGAAAGTTTTGGGATTATGTTAGGATAATTGGATTAAATTCGCAGAAAAAGAAAAAAATTGGATTGAATATGTCGCTAACTAGTGTCTTTTTAGTAAATTATATTAAGAATATTTTTATAATTAAAATTTAAGTGTCCAAAAATACATTTTGAAGTGTAAATAACTCCATCCAAGCGAAAATAAATGCCAAATTATGAACATGATTTCCACTTTCCAGCTCTTTTATTGAACAAGTCAGCATAACGTATGCTTATTATATTTATTAGAAGACATTAATTTAATAATTTATCTAGCCAGACCTGATTCTAATTATATTGCAGAAATTAAAACATTCTTTTTTATTTGCATTTTCTTCCGTGAGTTGTACACATGTTTTCAATCTTTATTTTAATCTCAATTATTGATAGTTTTTAAATCTTAAAATGGTTGAACGATTCCAAAAGTTTAGTCACTTTCAACTTTTCACAAACAAATTTCACGATGCATGCCAATGTTAATGTCTTTTCCAAAGTATGTATCAGCATAAATATAAAATTCAAGTAAAACATGAGTTGTATTGGACTTTCAATGTTTTATTTTATTCTCAATTATTGGAAATTTAGGCCCCTGCGTTTCGGCTTTAAATTTTTGTTTTCTTTGAATGCGTGAAAGCAAATTAGAGTCGTTATTTTCATCCTAAATCGTACATAAATTAAGAGCAATAGAATATTTCTTTACCACAAAAAATAAAATTGCTTTTCAATTAAGTTTTAACGACTACCGCCAAACACTATTTCGAAGCTTTTGTTGATTCGATAAGTGCTCAATAACCCATGAATTAGTTAGTTACTAAAGTTAAAAATAATAAAAAAATAAAAAAGAAGAAGAAAGAAAATGCTAATTAATTTCAATTTGTCAAAAATACTGCAGAGGGGTGCGGAGCATAACTAATTAATTTCACATATGCACTCGATGGATTATGTTCAAAAGAAATGTAAATCCAGTAACCTTAGCAGCCACAAGCTCCAAAAATGAAATACATGAAATTAAACAGAATAATAAGTTTATCAAGTGACTCCATCATTATTCATTGACATGCTCCATTGATGATATAATTAATTAATTAGTTGACTACAATCAAATCATCCCTATGGCAAAGAAACGGAACATGGCAAATTGTTTTGGCTCTTCCTCTTTGCTTCATCAACTAACTTCACACCAAGAATATGCATGGTTTGTTTTAATTAATTGTTATGAATTTGACCTCTGTACATTTCATCAAACTCACCCCAATTAAGCATGATTGAATGAAGTTAATTTGTAGTTTTTCTCTCTTATGAAATAAGAGTGAAGTAAATACATCTATTCAGTATTTGTGATAATTTTACATCTGAGCAAGTGTTTTATAGAATTTAAATGTAATATTGTAGTATTAGTATATTTGTCTGTTGAAATAATAATTATAAATATTTTATGTATGATCAATAATCTTATATGTAATCAGTATTACAAAAAAAAAAAAAAAACTCACCCCAAGACACAGCTCTAATTCTAAAATACAAGAATAATCAACCAAGATTGACACACACACAATATTCAGATCAAGAATTGAAACAAATCAGAAACAAATCACCATATATAAGTGGTTCAACATCAAGGATTGATGCTTACATCCACTAAGAAAACAAGCACTGAACTTTCACTTTATTGAGATCAAATGTTGCAAAGAATAGATGATGATTACAGAGAACAAAAATGGCTAACAAAACTTTCTCTCTCTTCTCAACTCTACTCTCTCTTTCACACTGTAGAAGATGACTCCAGAACCAGCGTTTATATTATGTATTTTTGGGTTTGTTACCCAGCTGGTTTCCCTCCAAAACCAACAGCCTGTAACTAACCACTCACGTGCCACACTTGTGATTCATAAGTGATGCTCAAAGCGCCTTGTTTTCTGTCATTTTGAGCTGTTTTAATCATGTGCTCTGCATGTGCAATACTAAAGCATCTTGAATGACATACTTGAACCTGTCGTTTCTGCTTCAAATCTGAAACCGACATAGCATATACATATACACAGAGCATCTGACATGTCGACTGTGAGTATTTAGTTCACATTCCAGCAATCTGCACCTTGAACTCAACACACTGATTACTCTTCAATGCTTTCTGTCTCATTATCTGCAATCTTTAAAATCTGCAGATTCTTGCTAAGTTCATGCAGAGACTGAACTTAGCAAATGGTACTGCCTTTGTAAGCATGTCAGCTGGATTCTCTTATGAGTTTATCTTCAGTAGTTTGACAGCACCTTTAGACACCTCGAGCCTTACAAAATGAAGCCTCACATCAATATGTTTAGTCTTCTCATGATGTGTTTGATTTTTGCTTAGGTGTATGACACTTTGAATATCACAATACACAATTGTTGAGCCTTGTTCAGCCCCTAATTCTGCAACCGTTCCTCTCAACTAGATGGCCTCCTTGAATGCTTCTGCAGTTGTTGTGTATTCAGCTTCTGTAGTTAACAGAGCAACCACATTTGGTAACGTAGCCTTCCAATTTACAGTGCAACCTCAAGTAGACAAATAGCCAGTTAGTGATCTTTTTCTGCCAAGATCCCCAGTAAAATCAGAATCCATATATCCAATCAAGATACTTCCTTTTTTATTCAACCTACCATATATTAAACCATATTCCAATGTCCCCTTCAAGTATCTCATTATCCATTTCACTGCCGTCCAGTGATCAATCCCTGGATTTGTCATAAATCTACTCACCACACTCACAGCATGTGGGATGTCTGGTCTGGTGATCACTATTGCATACATGAGACTCTCCACTGCATTGGAGTAAGATATCTTGGCCATTTCCTGCTGTTCAGCTTCTGTTTGGGGACATTAAACTGCAGATAGCTTGAAATGGCCTGCCAATGGTGTTTGAATAGGTTTGGAATCATGCATACCTAACCCTAATAAAACCTTCTTGAGGTAATGTTGTTGTGTCGGAATCATAGTCTTATCCTTCTTATCTCTATAATTTCCATCCCTAAGATCTTCTTTGCAACCCCAAGGTCTTTCATTTCAAACTCACTGCTCAACATCTTCAAATGATCAATTTCTTCCCTATCATGACTTGCTATTAGCATATCATCCACACACAGTAAAAGATATATCATCTTTCCTTCACCTATATTCTTGAAGTATACACAATAATCATAGCTGCATCTGTTATAAGCATGGCCAATCATGAAGCTATCAAACCTTAGATACCATTGTCTAGGTGATTTTTTCAAACCATAAGGAGACGTTTTGAATAAACACATATGATCTTTTTTTCCATGTACCACATGCCCTTCAGGTTGCTGCATTACAATCTCCTTTTGTAACTCACCCTGCAGAAAAGCTGTTTTGACATCCATTTGTTCAAGAAACATATCTTGAACAGCAACATCGATAGGATGATTCTGATGGATGCATGCCTCACCACTGGTGAGAAGACTTCATTGAAGTCAACTCTTTCTCTTTGATTGAAGCCTCTTGCCACCAATCTAGCTTTAATTCTTCTTGGTTCAGCACCATGTATTCCTTTACCTTGAAGATCCATTTGCAACTTATTGTCTTCTTCTTTTCTGGTTTTCTTACCAGTGTCCAGGTTTCATTATTCATCAGAGATTCAATCTCTTCATCTATTGCTCTTTTCTAACTCATCCTATTCTTGCTTGTAATTGCTTCTTGATAGATTCTTAGTTCTTCATCATTTATCTCATGAGCAGCTGATAAAGCATAAACAATTAAATCTGCAGCAGCATATCTCTTAGGTGGCTTGATAGCTCTATTTTTTCTATCCCTTGCTTACTGATAAGCATCACCCTTACTCTCAGTTGAATCTGATTCTTCTTCAACATCAGATTCTTCCAGAGTACTTTTATATTTTTCTTCAACAAATGGCTCAGCATTCTTGTATTCTACAGGCTCCACCTCAAACCCATAACAACCTTCTTATTATTGGTTTATCATTTTTATTTTTTGGGAAAGTTCCTTGATTTGGTTAGAATTTCTGATTCATTGAAGGGTATATCCCTACTTACTATACATTGAAGAGGTTTAACATCAACACACCATAACCTATAGGCCTTAACACCATCAGGATACCCTAGAAATTTACATCTCAGAGCTCTTGGTTCTAATTTACCCTGCTTCACAGCCAAATATTCTGACCATCGGTCAATTGGTGTCTTACAGCCTATTATAGTTGATGAACTTCTGTTTACCAAATAGCAGGCAATGTTTAAAGCTTCTGCCCAAAAAGTTTTTGGCAGTTTTGAGTGAATCAACATACACCTCACCTTCTCCATTAAAGCTATGTTCATCCTCTTAGCAAGTCCATTTTGCTGAGGTGTGTATGTAGTTTTTTTATGCCTCAAAATACCATTCCTTTTGCAGTAATTTTTAAACAACTTGTTGCAAAATTCTAGACTATTGTCTGTCCTTAATGCCTTCGTCTACAAATTTGTCTGATTTTCAACCACAATCTTCCACCTTTTGAACCTCTGAAGGACTTCATCTTTACTTTTAAGCACATAAACCTAGACCATTCTTGTAAAGTCATTTATAAAAGTCAAAAAATACTTACAGCCACCCAAAAATATCACAAGTGCAAGCCCCCCCAGATCGGAGTGTACATAACTAAGCCTTTCTTTGGTAGTATGAGCTGCAGCCTCAAACTTTAACCTAGAAGCCTTGCCTAGAATATAGTCTTCACAAAATCCTAAAGTATCCAACTTGTTATTTCCAAACACCCTTTTTATTTTGGAGGTTTTCTAATCCTCTTTCACTTATATGCCCCAACTTAAGATGCCACAACCTTGACATGTTTTCACTACTATCAGTTACACTAGCCTCACCAACAACTATTTGTCCTTTCATCACATACAAGCCATTTACCTTGCTGCCTTTCATAATCACCATTGAGCTTTTAATAACCCTCAAAACTCCATTTTCATCCTTAACTATACACCCCATTTGATCTAGCCTGCCTATAGAGATTAAGTTCCTTTTTAAATCAGGAACAAGTCTAACCTGTGCCAATTCTCTAACTACACTATCAAACATTTTAAGGCTTATTGACCTAATACCAACCACTTTACACATAGAGTTATTTCACATTTACACCATACCACCATCAACTGACTGATATGAAGCAAAATAGTTTCTATTTGGACACATATGAAATGTACAGCCTGAGTCAAGAACCCACTTGAACCTTATCTTTTGAGGTTATGAGTACTCCGGCAGTTTCAAAACTCATTTCTTCTGTGGAAATGGCTGCATTTCCTGCTTTATCTTTTGAATCTTTGACCTTGGACTTCCTTTCAGGACGATCCCTCTTAAATTTTCCTCTTTGTGACATTGGGAGCACTTTAAGTGCTTCTGTTTTGACTTTGATCTCCCTTGTTTCTTCCCTTTGTTTTCCCTTTTCTCAGGTCTGCCTCTTGCCATTAATCCTTCACTGGATCCATTTTCAGTGCTCTTTTATTTGTCTTTCAGCTTCTTGTTACTAAGGGCTGACTTAACCTCTCCTAAGGAACGAGTTTGTCTGCCATACAAGAGGGCATCCACAAAATGCTCATATGATTTTGGTAAAGAGCTGATCAATAAGAGAGCCTTACTCTCATCACTCAACCCTTCATCAATTGTGACAAGGTCATCATAAACCTTGTTAAATTCATCAATATGGTCATCAAGTGATGACCCCTTCAACCATTTTCAAAGAATTTTTTTTTTATACAGCTGATTAGCAAGAGATTCTGTCATATAAAATTGCTCCAGTTTTTCCCAGAGGCCAGCAACAGTCTTCTCTTTGGCAACTTCTCTTATTGCGAAGTCACCAAGACCAAGAATGATGGTACTCCTTGCCTTTTTATCAATCTCAGTCATCTTCTCTGATGTCTTTGAAGATGAAGCTTTTTTTCCTTCACTCTTCGTGGCTGGTTCAATGGCATCCCCTAGACCTTATGTTATCAGCAAAACTTCCATCTTGATCTTCCACATACTGACGTCGTTTTATCCAATTAACTTCTCAAGATCCACTTTGGCTGCCATTTCTTGAATTTTGAATCAGAACCAAAGCTCTGATACCAATTTGTTACGAATTTGACCTTTGTACAGTTGATCAAACTCACCCCAAGACCCAGCTAAGACCGGCTCAACCGTATTTGGGGCCTAAGGCAAATAGTCTTAACCAGAATTTTTAAAATTTTAGGCAAAAAAATATATTAGTTATGCTATAAAATTTATTTATTTAAAACTAATTCTTCTAACTTTTTAAGATGTGAAATTTTTAAATAAAATTTTCTATTCTACTATTGCTAATATATGATCTTTTAATTCAATAACAACATTTTCACTTACTAATTCTTCACTCAAATTATTACTTTTATACAACTCCTTTTTTAGATTAAACTTATTTTTCAATTCATCTATTTTTTAAAAGATTTTGTATACAATTTTATTTTAAAAATTGATAAAACAAGCACACACACAAAAAAAAAAGAAATAATAATAATAATAGATGAACAAAACAATATTTTGAAAAAGAAATAAGAATAAGTCAATAAGACAACTACTTAAAAGAAGAATAAAAAGGTAAAACCTTAAATTAAGATAAAATAAAAAATTAGCTTTGTTTTTAAATTATTTGAGGATTTGAGTAATTACCAATAACCATGAAGATAGAGAAAAATATTAGATTTTTCTTGAGCAAGAAATAGAGGAAACAGTTTTTTTTTTTTTTCCCTTAAGCACCAAGAGCATATCATGGCTTGGTTGTTGGAGGAAAAATATAATGGATAAGTAACAAAATGTATAACTTATTAATTATATCTTATTATAGAGATTTTGTAGGATTAAAAATATTAAGTTAACGGTTTTGTAGGAATTAAAACTATTAAGTAGACTTTATAGAAATTTGATAGTTTATTTAAGAAAAGATAATTACAAAATAATAACTTTAGAATTTGCCTTCTCTTTTTATATACAAAATAATAGTCTAATACAAATATGGGGCCTCCATATATAGCAGAGCTTTAGACAACCACCTAAGTTGTCTAAGGGTTGAGCCGATTCTAGAGCTAGCTCTGATTTTAAAATGCAAGAATAATCAACTAAGATTGACACACACACCGATATTTAGATCAAGAATTGAAACAAATCAGAAACAAATCACTAGATATAAATGGTTCAACATCAAGGATTGATGCCTCCATCCACTGAGAAAACAAGCACTGAGCTTTCACTTTATTGAGATCAAATGTTACGAAGAATAGATGATGGTTACAGAGAACAAAAATGGCTAACATTTTCTCTCTCTTCTCAACTCTACTCTTTCTTTCACACTGTAGAAGATGACTCTAGAACCAGAGTTTATATTATGTTTTTCTGGGTTTGTTAGCTGGTTTCCCTCCAAAACCAACAGTCTGTAACTAACTAACTCACGTGCCACACTTGTGAATCATAAGTGATGCTCAAGACGCCATGTTTTGTGTCGTTTTGAGGTGCTTTACATCATGTGCTCTGCATGTGCAATACTAAAGCCCCTTGAATGACAGACTTGAACCTGTCAAAAACCGACATAGCATATACGCATAAACTAGGCATCTGACATGTCGATTGTGAGTATTTAGTTCACATTTCATTATTAATTATCCGGTGCAATTGTCGGTATGCATCTTTTGTTTCAATAGAAACAAAAACAATTACTGATTTTCAAGTAATCAAGTGAAAAATATACAATTTAGAGGAAAACATAAGATGCGAAACAGATTTCTTTCTATTATGTGGATTCTCACCAATAATCGGGTTGCTTCTAGTTCTAGTTGACTAGTTCTACGGTGTTTGTGTGCTGCTAGTCGTTGATTCAAAAGTGATATTTGAACCTCCAATTGCTTCCACATCTGTATAACAAAATTTACCCAAAAAAGACCAACATCTGAAAATCCTTAGAATAAGTAGCATGAGTAGCAAATTAAACACCATAATAAATCGAGCATTTTTCGTTGTATTGATTTGGATCATGTGCTCAATTGCTAATTGTAAAGATACGATATCTGTTTGATTGTAAAGGGCCAATGGCCATGTGCTTGGTTGCCGTTGTGTGGACTCAGGATTTATCAGTCAACCGTTATCACATCAACCATTCTGAAAGTTGCGAAAATGCTACGAAGTGCCACCCTTCCAATTCTCATACTACTAAACATAATTAACGAATATTTCACGCAATACAAAAATTGAAATCAAAGCCAAAATAGCTTAAAACAAATTTAAGAATTTTAAGTTTCATAACCCAACATCAAGTTGGGAGGTACCAAACGTTGTCACTGTCACTTGTCCGTAATCAATTCGCTTGTGTTAGCTTGATTTATTTAATTTCTTCGGATTCGCATTCCTCATCAGCACTTGCTTTTCCTTTTATGCTGGACAATTTAAATATATCATTGCTTTTCTTTTTTATTATTGATATTTTATTAATATTATTAAAGCAGATATATATGAACCCATTCATCTCTTGATTTGTTAACTAATTCACATGTTCTATTTGTATCCATTCCTTATTTTCTAGGCAAGAAATTTCTATAGTTACATTCAAAATCACATAGATCATGGGAAGAGTGGAATCAATTATTATACGTTAACTTGAGAGTCAATCTTGGATGATACTATTGCAGTGACCTCCTGAAACATCCCATAAGCCCATTTTTTTAATTTTAAGTTTGTATTGGAATATCTAATTGATAGCAAATTTATGTTTTAAATTGTATGCCTAAAATTCAAACCCCATTTTTGTAAATAAATTAGTAAAAGGGTGGGTTTATTTGAACCCATAATTTCTCTCGTTAAACCCATTTTCTCAATAATCCCACTGCTAAAATTTAAGTATTAAAATTTTACTGTATACACCCTATAAAATCTAAAAAATAGCCTCTATTAAATATAGATTATTTTATATTGTTATTCCATAAAGAGGTATAGGCTAAAATAATTTTATTTTTCAAAAAAGTAATTCTATTTTTCTAACTTCATATAAATTTCAATTTTTTAAAATTAAAATCCAATAAATAAAGTCTGGGGGCTATTAAGTTCTTCCTCTATAAAAAAGTAAAGAGATAACAATAATTCTTTGTTTTGGGATTCAAAAAAATTCTTCTAAAAATTTAGATATAGTTTGTTCACTTTTTTTCTTGATTTTTTTTTTGTTTTTTTATTTGAGGGATACGCATTTAAATTTTTAGCAAATAAAAAAATATAAGATCATGGGAAAGAAAAGAATAAGTGATGATTTTAAACTATAATTTAGAGAAAGGGTAGACATGATTCATCGTAAATACGTGAAAAAATATAGTTTTTAATTGTTTGTTTAAATTATTATGTGCTTAGATGTAATTTTATTTAAGGATAAATTGATAATTAAAAAATTTATAGAATGATGAGTTTAAAGAGAAAATTTATGGGTTCAAATAACCCCACCCTTAGGGATTTGGTAATTGACAAACTCGCAGCAGGTGAGTAAAGTTTCGAAATTCAAATTTTGTGCGGGTGTGGGTTTGGTAGTAAAAATCCTGCTGCGAACGGTACCCATTACCACCCCTATCTTGTTTTTCAGATAAGAAAACTATTTACTATAGCTATGGGTTTAGCTTGTATTGTCCAATTAATAAAAAAATTAATGTATTAATTTCTTGGCTGGATGTTCCACAAAAATTAATATATATTATTTTTGTTTTTATTTTATTTTTAAGATTAAATTAGTAATTTAAATTTTTTTCTTTTATTAATATCTAAAAAAAAAGAAACATTAAGTAAGAGGCTAATATTGTAAAAGTAAACTAAAAGGAACAAAAAAATAACGGTAAGGACTACATGAAGTATTTTTTTAAATACAAACACTAAACAAACACTAACTTCAAAATATAGGGTCTAAAAACACTTTAACCCCTAAATTTTATATGGCTAAACCTTTTTAATAAATATTTGAAGAAGACTTATATCATTCACACCATTATTTGGATGCTATGTAATAGTTAGATTAAGATTTTCTCCTTGTGTTTTTATATAAGTAAATACAATCATGTGGTTAGTAATTAATAAATAAGAAATAATGTAAAAATGTAAATTTTTTGACTATATATAACTGAATATAAACACATTTCCGAAGATCTTCTTCAAAGTTAAGTTCAGTAGATCTTCAAAGTTAAGTTCAGTTCATAAGAGGATTTACATCTGTATTAGCTACTTATTGCATATACAATCTTATGATGAAAAAAAAAAAAATTCATTTGCAATTGTAGCCCGATAGCTATCCAATTCCCTTCTATCTATAGTTTTCGTACTTCAGGCTTCTTATAATAATATGAGAGAATGCGACGCAAGGCATTGAAAAACGAAATGTCATTTTATATTATAGATTTTTATTGTTTTTACGTGTCAAAGCACATCCGATGTGTCCTGTTTATCGGTGAGGAATCAATAATCGACAAATGTATAATATAACAATATATATATGTTAGGAAATTTATGGGTGAAGCAGAACCACAGCTAAGCGAGATTGGAAGAAAAATAAAGAGCAAGCACAAATTTAGACACCAGATATTACGTGGTTCGGCTTATAGCCTACATCCACGGGTAAAGACGGAAGAAAATAATTTTATTATACCAGAAAAATAATAACTTATCTCTAATAACTAGGAGAAAACTATTCTCACTTCCCAATACCCCAATTACACACAATACTAAGAGTACTTATTTAATTCTCAAAATTCTCTCTAATATAAGAGGAAATAAATTTTCTGGGATGATTGAAATGAAAGAAGATGCTCTCAATTTATAGCCACATTTTTGCTACTTTGCATTATTTATTTATTTATTATTATTTTATTATATTATATTTTTTTTTCTTTTCAAACACAGCACCGTGTGCCGTGTTTGACAGTTGGGCACCGCCCATCTAGAAAGGCGGTGGCGGTGCCCAACTTTGACATTCTCCCACTTGGAGATTTGATTGAGAATCAATCAATCTCCACACCATCCTTTCTCCTTTGTCATTGACATGTTGCTTACGTTTCTGCTAGGCCACAAGAGGATCTACTCCATATAAACTTGTCAGTAATGATTGGCTTAGTCATAACATCTGCTAGGTTCTCCTTGGTATGGATTTTCTATAAATCTACACTTCTGTCTTCCACTACTTCTCGAACGAAATGATATTGAACCCCTATATGTTTTGTTCTGGAATGAAAGGCTGGATTCTTTGTAATATGCAAAGCACTCTGACTGTCACAAAATACAGGAATTTTCTCTTGTTTGTGCTCAAGCTCCTTAAGTAACCTTTGTATCCAAATAGCTTCCTTGCATGCATGTGTAGCTGCCATGTATTCTGCCTCGGTCGTAGATAAAGCCACAACAGTCTGCAGTTTTGAAACCTAGCTTACAGCTCCTCCCGCAAGTGTAAACACATAGCCAGTAGTGGATTTTCTTTTATCAAGGTCACCTTCGAAATCTGAATCCACGTAGCCTCTGACAGTAAATTCTGACCCTCCATAACATAATGCAACATCTGAGGTTCCTTTGATGTATCTTAGAATCCTCTTCACTGTTTGCCAATGTTCTCCACCAGGATTCGCCATGTATCGACTAATTGCTCCCACCACTTGTGCAATGTCTGGTCTTGTACAGATCATATCGAACATCAAACTTCTCACTGCTGATGCATATGGTAGTCGAGACATCTCCTTCCTCTCTGTTTCATTGTTAGGGCACATACTTGAGGATAACTTGAAATTAACAGGAAGTGGGGTAGAAATGGGCTTACAATCTTGTATGTTGAAGCGTCGCAAGATTTTCTTCAAGTAATTCTTCTGTGAAAGCCAAATCTTTCTGTTATTTCTGTCTCAGTGAATTTGCATCCCTAGAATCTTGTTAGCTGGTCCCAAGTCCTTCATTTCAAACTCCCTAGCCAACTGTGCCTTTAATTCTTAGACTTGATTTTTGTTGGGGCCTGCGACCAACATGTCATCCACATATAACAGCAAAATGATAAAATTGTTATCCTCAAATCTCTTGTAATAAGCACAATGGTCTGAACTGAGTCTGTTGTATGCAAGGCTCATGATAAAGAAATCAAATCTCTTATACCAACACCTCGGCGCCTGTTTGAGACCGTATAGAGATTTGTTCAATCTGCAAACCATGTTCTCCTTGCCTGTTTCAGCAAAACCTTCTGGTTGGAGCATATAAATCTCTTCTTCATGTTCTCCATGAAGAAATGCAGTTTCCACATCTAACTGTTCTAGATGTAGGCCGAATGTAGCACACATTGCCAAGATTACTCTGACTGTCGTGAGTCTAACTACTGGAGAAAATATCTTATTGAAGTCAATACCTTATTTCTGAGCATATCCCTTTACCACTAATCTTGCACGATATCGTTCCACTTGATTATTGTCATCACGTTTGATCTTGTAGACCCATTTGTTTCCAATGGCTTTTCTTCCATGTGGTAGTGGCACAAGTTCCCATGTCTTGTTTTTGTGTAGAGCTTCAATTTCTTCCTGCATTGCTGCCATCCACAAAGTAACATCTGAACTGTTTAAAACTTCATGGAAAGTTGATGGCTCTCTATCCTCTGTTAAAAGACAATATACAACATTGATCTCCATAACATACTCTGAGTGCCAAGTTGGTGGTCATCTCTCTTGAGTTGACCGACGAATTTCTAAAGCCTCAGACTCGACTGGTTCTTGTTCCTCGTGCTCTAGTGCTGCTTCAAAAGACTCTGAATCTTCCTGATTATTTTCTACATCTACCGATATAGTATCTGACTTTTCTTTCACAGTACTATGATCCCCATCTTTCTTTTGCAGTTGATCTTCTATAAAGACAACATCTCTACTGATGACAATCTTGTGGGCAGTGGGATCCCACAGACGATACCCCTTTACACTATCAGCATACCCCAAAAAGATACACCTCCTAGATTTTAGATCTAGCTTTGTTCTTTCTTGGGCACTATACATTACATATACAGGACTTCCAAATGCATGTAAATGAGAGTAATCAGTTGGCTTACCTGTCCACATCTCCATTGGCATCTTCAACTCAATAGCTGTTGATGGAGACCAATTTACCACATAACAGGCAGTTTTGGCTGCTTCAGCCCAAAAAGAGTTAAGTAAACCAGCAGTCCTCAACATAGCTCTTATCATCTCTGTAAGAGTTCTGTTCATCCGTTCCGCCACTCCATTTTGTTGAGGAGTGTATGCCGCTGTAAACTGCCTCTGAATACCTTCTTGCTTACAGTATACAAGAAATGCACCATATGTATACTCTCCACCATTATCTATTCTTAAGCACTTGATCTTTTTTCCGGATTCAAGTTCAACCCGCGCTTTGAATTCCTTGAATACTAGAAACACATCTGACTTTTTCTTGATTAGATACACCCAACATCTCTTGAAGTAATCATCAATAAAAGTAACGAAGTACTTTGCACCTCCTTGGGATAAATCCTATGATTCCCAAACATCAGAATGAACGAAGTCGAGAATGCATTTACTTCTAGCATGAGATCTGCTAAATTTCAATCTATGCTGCTTACTTGTAACACAATGCTCGCAAAATGGTAGACTTACCGATTTGAGTCCTAGAAGCAGCTGTCGTTAAGAGAGGATCTTCAAACCTTGTTCTGACATGTGGCCAAGTCTGAGATGCCACATCATCGCTGACTCTTCTCCATTTGACGTGATACACGCATCAGCTTCCTATAGTGTTTCTCCTTGAAGCATGAATAGATTCGCACTGATCTTTTCTACCTTCATTAACACAAGCGCTCCTCTGACAATTTTTATCATCCCATTTTCAATATGGACTTTGCACCCAAGACCATCTATTTGTCCTAAAGACAATAGATTTTTCTTCAGGCCTTTGACATATCGTACCTCCTGAATTGTGCCAACTGTACCATCATACATTTTTATTTTGACAGTACCAATACCAGCGATCTCCAAGGCATGATCATCGCCCATGTACACAGATCCTCTTGAGATTGGTTCATATGTGTGGAACCATTCTCTCCGAGAGGTCATATGCCATGTTGCTCTTGAGTCTATAAGCGGACGTCGCCTAACCGCTTCGCCTTACATGAATATCGCTGCCTCGCTATAGAGAATTTCGCCATCATCCAAGTACTAGCCACACAACCCTGAGCATTTGATGACTCGGGTGCTTTATTCTCTCTATTCTTCTGATTGCTCTAACACTCTTTCTTCATATGCCCTTTCTTGCCACAATTATAGCATTTCACATTCTTCTTATTTCTGGATTTTGATCTACCATGATTGTAACTCCCACTGGGGCCACGTTCTGTTGATCTCCCTCTCGTCACCAATAGCGCTTTTGCTTGCTGCGAACTTGCATGTCTATCTTCCTTGGTCTTGTGCCTGCTTTCCTCGTTTAAGATGGAGGCTGCAACATCATCGAAAACTAGACTGTCCGTTGGGTTGGGTTGTTGTTCGTTAGATTGATGATGCGTTGATCATACGAATCTGGTAGACTTTGAAGTAGAAGCTCCGCACGTTCATTTTCATCTATTTTGTAACCTAACGTTGTGAGTTGCGAAAATAGAGTCTTCAAGGTGTTGATATGGTCGGTTACTAATGTAGATTCCGCCATGCGAAGAGTATAGAGTCTCCTCTTTAAAAAGATCTTGTTGTACAGTGACTTAGCCTCGTACAATTTTGTGAGAGTATCCCATATTTCCTTCACTGTCTTTTTCTCCGCCACACTGGATAACACCTCATCTGCAAGTGCTAAGTGTAGATCAGTAATTGCATTACCGTCTATCTCGTTCCACTTAGTATCATCAGTTACCTTTATGGGCCATTCTCCAATTGCTACCAAGCAATTGTTTTTCTTCAGAATAGCTTTCATCTTCATTTTCCACAACGAGAAATTGTTCCCATCGAACTTCTCAATCTCGTATTTTGCCGCCATTTCTTTCACCACGAACTAACTTAGTTAGGATCGGCACTCACTGTTTCATGTAAACAGTACCTTATATATGAATAGTAACCGTATACGTAAATAGTAACTGTATACATGAACAGTAACTTCGATTCCAAAAAATGCAACCAATGCTCTGATACCACTTTTAGGAAATTTATGAATGAAGCAGAACCACAGCTAAGTGAGATTGGAATAAAAATAAAGAGCAAGCCCAAATTTAGACACAAAAAATTACGTGGTTCGGCTTATAGCCTACATCCACGGGTAAAGACGGAAGGAAATAATTTTGTTATACTAGAAAAATAATAACTTCTCTCTAATAACTAGGAGAAAACTATTCTTACTTCCCAATACCCCAATTACACACAATACTAAGAGTACTTATTTAACTCTCAAAATTCTCTCTAATACAAGAGAAAATAAATTTTCTGGGATGATTGAAATGAGAGAAGATGCTCTCAATTTATAGCCACATTTTGGCTACTTTGTATTATTTATTTATTATTATTTTATTTTTTTTTCTTTTCAAACACAGCACCGTGTGCCGTGTTTGACAGTTGGGCACCGCCCATCTAAAAAAGCGGTGGCAGTACCCAACTTTGACAATATATATATATATGCGCGCGTGTGTGTCAAACTCCTAAGAACAAGTTGGCAATGGAATACTATAGCATATCTCTAAGTGACTAGTACGAAAATGTTAAGATTTATTCAAAGTGTTTTATCACAATAAATATAAAATTATAATCAAATGTACTAATTTAGTCTGTGAGTTGAACGCATGTTTTAATGCATTATTTTTATCTGAATTTATTGAAAAAATGTTGAACGATTCTAAAATATTGAGTTACTTTCATCTTTTCATTAAAAAAAAAAAAAATTGTAGATGCCGAAGTTAATCTAAACTTGGAGGTGCGCCTCAGCTAAAATGAGTAAAATGGAGGTGGGGAGCAAGCTGCTCTAATCTTTTAATGGCCGGTGAATTTCTACCGCCATTATATGTAATGATACCCCTCAACTAATTTAGTAATTTATATTAAATAAGATTAAGAATATTTTTATAGTTAAAATTGTTATTAAAATTTAAGTGTCAAAAATTACATTTTAAAGTGTAAATAATTCCATCCGAGCTAAAAATAAATGCCAATTATGAACATAACGAGTTCCACTTTCCAGCTCTTTCATTGAATAAGGCAGTACAAGATATGCTTATTATATTTACTGGGTTCGCTTATAATACAGCAGTTCTATCTCATCCAGCTGCTTTTAGTTTTTTTTTTTTTTGTAACCGGCCACCGGTTACCCCGTATTTTACTTAGTTACAGTAGAAAATATTAAAGGTAAATATAATTCAGCTGCCCTAGTTTTAAGTAAATAAAAAAATAATCAATTTAAATTATGAAACTATTAAACACCCCCTCAGCTTTACATGAAAATATATTTAAAAATGAGATTTTTTTTTCCTCAAAATGTGTGACATCCTACTAATGAGAATATTGTTTAAAAATAAGTGAACAAATATAATTATAAATTATTAAATATTTTTGCACTACATTATAAATTTAATGATATTTTGCATAAAAGTTATCATATTATTTTATTAATCTTTGATAGAGAAATGTAATTTGAATATATAGACCCATATTAATCAGAAGTATTTTTTGATATTTGGAGGAAATCAATCAACAATACATATAGAGTATTCAAACCTCTACCAACTAAATTAATTGAATTATTTTAAATATTATATTATAAATTTAATGATATTTTTCATTAAAAAATCAAAATATTTTAATTAACATTTTGAGAGTGCAATGCAATCTGTCTGTAAAATCATAATAAATCATATTTATTTCTAAATATATATATATAAAAAAAATAATCCCACAATGCAGGTAGAGTAACTCAAACTTCTACCTACTAATATGAGGATAGCTTTTATCCAAGTATTGGATAATTATTAAAAAATTATATTGTTGATGGTACGAAATATTCTAATTACATAAAATATTATTATTTTTCTTATTGTGATTAATGGTAGTGGCCTAGTATGAATAAGTTATATGTATACCTTCTGAAAAATACATTTGTATGTTACATAAATATTATGTATCTAATGTTTAATATTTTTAAATAATACTCACGAAACAATGTCTAGTTCAAATTTATTCATACAAATATATGTGAAATTAACTTCTTTTTTTTTGCATTAGTGAAATTAATTATTTTATTTATTCTTCTTTACTATATTATTTGTATGGCTATACTATTCACTATTTTAATTCACACAATTTTTATAAATACTTAAATAGACACATACATAGGTAACGTTAATTTTTTATCTATTAGCGGTATCGTAACTAATACTCATACATAGGTAATGTTAATTTTTTATCTATTTGCTATTAACGGTATCATGACTAATACTCTATTAACATTAAAATTTATTTTTAATTAGTATGATACTTATTATCAATATTAGATGTTTATTATTAGAATGAGTATATGGTCTATATATGACATTATTTTATTTTAATAATGCAAATAGTAATATTAATAGTTTAGAACTTTAACTATTACTTACCCACAGCTTTAATTCATGATATATACCACATTTTCATAAAATAACGATATATATATCTATTTGTATAATTATGCCCTTTAATGATAATGATTTAAATTCACAAATGTAACATGGATAATTACAATCTTTTTTATTAGTTAGCCTAATGGCAACTAGTTCCTCTCACCTATGTGAGCAAGGTTCAAACTGTTTTTAACCGAAGATAATTATAATATAAATACAACTAATATGAAATAATGCTGTATTTTATTATATGTTTGGTTATATAATTAAAGCACGACTGTTACATTTTAAAATTAACTCAAAATTACTATAGCAATTGTGCACAAATACAAGTGGCTGCATGATTTGTACACTAAATGTCGTGCAACTTATTTGTAGGTGAGACACAGTAATTGCAATATCTTTTTAATTTGCAGTACTAATTGATAATAATAAAACAATTAAAAGTGAGTAACACTTGCTAATATAAAATTAATTTATAATAATATAAGTAAATTAAAATAAAATGAGTACTTTCTCATTTTGGTATTTAAAACTACCGCCTAAATGAAATATTTATTAAACATTATTTATTTATCCATAAATTTGAAAAAAAAATCATTTTTATTAAAACTATAAATATTAAATAAGTGTAAAATGAAAAATTAAGGCACAGTCGGCCCTAATTTTTTTTCCTCTTCAATTCCTATTCTTCCCTTCTCCTCTCAACTCTCGTTTCTTCTCCTCCACATGCGGCCATACTTTTTTTTTTTGTTAGTGTTGATCGCTCTCTGATCTACACTCTCCACTGATTTTTCGTGTCTCCGCTCTTCAATTTCAATTTCCTTCTCAACCCTCCAATGCTTAATTTGGTAGGCTTTTTTTTTTTCAATTTTATGTAATATCTGGTGTCTTTTTGTATAAAAATTTTGAATGTGGATTTTGGGTGCCCTTAAGGAGAAAGTTATCAATTTTGGCCTCTCCTTACTTATTTAATTGTTTGGGATTATGTGTCTAATAATCTGGATATTTTCTTTTCTATTAATTGAATGGTGGTTCTGGCAAGGGTTGAAGCTGCCAAAGGCATCTATGGAATGCAAAAAAGTTTTGATAAGTAGTTTCTTGCGAACTTGGGAGCTTAAGATTTCAAGATGGTAAGTTTTCTCTATTTTTAGTCATATTCATGCTCTGTCATTTCGTATATAAATATACCAAAAATTGATTTCCGCACGATACACTTTTGGTAGAAAAAGTTCTTCCAATTCCAACGAATTTTCCCCAATGCTTTCTATTGTTCTATTCTATTTATAAAATATAGTATGTAAACAAAATAAAAAATTGTGTTGCCTTTAGTATTTTGTATGTAATACAAGATGCTGCCAGAAGCTCATCAATGTCCTGTTAAAAGTGGTGAGTTACATAGTGATGGATAATTTAGAAGTGATTCATGTGTCTACTATATCTTCCATAACTTTGCTCATTGAATTGAATGTTAAGGATATGGGTGTGCTTTAGGAGTATCCATGAAATGAAAAATAAAACTGTGTAAGGTCAAGATCGAGTTCAGTTCTCTCTAATTAAAGCTGAGCTCACTCTTCACCGGCTTGTTAAAGATCTCATCCTAGAAAGTCATTTATGAAAATAAATCAATCCCTTTTTCCTTTTTTTTAATATTTTTTTCTTTTTCTTTTTTAATTGGAATTTCAGATTTTGTCTGGTTTATGAAATGTCTAAATCAGATCATATGTTTATGTTTTAACATAGTTCAAAGTTGTTTGTTTCTTGTAAAAATTATAAAATTTTTCTTCATTTGTATCGAGTCTAGATCAACTTTTTATTAAGGAAAAAAGAAAAAAAGAAAACAAGAAAAGAAAAATACAATAGATAGCTGTTATGATGTGCATTATGATGAGAGTTTTGATGTAATTCCTTAATTTTGGAACTATATTATAGCTCTAACACGTGCAAGATGAATCAGCAATCCGTGCACTGGTCATACACAATTCTTTATTATGCTAACTTATCTTTTCAATAAATTTTTTGCTTTATTTCTCCTGTTCCTGTATCCTCATCATTAACTAGAACTTTCTCAATGATAAAGAAATTAGGTTCATCATAACATATATTGATTCTTTATAATTAAAGTTCTTTTTTCGTAAACTCTATAAATTTTAGTTGAGTTTGAATATTTAATAAAGATATTAATATCAAATTTATGATCAAATTTTTCTAAATTTTTTTTATATTTAAAATAAAATATTTACAGCTAAAAATTTTAAAATAGCCTATGTTAGGTTTTCCAAAGTTTGTATCAGCATTAATATAAAATTCAAGTAAAACATGAGTTGTATTCAGACTTTTAATGTTTTATTTTATTCTCAATTATTGGTAATTTTTAAAATAAATTTATTATAGAGTAAAAATCTGAGTTTCAAGTAAAACAAGAGTTGTATTCAGACTTTTAATGTTTTATTTTATTCTCAATTATTGGTAATTTTTAAAATAAATTTATTATAGAGTAAAAATCTGAAGTCGAATGATTCAGAATAAATATGAAGTTTCTTTCAACAAATTATGTTACATTTGATTATAGAGCAACCTAATCATGAAAATGACTTTAGGCCCCTGCGTTTCGGCTTTAATTTTTGTTTTCTTTGAATGCGTGAAAGCAAATTAGAGTCGTTATTTTCATCTTAAATCGTACATAAATTAAGAGCAATAGAAAATTCCTTTACCATAAAAAATAAGATAGGTTTTCGATTAAGTTTCAACAACTACGGCCAACCACTATTTTGAAGCTTTTGTCGATTTGATCAACTGGTCAATTACCCATGAATTAGTTTGTTATTAAAGTTTTAAAAGAAACAAAATAGAAGAAGAAAGAAAATATTAATTAATTTCAATTTGTCAAAAATACTGAAGATGGGGGCAGAGCATAACTAATTAATTTCACATACGCACTCGGTGGGTTATGTTCAAAAGAAATCTAAATTCAATAGCCTTAGAAAGTGATACAATTAATAATATTGATAATGAATCCATTGCATAATATTTTTAAAACATAAAAATGCATTGAAATAATTATTAATGTATTAACAAATATGACATATATTAAAAGTTTTAATTTTTAAACTTTTTTATTATCTAATTTAGCCCCCAGTAAATTATTTTTTTAGATCTAAGATTGGGACAAAGCATAACTAATTAATTTCACATATGCTCTCGGTGGGTTATGTTGAAAAGAAATGTAAATCCGGTAACCTTAGCAGCTACAAGCTCCAAAAATGAAATATATGAAATTAAACAGAATAATAAGTGTTGATGCAGTTTTTCCCGCGTGCCTTCAAACAGTGCCTCGAACCTTCTACTCGCGATAAGCTCGATCTCGAGCAGGATTGCCTCCTTCGTCTTGTTCCACTGTCTTCTCCTGAACGGAGATCTCCCGAACTTGTACTCACAGAAAATAGGGTCAGGGGTAGCCGGACGTGTTTCGGCGAAAACCCTCCGACGCTCAAGTCAGTAATCGGGTTGTTCTTTTTTGTATCTCCCTAGGTGAGAGAGACCGGAAATATGAAAGGGATATTTTTTGCCCTCCCTTTTTGAATAAATATGGTGTTTTCAGAGAATCCGGATAAGAGAAATCAGAATAGGAAGAACTTGTGTCTCTTTTCAGAACCCTTGTGAATGAAAATTTTCAACCCTTGTAACGTACCCGTTCGTTTCCTTTTATACTCCATTTTTCCCACTCTTACTCTCCCGACAGTCCATTCCCGCGCTTGAGGTGTCTGGGTCCCTCTGACAGCCGGGATTGGCGTAATATTCCCTGGGGATGCGCGGCTGTCTCCTTAACCCGGTTCACGTGGCCAGATCACCATGTCGGGCATGTGCGCTAGGAATGATGACACCGTGGGGGCATGTGCTGGCCATCGGCAATAGTACCACCACCATACCATGTGAGGCCCTGATCAGACATCTAAAAGTGTTCTAAGATTCGGAGAAAGAGGGTCGGGCTGCCCTAGGCCGGGTCTTGCCCAGTTGTGCTCGGGGACCTAATCTCTGCGAGCAGGAAAGAAGTGCTCAGTTCTCGATCTTGACCAGCTTTGACCGGGGTGGACGACCTCGAGCAGGCAAAGGAGCTCGAAGCTCGAGCGACTATGAATTCCTCGACCTCGACTAGCTTTGACCGGGGTGGACGACCTCGAGCAGGCAAAGGAGCTCGGAGCTCGAGCGACTCTGAATTCCTCGACCTTGACCAGCTTTGACGTTTAGTGAGGTTGTCTTCGTGCCAGTGGTCTGGACTTCTGCTCGAGCTAGGCTGTCCTTGGGGTATTTTATTCGAGCTGGAAGGGCCTCTAGAAGACCTACCCGATATTACCCAAACACCAGTCCCCCAGTTTCTAGTCTTTTACGCTTCCCCACGTTTCCCAGTTGTCTCCCACTTCAATCATTTCGCATTTAAGGCGAGACACGTGGGTTGATCCCAGCCGTGTGTTTAAAATTTGAAAGGACATTACCTGAAAGGTCATGTCCCTCGAAACGCACGCCGCCAGTCGAAGAGACGCGTCCTCCTCTTTAAAAACCTTTAACTTCTTCACTGTTCCCTCTATTTGCTCATTTTTCGTTCAAACTCAAAATTAATCTGCTCTCCACCGTTTACTCGTCTTCTTCTTTCTATCAAGGTGATTTCTGGCCAGCCACACTTCCTTTCGCGTTCAGGTACAAGCCACTCTTCCATTTCCTACCACCACTGCTTTCTTCCCCACTGGACTCGCTAGTTTATTTCCTTAGGAAAAGAAAATGTCAAATCCCCAACAGTCCGTAGGATGTTGCCGGAGGATTCGTCCTCTTCTAGTAAGGCACAACCTCTTAGGATAATCCCCGTGAGGGATTCTAGTCCGTAGAGGAATTACCCGCGCCGAGACCCACCAGATCAAAGCGGCAAGGGCCACCAAAGGTCCGAGCGTGGGAATACCCCATTGACCACCTGAGATGTGAAACCACCCCTTCGGACTTAGAAAGGCTTAGGCAGACTTACCATATAACCGAAAATGTGGATTTAAGGTTGCCGGGCAAGGGTGAAATCCCTAGCCGTCCCCCCCAAGGATACACGACCTTCTACTGGAGTGCTTCAAATGGGGTTAGGCCGCCTCCACACTTTACTTTGCCCGGATTTTGTCTGGTTCCGTCCGCCCCGGGCAATTGAACCCGAATGGGTGGAGGGTCCTTTCCGGACTCTTTGTGTCGTGGAAGCGCCGTGATCCGGGTGAGCCCTCAGGGGAAATCGACACCTTTACCAGCTGAAGTGCAGCCAAGGATGCTGGTTGGTATTACCTTACCTCCAGCCTGAAGGGTAAAAAGCCCATCACCGATCTCCCAACTTCTGGTGGCAACTAGAAGAGCAAATTCTTCTTCGTTGGGGGAGAGTGGGGGCAAGCTGCACCTCGTAGCGATGGGGTCCCTCCAGTCCCGCGGCACTTTTGCACTCCAGGTCGTTTATCTGTCTTGTGGATTTTACTTTTAGCTTTCCTGCTTGTGTCTATTCTCATTATTTTGCTTTGGTCTTATCTCCAGCCTCCTGGGGTGCTTCTTATTCGATTGGGGGCCAGCTTCGAGCACGTGTGCAGACCGCTCTTATAAACGTGAGCTCGTGCAGGGAGCTGTTGACACCCCAAAGCTTTTTGGAGTCTAGTCTAGTACCGAGTGAAGACATGAGCAGCAGAATGCGCGAGATGCTTCATTGGCGCGTGGGGACGACCGAAGGTGCGAGCACCTCAAAGAGGCCATGAGCAGTAAACGAGTGCTCCGCCTCCATCCACTGAGCTTCTTCTTCCGCTCGGCAGGTCGAGCGAGCGAGCGAGGGTCCTCCACGCAGACGGCAGAAGGACCGCTGCTCCACCGCCTCGAACCAGCAATGTGCAGGAGCAAAGTCACCGGCTGCTCCGAGCCTTACTTGAGGACCCACAACGAGGAGTTGAGCAGCAGATTCTTGGATGAGATAGAATCCTTTAATTCTGACGAGCTGTTCAGTGCCTTCCAACGACTCTCCTCCCGAGATCCGGCACCACGACTAGGCTTAATAAGATAGCTCAAGGCTCCTGGAAGAACTTCAAGCAAAGGTTCGTAGCTTGGAGCGAGTCATGAGCAAGTCGAGGAGGAAAATCAAAAGCTTCTGACGAGAACTTAAATCTTGCGAGAAGACAAGCAGTGGTCGACTCCAAGGCCTCCGAGCTTCGTGAGGAAGTCGATCGGACACCCACGATGAATCGGAGCATGCTCGAAAGGATCCGGACACTCGAAAACTTACTACGAGCAGCTCATCGAGGGGAACCGCTCGCCTTCGAGGGCAAATTGACACTTTAAAGGTCCAACTTGCACACCGAGTACAACAATGGGTGGATTCCAGCTATGATCGCCTCATGAATGTTTTTGCAAGGCATACCCCGAGGCCGACATGTCCAAGGTCGAAGGGTATGTAGTCGAATACATGAGCAATCCCGAGCTTACTCCGTCCGAGCCCCAAACTGTTGTCGAGAGCTCGCCCTTCTCCAACCAATGCCCTCCCGCCGACGCCCTGCCGATGTCCCTCCCATCGCTTCCTCCTCGCTGATGCTCGACGACGTCCCATCTCGCCGATGCCGGCCTTCCTCCCTGCTGCCGACGACGTCCCTCCTCGCTGAATGATTTGGACTTTCTTTTTTTTTTTTTTTTTTTACATTTCTGTACTTGTAATCATTCAATAAATAAATAACAAAAACATTCGTTCGAGCAACAATCATATGTGTAAGTTGGGCTCTTCTTTCTGCTTTCTCCCAAGTATAATGTTATTTAGCTTATGCATGGTAGAGCTTCGCTTTAAATTGGGCTAAAAGCCTTATGTTTATTTTCATGAGCTCATTTAACTTGCTCGAGCCTACATTTGGCTCTTCGCTAGACATCGTCCCGCCTAGAGCTTAGTGCTCGTGGACTTTTGGCCTTAGCATTATTCATGAACTTCCTTCACTTGGATTAGCTTTGCTCAAGACCGTCCGAACCTAGGGCTTAGGCTTTGGACTTTGGCAAAGGAGTTATTCTTGAACTTCGCCGGGCCTCGCAATCGACCCAAGCTTCTTCTCAGGTTACTCCCGCCGGGCCTCGCAATCGACCCAAGCGTGGCATCGTCCCGCCTAAGACTTCAGCTTGGGACTTCCGCCAAAGAGTTCTTCTTGATCTTCCGCTCGTGCTCTGGCCCGCAATCGACCCCACTTCTTCCGTGTTACTCCCGCCAGCCTCGCAATCGACCCAAGCTTCTTCTAGTGTTACTCCTACTCGGGCCTCGCACTGACCCAAGTGCAGCAACCGTCCCGCCTAAGACTTAGGCTTGGGACTTCCGCCAAGGAGTTCTTCTCGAACTTCTACTCGGCCCCGCAATCGACCCAAACGCCTTCCGCCTGGGTCTCAGCATCGACCCAAGCTTGGCATCGTCCCGCCTAAAACTTAGGCTTTATGACTTCCGCCAAGGAGTTCTTCTCGAACTTCTACTCCCGCCGGCCTCGCAATTGACCAAAATGTCTTCTGCTCGGCCTCGCAATCGACCCGAGCTTCTTCGTGTCACTCGCCGGCCTGCACTGACCCGAGCTCTGGTCACTCCCGGCCCAATCGATCCAAGCTTAAGCACCGTCCCGCCTAAGACTTAGGCTTCGAGACTTCCGCCAAGGAGTTCTTCTCGAACTTCTACTCGCACTGGGCCTCGCAATCGACCAAAGCTGCCTTCCGCTCGGGCCCGCAATCGACCCGAGCTTCTTCTCAGGTTACTCCCGCCGGACCTACACTGACCCAAGCTTGGCACCGTCCCGCCAAAGACTTAGGCTTGGGACTTCCGCCAAGGAGTTATTCTGGTGCTTCTACTCCCGCACGGCCTCGCAATCGACCCAAGCTGTGGCACCGTCCCGCCTAAGACTTAGGCTTGGGACTTCCGCCAAGGAGTTCTTCCGGTGCTTCTACTCCCGCCGGCCTCGCAATCGACCCGAGCTTCTTCCAGTGTTACTCCCGCTCGGCCTCGCACTCGACCCAAGCATGGCACCATCCCGCCTAAGGCTTAGGCTTGGGACTTCCGCCAAGGAGTTCTTCTTGAACTTCGCCGTGCTCAGTGCCTACAATCGACCCAAGCTTCTTCCGTGTTACTCCCGCCGGCCCCGCAATCGACCTAAGCTTCTTCCGGTGTTACATCCGCCGGGCCCGCAATCGACCCAAGGTGGCACCGTCCCCCTAAGACTTAGGCTTGGGACTTCCGCCAAGGAGTTCTTCTTGAACTTCGCTCGGCCCGCAATCGACCCAACGCCTTCCGCTCTGGCTTGCAATCGACCCGAGTTTCTTCTAGGTTACTCCCGCCGGGCCTCGCAATCGACCCAAGCTTAGCACCGTCCCGCCTAAGACTTAGGCTTGAGACTTCCGCCAAGGAGTTCTTCTTGACTTCTACTGCGACTTGGCCCGCAATCGACCCAAGCTGCCTTCGCTCGGGCCCCGCAATCGACCCGAGCTTCTTCAGGTTACTCCCGCCGGCCTCGCATCGACCCAAGCTTGGCACCGTCCCGCCAAAGACTTAGGCTTGAGACTTCCGCCAAGGAGTTATTCTGGTGCTTCTACTCCCGCCGGCCTCGCACTCGACCCAAGTGTGGCACCGTCCCGCCTAAGACTTAGGCTTTGCACTTCCGCCAAGGAGTTCTTCCGTGCTTCTACTCCCGCCGGCCTCGCAATCGACCCGAGCTTCTTCAGTGTTACTCCCGCCGGCCTCGCAATCGACCCAAGCATGGCACCATCCCGCCTAAGACTTAGGCTTGGGACTTCCGCCAAGGAGTTCTTCTTGAACTTCGCCGTGCTCGTGCCTACAATCGACCCAAGCTTCTTCCGTGTTACTCCCGCCGGCCCGCAATCGACCTAAGCTTCTTCCGTGTTACTCCCGCCTGGCTTGCAATCGACCTAAGCTGGCAACCGTCCCGCCTAAGACTTAGGCTTGGGACTTCCGCCAACGAGTTCTTCTTGAACTTCGCCGGCCTCGCAATCGACCCAAACGCCTTCTCGCCGAGCTTGCAATCGACCCGAGTTTCTTCAGGTTACTCCCGCCGGCCTCAGACTGACCCTAGCGTGGCACCGTCCCGCCTAAGACTTAGGCTTGGGACTTCCGCCAAGGAGTTCTTCTCAACTCCGCCGGGCCCGCAATCGACCCAAGCTTCTTCTCAGTTCTACCCCGCCGGCCCTGAATCGACCCAAACGCCTTCCGCCGGGCCCGCACCACCCGAGCTTCTTCTAGGTTACTCCCGCCGGCCTCGCATCGACCTAAGTTGGCAACCGTCCCGCCTAAAACTTAGGCTTGGGACTTCCGCCAAGGAGTTCTTCTCGAACTTCTACTCTGCATTGGGCCTCGCAATCGACCCATGCGCTTTCGCTCGGGCCCGCAATCGACCCGAGCTTCTTCACAGTTACTCCCGCCGGCCTCGCACTGACCCAAGCTTAGCACCGTCCCGCCCAAAGACTTAGGCTTGAGACTTCCGCCAAGGAGTTATTCTGGTGCTTTACTCCCGCCGGCCTCGCAATCGACCCAAGCTGCAGCACCGTCCCGCCTAAGACTTAGGCTTGGCACTTCCGGCCAAGGAGTTCTTCCCGTGCTTCTACTCCCGCCGGGCCTCAGATTCGACCCGAGCTTCTTCCGTGTTACTCCCGCCTGGCTTGCAATCGACCCAAGCATGGCACCATCCCGCCTAAGACTTAGGCTTCGGACTCTCCGCCAAGGAGTTCTTCTTGAACTCGCCGTGCTCGTGCTCGGCCTACAATCGACCCAAGCTTCTTCCGTGTTACTCCCGCCGGCCTCGCAATCGACCCAAGCTTCTTCTAGTGTTACTCCCGCCTGGCTTGCACTGACCTAAGCGTGGCAACCGTCCCGCCTAAGACTTAGTCTTGGGACTTCCGCCAAGGAGTTATTCTCGAACTTCCGCCGGCCCCGCAATCGACCCAAACGCCTTCCTGCTCGGCCTGCAATCGACCCGAGTTTCTTCAGGTTACTCCCGCCGGCCTCGCAATCGACCCTAGCGTGGCAACCGTCCCGCCTAAGACTTAGGCTTGGATTTCCGCCAAGGAGTTCTTCATGAACTTCGCCGGCCTCGCAATCGACCCAAGCTTCTTCTAAGTTCTACTCCCGCCGGCCCTGAATTAACCCAAACGCCTTCCGCCTGGACCGCACTAACCCGAGCTTCTTCAGTGTTACTCCCGCCGGCCTCGCACTGACCCAAGCTTGCAACCGTCCCGCCTAAAACTTAGGCTTGGGACTTCTCGCCAAGGAGTTCTTCTCGAACTTCTACTCCCGCCGAGCCTCGCAATCGACCAAACGCCTTCCGCCGGGCCTGCATCCACCCGAGCTTCTTCAGGTTTCTCCCGCCGGCCCGCAATCGACCCAAGCTTAAGACCGTCCCGCCTAAGACTTAGGCTTCGAGACTTCCGCCAAGGAGTTCTTCTTGAACTTCTACTCATACTGGGCCTCGCAATCGACCCAGCTGTCTCCGCTCGGGCCCGCAATCGACCCGAGCTTCTTCAGGTTAGTCCCGCCGGCCTCGCAGCTGACCCAAGTTAGCAACCGTCCCGCCTAAGACTTAGGCTTGGGACTTCGCCAAGGAGTTCTTCTAGTGCTTCTACCCCGCCAGCCTCGCAATCGACCCGAGCTCTTCCGTGTTACTCCCGCCGGCTCAGAATCGACCCAAGCAGTCACCGTCCCGCCTAAGACTTAGGCTTGGGACTTCCGCCAAGGAGTTCTTCCTGGTGCTTCTACTCCCGCCGGGCCTCGCAATCGACCCAAGCTGCAGACCGTCCCGCCAAAGACTTAGGCTTGGGACTTCCGCCAAGTGCTATTCTAGTGCTTCTACTCCCGCCGGCCTCGCAATCGACCCAAGCTGGCAACCGTCCCGCCTAAGACTTAGGCTTGGCACTTCCGCCAAGGAGTTCTTCCCGTGCTTCTACTCCCGCCGGCCCGCAATCGATCCGAGCTTCTTCCGTGTTACTCCCGCCGGCCCGCACTCGACCCAAGCATGGCACCATCCCGCCTAAGACTTAGGCTTGGGACTTCCGCCAAGGAGTTCTTCTCGAACTTCGCCGTGCTCGTGCCTCACAATCGACCCAAGCTTCTTCCGTGTTACTCCCGCCGGCCCGCAATCGACCTAAGCTCTTCCGTGTTACCCCGCCGGCTTGCATCGACCCAGTGTCGACCGTCCCGCCTAAGACTTAGTCTTGGGACTTCCGCCAAGGAGTTATTCTTGAACTTCGCCTGGCCTCGCAATCGACCCAAACGCCTTCTCGCTCGGCTTGCAATCGACCCGATTTTCTTCTGTGTTACTCCCGCCGGCCTCGCAATCGACCCTAAGCTGGCACCGTCCCGCCTAAGACTTAGGCTTGGGACTTCCGCCAAGGAGTTCTTCTCGAACTTCGCCGGCCCGCAATCGACCCAAGCTTCTTCTAAGTTCTACTCCCGCCGGCCTCGAATTAACCCAAACGCCTTCTCGCCGGACCGCAATTAACCCGAGCTTCTTCAGGTTACTCCCGCCGGCCTCGCATCGACCTAAGCTTGCAACCGTCCCGCCTAAAACTTAGGCTTTGGAACTTCCGCCAAGGAGTTCTTCTTGAACTTCCGCCGGGCCTCGCAATCGACCCAAACGCCTTCGCCGGCTTGCAATCGACCCGATTTTCTTCGGTTACTCCCGCCGGCCCGCACTCGACCCAAGCTTGGCACCGTCCCACCTAAGACTTGCAGCTTGGGACTTCCGCCCAAGCGAGCTCTTCTCGATCTTCCTGCTCGCCCGCAATCGACCCAAGCTCTTCCTCGTGATACTCTGCTCTGGCCTCAGAATCGACCCAAGCTTGGCAACTGCCTCGCCTAAGACTTAGGCTTCTGGGAATTTTGGCCGAGGAGTTCTTCTCGATCTTCCGCCTCAGCCCACAATCGACCCAAGCTTTTCTCATGATACTCCCGCCGGCCCCGCAATCGACCCAAGCGTGGCAACCGTCCCACGTAAGACTTAGGCTCTGGGACTCCGCCGAGGTGTTCTTCTTAATCTTCCGCTCGGCCTACAATCGACCCAAGCTTCTTCCTGTGATATTCCCCGCCTGGTCCGCACTGACCTAAGCTTAGCACCGTCCCGCCTAAGACTTAGGCTTGGGACCTCCGCCAAGGAGTTCTTCTCAGGCTTCCGCCGGGCCCGCAATCGACCCAAGCTTCTTCGCGATACTCCCCGCCGGCCCCAGATTGACCCAAGCTTGGCAACCGTCCCACCCAAGACTTCAGGCTTGGGACTTCCGTCCCATGAGCTCTTCTCGATCTTCCGCTCTACCCACAATCGACCCAAGCTTCTTCCCGTGATACTCTTGCTCTGGCCCCAGAATCGACCCAAGCTTAGCAACCGCCTCGCCCAAGACTTAGGCTTCGGGAATTTCGACCGAGGAGTTCTTCTGATCTTCCGCCCGGCCTACAATCGACCCAAGCTTTTCTTACGATACTCCCCGCCGGGCCCCGCAATCGACCCAAGCGTGGCAACCGTCCCACGTGAAGACTTAGGCTTGGGACTCCGCCGAGGTGTTCTTCTTAATCTTCCGCTCGGCCTACAATCGACCCAAGCTTCTTCCTGGTGATATTCCCGCCGGGTCCGCACTCGACCTAAGTTGCAACCGTCCCGCCTAAGACTTAGGCTTGGGACCTCCGCCAAGGAGTTCTTCTCAGGCTTCCGCCGGCCCCGCAATCGACCCAAGCTTCTTCGTGATACTCCCGCCGGCCCCAGCATTCGACCCAAGCTTGGCACCGTCCCACCCAAGACTTAAGCTTGGGACTTCCGCCAAGGAGCTCTTCTCGATCTTCCGCCAGCCCCGCAATCGACCCAAGCTTCTTCCAGTGATACTCCCGCCTGGGCCCCGCACTGACCTAAGCTTAGCAACCGTCCCGCCCAAGACTTAGGCTTGGGACTTCCGCCAAAAACTCTTCTGATCTTCCGCCGGGCCCGCAATCGACCCAAGCTTCTTCCGTGATACTCCCGCCGGGCCTCAGAATCGACCCAAGCTTGGCAATCGTCCCGCCTAAGACTTAGGCTTTGGGAATTTTGGCCGAGGAGTTCTTCTGATCTTCCGCTCGGCCTACAATCGACCCAAGCTTCTTCTCGTGATACTCCTGCCTGCTCAGCAATCGACCCAAGCGTGGCAACCGTCCCACCTAACACTTAGGCTTGGGAATTTCGGCCGAGGAGTTCTTCTCGATCTTCCGCCGGCCTACAATCGACCCAAGCTTCTTCTCGTGATACTCCCGCCTGGCCCTGCAATCGACCCAAGCTTGGCGCCATCCCGCCTAAGACTTGAGCTTGGGACTTCCGCCATGAGCACTTTCAACTTCCGCCGGCCTCGCAATCGACCCAAGCTTGTTCTCGTGCTTCCGGTCTTCATTTCGAACTTACATTATGAATGCTTTTCTTATTCTCATATACATTTACACCTTTATACATCCCATTTTGGGTAGGAATGTTACATCGACACTTCACAATACAAGGGAACTCACTCGGGAGTATTTGATCAAGAGTCAGGCTCCCGCTCGCCTCCTCGATTTTCCCTCGAGTCCAATGAGGTTATCTCAGATGGTTTCTTTGGCGCCACAACAGAGCAGCTCCTCGCCACCCTTCGGTCGCCTTTCACGACTCCTACGGCCCCATTTACTCGACACTTTAGTGGTTAAGTAATGGGTGGATAGCACACACCGGCTGATCCTCATAAACGGTCTCCCTAGAATTGCCTGGTATGGGCTGGTTTCATCTACCACAATGAAATTCAGCATCATGTTCTTCTCGAAAGGCTTCGAGCCCATGGTTACTGCTAGCTTGATGATTCCCAGTGGTATTAGCTTTCCTCCCCCGAATCCTTTCAAGGAAGTGCTCGTCTGCTCGAGGCTCGCGCCTGTTATTCCTAAATTTTTGAGTGTGGATTTGAAGAGGATATCTACCGAGCTCCCGGAGTCAACCAGTATTCAATCAACTTCCTTGTTTGCTACATTGATCTTTACCACCAGGGCATCCTCGTGAGGGTACAGCACCCCCTCCTCGTCTTCGTCGGTCCACATAATTGGCACCTGCCGAACCTTGGCCTTTTTAGCAGCAGGGGCAGTGAACAAGACTTCTCTGCCGGCAGCGGCATATCTGCAGTAGTTTTTCCGAGCCCTATTGGAGCTTCCTACCATCGTGGGCCCTCCCGAGATTACCCTCGTGGACTGGTGGTTCTACGCCCATTTCGTAAGCACTGCCCTCTTCTTCAGATCGCCGCTCAACCACCAGATGCCCTCCTTCAACAAACTCATCCAGGTACCAATTCCTAACCAGATCCTCCACCTGGTTTTTCAAATCACAGCACTATGATGTAGAGTGGCCGTCGTCTCCATGGAAACGGCAGAATCGCCTCTGTTTCGCTTCGCCACCGACTTGGCCATCTAGGCTGGAGGGCTCAAGCAATCATCGCCTCGCCCACTCAAGTATCTCTTCAAGAGATACCTTCAACCTCAGATATCGCTCGTAGTAGTGGCTTTGCTCTCACCACCTGCACCGCCTCGATCCCTTGGGAAATTTCTCAGCGGAGGAGGCAATGGACGATCGCTTCGCTGTGGTTCACCTCGAGCCTACTTGGTGGCTGGTCATGGGATGCGTGGTCATCATGACGCTCAGTATTCTCCGCTATCCCTGCCCGATGACCTCACGAGGTGGCAAGTGAACCATCCGCGGTGGGGAGCTCTCCGGTAGGGTCAGACAGTGGTAACCCGGTCCCTTGCTGTCTTTAGAGCTTGTGTCCCTCGGGCAGGACCCCCGTTCTCCTTCCTCCTTGCTCCATTGACCTGCTCATTCTTCAGCTTTGCAGCCTTTTCTTCTTCAAATACCATATCCAGTTTTACCTGCTCATACGCGTCCGAATACGAACGGATCGAAGGACTCCGCAGGTTATACCATGGTCTCCCCATCCGGATCCCATCCTTCAATCCTCTCGTAGCTCGGGGATGGTTAAACGTACCAAGATCTAGAACCGATCTATGGTATCTTTTGACAAACTCCCGGAGAGATTCTCCCTCCTTCTGCTTTACTTCTGACAGCTCCATCATGTCATCCTCAGGGGTCACTGCGCCTCGGAATTGCTCTGCGAACTCCCTACACATCTGCTCAAAGCTCAAGATGCTTCCCTGGGAGTCTCATGGTACCATTCTCTCGCTCTTCCCTCCAGGGTGAGTAGGAAGGCCCGCGACCTCCGAGCTGCTGACAATCCTTGCACCCTTGTCATGTCGTTGAACCGTTCTATGTGCACTAATGAATCACTTTTCCCTAAGAACTTCAAATCTGGGAAGCGGAAATCACGTGGGATCGTGACACCTATGATCTCCGTCGAGAGTGGAGATTCGTTATCTAGCATTATTAGCCACCTTGGGCTCTTTCCGTTCCCCCGGAGATCTTCCACAACTTGTGCCAACCTGCGCACCTCTCCCTTCAACTCTTCTGCGCGAGAGGTCGGGGCTGTGTCCTGTAAGTGCTAATGGGACCCCCTTTCCTCCATGTTTGTTTCTTCCCTCACTGCAACATTTGGTGCCCTAGGTCTTTGGGCTTCATCTCCCACATTTTTCCCTGAGTTCTTGCAATAGGGAAGTCAGAGTCTCCATCTGTTTCTCCATCCGATCCATTCTTTCCTGGATCTCCCTATTCTGGGCCTCATTGGCCACTTCTCTCAAAGTTACTGATTCTTCTGGACTTACTCCTTTTTGTGCCGATCCCCACAGACGGCGCCAAAAGATGTTGATGCAGTTTTTCCCGCGTGCCTTCAAACAGTGCATCGAACCTTCAAACAGTGCCTCGAACCTTCTGCTCGCGATAAGCTTGATCTCGAGCAGGATTGCCTTCTTCGTCTTGTTCCACTGTCTTCTCCAGAACGGAGATCTCCCGAACCTATACTCACAGAAAATAGGGTCAGGGGTAGCCGGGCGTGTTCCGGCGAAAACCCTCCGGCGAAAACCCTCCGACGCTCAAGTCAATAATCGGGTTGTTCTTTTTTGTATCTCCCTTAGTGAGAGAGACCGAAAATATGAAAGGGATATTTTTCGCCCTCCCTTTTTGAATAAATATGGTATTTTCAGAGAATCCGGATAAGAGAAATCAGAATAGGAAGAACCTGTGTCTCTTTTCAAAACCCTTGTGAATGAAAATTTCCAACCCTTGTAACGTACCCGTTCGTTTCCTTTTATACTCCATTTTTCCCTCTCTTACTGTCCCGACCGTCCATTCCCGCGCTTGAGGTGTCTGGGTCCCTCTGACAGCCGGGATTGGGGTAATATTCCTTGGGGATGCGCGGCTGTCTCTTTAACCCGGTTCACGTGGCCAGATCACCATGTCGGGCATGTGCGTTAGAAATGATGACACCGTGGGGGCATATGCCGGCCATCGGCAATAGTACCACCACCATACCATGTAGGGCCCTGATCGGACATCTAAAGGTGTGCCAAGACTCTGAGAAAGCGGGTCGGGCTGCCCTAGGCCGGGTCTTGCCCAGTTGTGCTCGGGGACCTAATCTCTGCGAGCAGGAAAGAAGTGCTCAGTTTTCGATCTTGACCAGCTTTGACCGGGGTGGACGACCTCGAGCAGGCAAAGGAGCTCGGAGCTCGAGCGACTATGAATTCCTCGACCTCGACTAGCTTTGACCGGGGTGGACGACCTCGAGCAGGCAAAGGAGCTCGGAGCTCGAGCGACTCTGAATTCCTCAACCTTGACCAGCTTTGACGTCTAGTGAGGTTGTCTTCGTGCCAGTGGTCTAGACTTCTGCTCAAGCTAGGCTGTCCTCGGGGTATTTTATTCGAGTTGGAAGGGCCTCGAGAGACCTGCCAGATATTACCCAAACAATAAGTTTGAGGACTTTTCAATCTGTGTTCTTGTTGCGAATCATCACTTCCTCTTGATTAAATCTCTCCCATTATTATTCATTGACATGCTTCATTGATGATATAATTAATTAATCAACTAGCTTTAATCAAATCATCCTACTGGCAAGGAAACAGAACATGGCAAATTGTTTTGGCTCTTCCTCATTGCCTCATAAAGTAACTTGGTACTAAGAATATGCATTATTGATGCTAAAATCTAGTCTGGTTGTTTAGCAACTTGATATCAAACTCCCACGGCAACATTAAATTTATTTTGTAGAGAAGCAACTTGCGAATTTTCAATATTTCATGTGACCACTAGCCAATAACCTGCAACCACTTGAAATCACAGAAGACCATAAAAGGCGCTGGAAACTTTTCCGACGTAAACCCTTCAACGCTTAAGTTAGTAATCAGGTCTTTTTATGGAAACTAAAATGTAAATAAATAGTTTATGAGTTTTTGTGAGGAATAATCTCAAGGTTAAGCAGTAATAGAAGAAAATAAAAATACCAATAAAAAGTCAGCTTAAGGTTTATTTATTCCAGGTTTAAGTTTTTCCCCATATCTTTTTGATAAGAAGATTCTCCCCCTCATCTTTTGAAAGTGGGTTTTTTTTTTTTTTTTCAAGTAGAGGTTTAGGCACTCTAAATAGTAGTTTGGCCATTGCCTCTTATAAGTAAAATAGTGGTTGAGAAAGATGAGGAGTGCTCCTTCTCTTCCCCTCCATTTTCTTTTCTCTTCTCCTTTTATTTCTCACTCAAAATCAGTCCCTTAGTTTCTAGTATTGAAAGTGAAATGAATTAAGACTAGAAACTATAAAGTTAAAAGTGACATCGAAGTTGTTGAAATTAAAATCACTATAGGCAAACAAATTGAGCAAGTTTCAAATTTCATACCTCATCTAAAAGAGGTTTTGAGCTTTTAAGTTGTACTACATTCAATAGATTTTAAGTAACTCTTATCCATTTAAGGTTTCACGTTTTACCTGAAGTAAGTTTAAAGGCTTTCAACCTTTTACTAACTTAAGTAATTTTATGTTACTCTTGCCAATTTAAGGTTTTATACCTTATCTTGAATAAGCTTTAAGGTTTTTAACCTTTTGCCGACTTAAGCAATTTTAAATAACTATTGTCAGTTTAAAGTTTTATGTCTTACTTGGGGCAGATTTTAAGACTTTTAACCTTTTACTACTTCTCTTTTTCTTTTCTTTTTCTTGTGCCTTATAAAATATTAATAAATTAGGACTGTAAATTTTGCTTGACTTCTTAATGCTAACCTAGCTCTCTTTTCATAAATCATTTTCATGTTGAGCAAGTTTCAAGAAATCAAGTTGATTGAGTTATACCATTAGCCTTTATATGAACTCAACTAATTTAATAAGTATAAGATATCCTTATTTCATAAATTACTAGTAGGTAAATAGTATTCCAGTAAATAAAGGGCCCACAAGCATGTTTTCATTTAGACATAAAGACATAATTTTGTTTGAATTTCTGACCTTATTTGCTTACAACTTTAGCATCAAGGTTCTTCTTCTAGATGCATCGCCTGGCCTCTCTACAAATGTATCAAAAATTTACTTGGCCAGTCAAGAGTTTGTCAAATTATTAAGTATTAGACATAAATTTTGTGATATCAATCAATAGGAATTATGATTTTAAAAAAGTAGCCTAAATAGCAGCGAATCTAATGTGCTGGTGTCTAAAGTTGTTGTTGCTAAACATTTCAAACCAAACCAGCAACTTATAAATTACCTGGAAAGTAGCTCACAAAATCGAACATAATATTTGGCCTTTTAGCCATTTACGATTGATGCTTCTAGTCATTTATTTATGAGTCTCTTCTTTTTATGATAAGCATTTCTTATGCTGCATTATTATCAATAACATATTCATTTATCAATATGATAAAAGCCATTTGTTAAAGGTCCATAGTATCATTTATTATTGCTATGAATATTGAAATTTAAATATAAAATAAAACATAGCATTTTAGAATATGTACTAAGAAAAGAGATGGTAGCTTAAATCATTAAACAAAGTCATATCATTCATTATATCAAGGGGATACGGTGATATGATAATATAAAACTTTATATATGCTATAATATATAATTTTTATACCATGAAATGGCTAATGATGACGAGTCAAAACCCAACCCAATAGATATATTAAGTCAATAAATAGATATAAAGGGTAAATATAAAGTTGAGGTTAAAGAACAAGTGCACTTGGTCTGAATTTTAGAATTATGTATCAACTTGTAGTGAACTGAATTTCATACCAAAATTGTTCTGAATGCATTCCCTGCATATTCCTCATGACAACAATCTAGATGGTCGCATTATGGTTTGTAAAACCAGCAGAGAAAATATATTAAAGAAACCAATGATCCTTGGATTCTTTTATGTTTATCAACAAATAAATTTATGAGTAACCTTTATTTAAGAACCTGAACATTGATAATACCATAAATCAATTATTCTTTGGGCTGACTTTATTTTCAGAGTCCAATGAAATGAGAATAATGAATCAAAGAACATTAATATGTCAGCAAGATAATGATGGAACCAATATTATGAATCTAAATACCTATAATAAAGCTCAACTATTACTTATTTAAGACATTATGCCAAGCATGTTGTGAGCATATATAAAATAAATTCATTTGTAAGTGTAATACCATGTAATCATACTCAATAAATTATGAATGAAGCCCATTCTAACAAGCTGATTTTAGAAGGAACAAATTAACAATGAATTCCAAGGCATAATATTCAATTCTTTCATCTAAGGATATCAAGCATGTTACTGAAGCATGTACATTATTGAAGAGTTTCCAAGCGTCTCACATTTCATATACTAATCATCATGGCATTTGCAACTTAAATTTTAATGAAAAATTTCTTAGAAGACTGAAAAGATATTTAGTCAAAACTTTCAAAGCCAACATTCGATTTAGCTTTGATTGGCTTCCTTGTTTGAGCAAGCTATCAATTTATGCTATTCTGCCTTTCTTCGGCCACATGAAAATTGATAGAAATAATAAGTTGGCTTTTTGTATTATTCCCCATAGACGGTGTCAAATGTTGAGGCTAAAATCTAGTTCGGTTGGTTAGTGGCTTGATACCAGACTCCCACGTCAGCATTAAATTTATTTTGTGGAGAAAAAGCTTGCTAATTTTCAAGATGTTCTGCGACCACTAGTGAATAACCTGAGGCCATTTGAAATCACAGAATACCGTAAGAGGCGTCGGAAGTTTTTTCAGTATCAACTCTCTGACGCTTAAGTCAGTAATCAGTTCTTTTTAGAAAAAACTAAAATATAAATAAATAGTTTGAGTTTTGTAATGAAATATTCTCAAGGTAAAGTTGTAATAGAGGAAAATAAAAATGCCAATAAAAAGTCAGTGTAAGGATTTTTTTCCAAGATTAAGTTTTTCCCCATGTCTTTTTTATAAGAACCTTTTTCTTCTCTTTTTATTTCTCACTCAACATGCATATTTCGTTGTAACTAGTTATCTGGTGCAATAGGTCGATATGCATCTTTTGCTTCAATTGAAAATAACTGATTTTCAAGTAATCAAGTGACAAAAAACAACTTAAAGAAAACACAAGATGCCAAACAAATTTCTTTCTGTTATATGGATTCTCAACAGTAACTAAGCTGCTTCTAGTTGATTAGTTCTATAGTGTTTGTGGCTGCAAGCCCTTATTGATTCAAATACAACTCTAGCCTTAAAAGTACTATTTGATGTTCCAAGTGCTTCCACATCTCTATAATAAAATTTTCCCAAAAAAGATCAACATTTGAAAATCGTTAGAATAAGTAGCATGAGTAGCAAATTAATTAACATAATAAATCGAGCATGTTTTATCGTGTGTATATATATATATGGATCTCTTGTTTTTTTAACTAATTCATATGTTCTATAGGTATTCATTCCTTCTCTTTTTGGCAAGAAATTATTATTTTTTTCTTTGTTTGTCAAATTGTGCAACTCCCATTCGGTGCGCTTCCTTTTTTTTTTTTTTAATTTTCTATTCAAATTCAAAGTTTGAATTTTTAGAATTCAAACTTTGATAACAGAGTGTGACTTCTAGGTCTTTTAGAATGCCACATTCTTTGACATTCTCTCCTACTTAGAGATTTGATTAAGAATCAATTAATCTCAGCAGCATTCTTTTTGTTTCGCCATTGGGAGTTGCATAATTTGACAAACAAAGAAAATAATAATAATTATTTAATTTTATTTTAAGTGAAAATAAGAGAAAATGAAGCCTATAAATTGAAGCAATTCCATCTTACTTTCTTTAAATTCAAGAAGTGAGTATTGAGAGTTGGAGAGTTGAGAGTGCCTTGTTTAGTAAGTTAGAGATTAGGTGTATTGAGATTCTAGGAAGTAAGTCAAAATATTATAATATTTATAATCCTCATATCACTAGTAAAATATTATCCTTCTATTTTTGTCCGTGAATGTACAATAAAAGCCAAACTAAGTAATTTTTTGTGTCCTCCTTGTGTGTTTGTTTCCATTTTCTATCCAATTTCATTTTATCTATGATCATACTTCACCCATAAATTTCCTAATAAAATTTTTTATAGTTAATTTAAAATTACATAGATCATGGGAAGAGTGGAATCTTATAGTTGGCGCATCTCACTATCTAAAATACTGCCACACTCTTAAGATTCTTTTAAAACTCAAAAGACTCCCAATAGTTTTGATAGCAAGTGGCAGACCATTGCACTTGCTGACAATTTTTCTACTAATTTCCTCTAACTGTTCACACTTCAAACGAGGTCTACCGAAAAAAGTTGTTCATTTAAACAATGACCAACATTCATATTGAGACAGTTACTTAAAAGATATATCATCCATTGAATCCATCCTTTTAACAACTGTCTCTTTAAGAGTGGTAACTAAAATCTTACTTCCACACTGTTCATTTATTAGAAAACGTCAAAATGACTCCCATTTATTGTAATTTTCCATCTAAACATCATCTAAAACGAGAATAAATTTTTCTCTCTCAATAGATTCATTAATGCATAGAAGAAGTGCATTTAGTTCACCTAAATTAGTGGAGAACCTTCTAAAGCTTCAATTATTGCTTTCATAGTTCTGTACTCATCAAAAGGGCTGGACACACATCCATTTTCTTTTCCACAAATCGGTTATCACATCATTATCAATATAAATAAATTGAGCAAGAGTTGTCTTGCCAATTCCATGTCAGGTTTCTGTACTCTTTAAAATATATTGACTTATTTATTTTTTTATTAATAAAATATTTGAGATTTTTTTTTATATCTTAATTGCATAAATATTTTAATTAAAAACAGTTTAATCATATTATATATATTTTTGTGATCATCATATGGGTTCATAGAAGATATAAATACAAGCTATCTTATGATTAAATAAATTGAGTTCGTAGTTGATAAATAGAATTAGACGCTCTATTTATGTTTAGTTTATAGTAAATTCATTTAATAATTGGTCTTAATCATGTATGAATTTAATGATATAGTTTGACTACGTTGAACTAAATCGTATATGAGATTTAATTAACTTTGTAATGACTGCCAGACTTATTAAATCTCATATGCATTAATTTTATTATTCGAAAACACTATCTTTGATAGTATACAATTATGAAGGTCAATTCCAATCTTTTAATGGAGTAGATTTGAAATTAAATAATCGGGCTAGTTTAACTACAGGCTTAATTATTGTAGTGACTATTGTATATACACATATAATCCCCATGTTAGCTCATTTAATTGATTGCAATGTCTAAATATATTATTTAGTTGAAAGCTCCATTTAATATGCTTATGTGTAAGGGTCTTTGTGTTATTTTATAAGGTAGACCCCTATAACTATAACAAATATAACACCACTTATTTTATTTTTATTTAAATTAATTATTTTGATTTAATAGAATTAAAAAAAATAGTGATAAATAAGAAGCCTAAGGCTTCCACTAATACAATATATAAAAGCTTATTTCTCTACAAAAAAAAATAAATAAATAAAAGAAGCCGTAATATACATATTAAAGAAAAGAGAATTTTTCTCTCTGATTTTGAGAGAAAAATATTTCCATACTAGTTGCTTTCAGTGGTGCTAAAGGCGCCCAGACGTCAAGTGCAAATCAAACTTGAGTCAAAACCTAAAAGATTATTTATAACAGATCATGACTTGAGAGCCTTAATTATTATAACGAAAAAACAAATGTACGATTTCTAGATTATAATAATTTTATATGTTATTATATGAGAAAACGATCCTATTATTTCCATTACAAAATGTTTTTAAACCAGTATTCCACCCATCCCTACAAGAGAGATGGTTTGGACGGCATTTTGTTGTTCACTAATCTCACCTAATAACTTGCTCTTTAGAGTGTTCTTCTCCTCAACTCGACCACAAACATCAGACATTAATTAAAACAGTACTATTCATCCTCTCAGAGCTCTCAGTGGATCTAATGACACTAAAATTAAACATATCTTTCTGTCTATAAATACCATCTAAATTTTAATTCATATCTTTTTTCTTATGAGCTATGTCATGACACAGAAACAATTGTTTGAAGCCAAAGCAAGAGGGAGCAGGAAAGAAGGAAGATACCTTCTTTCAAGGAGCAAGAGCTTTCTTATCAACTCCGTCGATTGTCAGTTTGAATCTTGCGGTGTTCCACTCATCCAACACATCCTCCATGTCGTAGGATGCATATTCTGAGCTTCTCTAACCAAAGTCTAACTGGTTCCTCCGTTATTTGCCTTCGGCCTGCATCAACCAGCACAGCTTGAATGGCTTCAAAATTGTCTTGCAGCCTTTTCACTTCTGTTCCGACACCCTTTACAAGACTCACCCGTTCCTTTGCCTCTTCAATAGCCATTGAAATCAGCTGCTCCAAAACAACGGAAACGATCGCGTCAACCATACTGAAAAATTTGGTACAAGTATTTGAAAATAATAAAAAAGTTATTGCCAAAATGCAGAAAGGAGGCAGTTATGTCGTGAACATGTCGCCCATGTTATGTCGATATATTTTTATACTGGATGGAAGAAAATGATTGGGGAATATTTTATTATAAGACATTAATTTATCTAGCCATTAACGCATCTAGCCATGACTGATTCTTATTATATTGCGGAAATTAAAACGTTCTTTTTATTTGCATATTTTTGCGTGAGTTGTACTCATGTTTTCAATCTTTATTTTTATCTCAGTTATTTTTAGTTTTTAAATCTTAAAATTGTTGAACGATTCCAAAAGTTTAGTCACTTTCAACTTTTCGCAAACAAATTTGATGATGCATGCCAATGTTAATGTCTTTTCCAAAGTTTGTATCAGCATTAATATAAAATTCAAATAAAACATGAGTTGTATTCAGACTTTTAATGTTTTATTTTATTCTCAATTATCGGTAATTTTTAAAATAAATTTATTATAGAGTAAAAACCTGAGTCGAATGCTTCAGAATAAATATGAAGTTTATTTCAACAAATTAAGTTACATTTGATTATAGAGCAACCTAATCATGAAAATGACTTTAGGCCCCTCCGTTTTGGCTTTAATTTTTGTTTTCTTTGAATGCGTGAAAGCAAATTAGAGTCGTTATTTTCTTCCTAAATCGTACATAAATTAAGAGCAATAGAAAATTCCTTTACCATAAAAAATAAGATAGGTTTTCAATTAAGTTTCAACAACTACGGCCAACCACTATTTTGAAGCTTTTGTCGATTTGATCAACTGGTCAATCACCCATGAATTAGTTTTTTATTAAAGTTTTTTAAAAAATAAAAAACAAGAAGAAAGAAAATATTAATTAATTTCAATTTGTCAAAAATACTGAAGATGGGGGCAGAGCATAACTAATTAATTTCACATACGCACTCGGTGGGTTATGTTCAAAAGAAATCTAAATTCAATAGCCTTAGAAAATGATGCAATTAATAATATTGATAATGAATAAATTGTATAATATTTTTAAAATATAAAAATGCATTGAAAATAATTATTAATGTATTAACAAATATGATATATATTAAAAGTTTTAATTTTTAAATTTTGTTATTATCTAATTTAGTCCCGAGTAAATTATTTTTTCTGGATCTACCATTGGGACAGAGCATAACTAATAGCATAACTAATTAATTTCACATATGCACTCGATGGGTTATGTTGAAAAGAAATGTAAACAGAATAATAAGTTTGAGGACTTTTCAATCTGTGTTCTTGTTGCGAATCATCACTTCCTCTTAATTAAATCTCCCCCATTATTATTAATTGATGATATAATTTAATTAATTAATTATTATTTAATTAATTAACTGGTTTCAATCAAATCATCCTACTGGGAAGGAAACAGAACATGGCAAATTGTTTTGGCTCTTCCTCATTGCCTCATCAACTAACTTCATACGAAGAATATGCATATTTCGTTGTAATTAATTATCTGGTGCAATTGTCGATATGCATCTTTCAATTATAAAACTGAAGGGAAATGTTTCAATTATGAAACCTTTCAATGAAAATTCAAATATATCTTATATATAATAAATGTCAAAATACAACAGAAATTTATTGCATATAAAGATATAAAGCCGAACTATCAAACAAAAAGCCCAAAAGTAAAGACCAAAAGACATATGCGCTTACGTAGGAAGCAAAATACTAAATAGTAAGATAGAAAGAAATTAAAGGAATGCATGGTCAAGATTCAGGAGATCCATACAGGAGGATTGAGGAGAATTAGATCCTTAAGCTTGTCCTTATGCTTGCTACCATATTTGAAGCTTTCAGTTTCATGTCACCTATAAAGACAATAGATCAAATTAACTGCTTAGTTGTATTCTACTACAGGAGGAGGAGAATATGGTGCACAAAAAGCGAGACCTTGAAATTGCTAGATGCCACGTAATGAAAATTTACTAAAGACAGACCTTATCTACACTCATTAGGGCTTCTAAAGCATTACCATCCAAAGTATATTGACTACAACGAAAATTAATTACTACAGATAATTAATATAAATATACTTTTATATTTATTAGTAATGTGTTAATGAGTACTAAACTTTTAATAATGACTGCTAAATTATTAATTATTAAAAGTTTAGTACTTATGGAATAATAATTAATATATTTATCTTACAGGTAACTTAATATACAGAAATTAAATTATGGAATTCTAAAGCTGATGAGACAAAACAAAAGAGTAGCAATACACAAACCTCTCCTTCAGCTTTGACCAGGCATTCCGCGCTGAGAGCATTAGTTTCGAATCTGATAAAAGAAAATTGGTCATTTATATTCCCAAGATAACGCAGAGAGCTGAGGATGAAAGCCAAACCATAACTCGAGTAAGAAATCAGAAACTTCTCCTTCTCTCAGGCTGCTCATGCATGCGACAAAGCACCACAGCCACAGTGACAAGCTGTCGATCCTCAGCAAGATTAATTCATTGAAATTTGCAAGTAAACTTGAAATAATACAAAACTTAGCATTATGATGAAAATTTCTCTGATGCGGAAAATATATACCATTAGTTTTCCAACAATATATTACCTGGTTCGTATTTCACTAATCAATATCAGACATGAATTTACTCTGGAAAACATGAGTAATCATCACATGACAAAAACCTGTACCTGTAAAATGGTTAAAGAAATAAATAATGCTCAATGATGTCGATTATTCAATCATAAATATATTTAAAGAAAAAGATAACAAACTGTTGCATATATAGACCAGATAATATATATTTTACATGTTAGAAGGAGAAAGTGTTTGATGCAGTGAATGAACTGTTCGACGAAATGCCACAGTGAGGAATCTCGGCATGGTGCTTAAGTCCAGCTCATCATCCAGAAAGCATTGACATGGAAACTGACTCAGCAGAAGAGTGATGAAGGGTTGTCGTGTAAGACAAGTGACTTGTCCTTTGTAAAGGTCAGTGAATTTTTTTCCATAAGATTGAATCAAAGGGAGCCATTAGATCAGCGTTACAGCGGCGCTTGTACTGAGCATGATTTGTTAAGTATTTTTGTATATACTTAAATGAGAAATGAAATGCAAGCATGCTGAGCAAAATCTTAATCTTCCCTCCCTAGTACAGTGTTTTGCATTTTTAGGGTGTGTTGATATTGACTTGTCGCAACTTTTAAACTATAGTTGTTGTGTAATTGTGATATAAAAATATATTGTGCTTGGTAAATATAATTTTGTAAAATACTAATTCTTTGATAAAACTAATAAAAGTGTTATAAGTTTTTTATCAAACAACTACTGGATAAATTCAAATTTGACTTAAAAGCCTCACAGCAGTGCTAAACAGGCCCTTAATTGTTAAGCTCTTTCATTTATTACCTCTACCTGGGAGTGATGTTAACTGGATCCCTTCTAAACACTTCGAAATAACAGTGGAAACTTTTGATTGCAAAAGCGTTGTACCATAAAGATCGGACCTTGAAGAACTTGAATGAAATGCTAGTATTACTATAATTGTTGTGAAACAAAAGCTAATGATGTTTGGAAAATAATAATTTTGATTAAATAGTAAGAGTCACAAAGGTTTTTATCAAATCATCTTATCTTCTAAGCAATAGTTCTAAGTGATTACAACATACTTTTTAGTTGTGGCTTAATTATAGCAACAATTGCTATGAAACAATACTAGTAACTATTGCTGCTTCCAGACTATGATCGTGGTAGAATTTGAAACTTTCTACATCTAACATAAAGTGCGAGTTAGGACTAAAGAGATTCCTCTGAGAGCAATTAAAAAATACTCGTGCAAAGCCAAAAAAAAACATGAAAAGTTAGTCAAAAAATTAAGAAGAAACTCACTCTTGATTTGCTATGACACCACGAGTGAGAGTTGAGACGCTGTTTCCACCCAAGCCTAAAAGCTCAAGACCCCGCGACCACATCCACTGGATAAACATAGCCATAAAATCAAACAAGAATGGCTTACGAAATCCAGTATTTATATCCACAAGTCAGAGAAAGCTATACAACAAAATACTTCTACAGAGACCATTAGGAAACTTCGTTGAGCACTTGTTTCATAGTCCACATTTTGCCACGCATGCTTAGGCCTTGGTGATCAGTAACAGGATTTTGTATTGTCAGCGTATATAGCTAGCATGAGTAGCAATTAAAACCTGTTCTGCATATTAATAAAACCAGCATAAGAATCAGACACTTTTGTGATGATAGACGTGCGCATGCTTTTCAACAAAAAAAAGAAAGAAAAAAACAACAAATGAAAAGATGAAGAATAGAGTCCTTATAGAATCCCCTTTGCGTGGATTTGATTGATTCGATCTTTCTGAGAGCATTAGAAAAATATAGAAAGGGCGGGGCTATGTGAACTATCAAATTTCTCTCTATATCTATTTTTAAAAAATAATTTCGTTATTAAAAATTTAAAACTCTGAAAATTACCTTTCATTAATCACTTTCTCTCTCTAACTTACAATTGCATATTCACTCTTTACTCTTACATTCTGCTTAGCATTGATTTTCACTATCTTTTAAATCATTTTGTTAGACTTTCTTAGTATATCACAATATTTTATACTTTCTATATATAAGAATTTTCTTTTATATTCATTCATTTTTATATTTAGTTAAAATTAATTTCTTGATATTTATTAACCTTTATGACTAATTAAAATATATTGATATTTATTTTTAAATAATCGATTTTGTTCCTCTTTGATAACAATTTTTTTCGAGTTAACATTTTAAGCCAATCACATTATACCTTATATTTCACACTAGTTCTACTACACATTCACCACTGGTGCGCCTTGAGGAAACATGAATTTCCAAAGGAAATGAAGTTCATTTGCCAATTGCTCATTGTCTGTGGCGGGAATTTCACCAGGTGACATGTCACAAGAATATTATTCTTTTTCGATTGAAATAAAGTTGGGCTTAACGAAATTAGGCCCAGTGGTCTAGAGAGTAAGATCCACCCAATTTTGTTGTGTGGTCTAGAAAATAAGGTCCAAAAGTATACTTAAGTGTTAATATCACTTAAATAAGCTCATATTATAACTTTGACTATAATTGTTGTTTCATGAAGTAGTAGGTTTGGGCTTAAACAATAATAGCACATGCTGTAAATAGTGATGTGAGAGCAGAATACACCAATGAACAATGGAGAACCAATAGCTTAATATTAATTTTCTAGGATTTTTATAACTACAAAGTGTAATTAGGAAAAATATGAGAAAATAGAATATTTTTGGAAAATGAATGTGGAAATTTGTTTGGAAACTATTTTAGGAAATATTTCTTGAAATGAATCTGGAAATATTCTTTTGGAAGAATTTTGAAAATATTTTCTTATAAACGTTTTTGGGAAGAATATTGAAAATGCTTTCTCATGAACTGTTTAGAAGAATATTGAAATTGTTTTCTTGGAAACTGGTTTTGGAAGAATACTATAAATATTTTCTCCATTTTTTTTTTTTGAGAAATTGAATCTAAAAATGGTTTTTCGGAGAAAAATGTATTTAACTCACTTTTGATTTTCTCTTGAATTACTTAACTAAAAGGATGAATGCTTGAATGAACTGTGAAGAGTGCTATTAATAGGCTTCATTTCTTCATTTACATAAATTCTAATGCATGCTTTACATTATTTCTAATGCATTTTTTTACATTAATTCTGATGCATGTTTGACATTAGATGTCAATGAATGCTTTACATTAAATCTTATATTAAATATAAATGCATGCTTTGTACACACATCTAATTCGCGTGCATTTCACATTATCAACCATGTGCATTCAATCGTGATTCATACTCGCCAAAGTGGGCCTTATTAACAATAATTATATACTAACTCCTTGAATTTTAATTCAAAAAACAATTAAATGCATGTAAGTCAGCAATGTATGTATGTGATAGATAGAATTTAGTGTTTTAAACTAAACTTATTATGATTATCATCATCATCATCATTATTATTATTATTTTAGAGTAACGGATTCTCATCGAGATTGTTTCACAAGACATTCTCTTATGGGCTAAAATTTTTCAAATGAACTTAAAAATTCAATGTAAATTAAGTTTCACTTGGTGTATTCATACCTTCCAAACCACATACCACAATAGTTACCTCAGCGCAAAGACTCGAATCCAACATAAAATATGTATCTTGTGGGTTGAACTGCACCGTTGGTAAGAATAGCAAAACACATGGTCCATACTAGATTTAGGCCTATCCAGGACAGGCCCAAATTGTTTCAACAAAATGCCCGAACCCGATATTATGCCAAAGTTTTCAAACACGGGTCGATTTGAGCCCGGTACCACCCGAGCACGGGCTTTTATCTAGGCTTCAGTTGCCCAGATACAGTAATGCTCCATAGCTTGAGATAAGCTCATGCCACGCTTTTTCATCAGATAAGCAACAATAATAGCACATTGGAAGGGTATAATTGGATTAATATACATTTCCTTCCCCTATATTTGGAGCATAAATAGTTCACTTTCCAGATTCGTTGGGTCTATCATCATTAGAGTATACAAGTATAATCGTAGGAAAATAGCCAAGATGGAGAAATAAATGACACCTTCTGGATCCTCCCATGAAGCAATGAACCAAAAAACCACCACCCTGCATTTTAGCTTCATCAATAAAATTGATACACTCATCAAAATGCTGTGATAAATTTGTATCTTCTTTGTGTGCAACTATTGAGATAATTAACAAGTATTCAAGCCACTAAAAATAGCGTCATAGGAAGATAAGCATCAATTTGGCCAGAGGTGTGATGCGGTCATTGCGGTGCGGTGTGGTGCGTGCGTCACTTGAGGTGCGTGCTGGAGGTGCAGTGCTGCAGTGCTCTGGTGCAGTGAAAGGCGGTCGGTGGGTTGTGGCTGCTTAGAGGTGGGGGCTTCAGACTTGTGCTCTGTGTGTGTGTGTGTGTGTGTTATGAGTTTAGGTTTTTGGGTCACGCTCGAACTTGTGCTAGCAAATAACTAGGTATTGGAAATCAAAACCTGGAACTATGTTTTTTATTAACCTGAGCTAGGTTTTGCCACCTCTAAACGTTGTACCTAGATCGATTTGTAAGTTGTAACAATTATCAATAGTGATTTTTACTCAACACTAACATCATGATTAAAATGGTTTCTTCAACATTCTTGTGACCAAAGGCATGTAAATTTCAATTCAATTAAATCCATCTCTTTATCTATACTTATTTTGTGAATGACCCACACTCTCATCAAGATAATCAATCGCTTAAATTTCATTCTTTACATCAATAATATACTTCAAATTGCATTAAAAATCATCGTAAAAAATAATATATCCATGTACAATGCACTGATGTCATTGCTTTTGATCTAATCCAAGGATTGGAACTTCTTGAACTAAACTGCCCTCTTTCAACAACTCCTTTTCAGCCTTGATAGGCTCACTCCCACCACCTCTTCTCCAAATTTGTGGTTCTCAATATTAGTCTAAATGGGAGATGCTGGTATCTCTTGGAGAGACTAAAATTAAATAAATTTCAATAAAAATAAGTAACAATTGAATCAAATTTCATTTAATAAAATATCATAGTTAATTATATTTGTAAATTTATCAAATTATCACTTTATATATAATATGAATAATTGGTCAGGGCTGAGAATTAAGCTCTTTGAAACATCAAAAAACAAAAGTTGAGAGACTGACAGTCATCATCATATTTATCTTCCTATCGTGCTCTCCACAAGTTTTCAAAATTTATATTATTTAGAATAAAATCTTCTGTAAATTACAAATAATTTAGAGAGCCATTGAATCTATGATAGGACTTAAGGCAAAATTAAGATTAATTTTTATTGATAGAATCAAAATAAAGAACAATTCTAACCTGCAGTTCGTGAGGTAGGTCAATCTCTCCCAAGACTCTTATTACTTCTAATACTTTGATAGAAAACTCCACATAACCCTAAATGACTCATTAATCTCTTATTTATACTAATAAGTAAATAAACAAATTTACTAAACTGCCATTGCCATTAAAAATACTAAATTGCCCCTGCCCTTTGATACTTATGTCTAACATAAGTTTTCACGGGTCTAATATTACTTCCCTCCCAAAAAGACACATTGTCCTCAAGGTGGAATCCAGGAAACTGTCGTTGAATCAACTCATATGGCTCTCACGTCGCCTCATAGTCCAGCAAGTCCTTCCATGTAATCAACACCTCCTTAGCAGTCGGTTGTCATGTTGTCCCTTGTCGAACTCCCTTCACAGCAGTTGGTTCCAACACTACCTCCATGTCCTCATTCAGTGCTGGCGGAAGCAAGGGAGAGGGTGTATGTTCTCCAATAACTTGTTTTAATTGAGACACATGAAACACCGGGTGAATGACCGATGTTGGTGGCAACTGCAATCGGTAAGCTACCTCTCCAATCATTTCGACGATTTCATATGGCCCAAAATACCGAGGGGATAGCTTCTCATTTCTCCATCGTGCGAGAGACTTCTGCCGATATGGTCGTAACTTCAGGTAAACTTTGATAGGACTTAAGGCAAAATTAGGGTTTATTTTTATTAATAGAATCAAAATAAAGAACAATTCTGACCTAGAGTTGAGAGGTAGGTCAATCTCTCCCAAAACTCCTATTACTTCTAATACTTTGATAGAAAACTCCACATAACCCTAAATGACTCCTTAATATCTTATTTATACTAATAAGTAAATAAGTAAATGTATTAATCTTCCCTATCATTAAAAATACTAAATTGTCCTTGCCCTTTGATACTTACTTGTAACATAAGTTTTCACGGGTCTAACAATCTAAGAAATAGAAATGAACCATAGTTCACTCGGTGATAATTTTTTCAAAATTATTTTCTTGTGAGTAAATTTGAGATTATCCTCAGTTACTAGTTAGGCTAACTGCCTTGTATTTATCCTAAGACACGAAAAACATTAATTTATCCTTTAAATGTCATTAATTTTCACAATTTACTACTGTTGACTTGTTAAAGTATAAAAATATCCTTACCTATAACACATTATATCAACTAATAATTTGATAAGACTGAAAAAATTGTTCATGCTAACTAATCATATTAAAATGACTTAATGGTCCTTAAAATATTATATATAAAGTGTGTGTTTGGTATATTATATTATATTATGTTATATTGTATTATTTTAATACAGGTATATAATATTATGTTGTATTATATTAACACTAATTATAATAATGATGTACAATATTTAGTGTTATATTATATTATAATAATTTTTAGTGACTAATTTAAATGTATATTTAGAAAATAATATGTATTAGTACTTAGAAAAATACTAAATATAGCAATCATAAAATAATAAAATGATACAATTGTTGTAACCCATTCATTAACAAAATGAATTATGCTAAATAATCCAATTAAAAGTTCTGTAGTATATATAATAATATTTTATATAATTATTTATGTTATTATTCATTTTAAATTAATATTATTCATATTTAAATATTTATTCTTAATTATATTAATTTTTTTTAAATAATTAATTTTTATATGTTAATTACTATAATATAATTAAATATGTAATATTATATTATACTTTTTATATATTATTTAAGTATTTATTACTAGTTATATTAAATTGTTGAATAATAATCAATTTTTTGTATTAATTACTATAAAATAATTAAATAATCTAATATTATGTTATATTTTTATATATTATTTAAGTATTTATTATTAGTTATATTAACTTATTAAATATTAATCAATTTTATATATTAAGTATTATAATATAATTAAATAATACATTATTTAGTTATATTTTAATATAATAAAAATTAAAATATAATATAATACTACTGAATAATAAATTATAAATTTATTAACTTAAGTTAATAATTATAGTATAAAAATAAAAATAAAATTAAATTAAAAAATTATATTTATTTATTATTATAAAGTTAGGGAAAAAAAAAAAACCGATCAAATATTGGGTTTAGCTACTGCAGCATGTGGCAATGTAGGGTTGCTGTACTGAATATGGGGTTATGAGGGTGAAATTAACTTAAAAGTCCTTAAAATTATAAACAAAATGACTTAAAAATCCTTAAAATTTTGAATTTGACACCTCTTCTCATACCCAAAAAAAAATTAACCATTAATCAAAAAAATTCATTTTTTTAATTTCTAATTCAATTTTTCTTTTTCTTATTTTTTTTTTTAATTCTTCGTCATCTTCTCCTCTTGCTTCTTCTTCTCTCTATAAAGCGAATCCCGCCAAATAATTCAAAGCCTCCAAATCTTAAAACCCTAATTACTCAATCTTCCTCCGAAGATTGATTAGAATCACAAAAGAAAAACGCAATAGCGGTGTTCCGCCAAATTGGAGAAACCCAGAGATCTGTTTTACATTGCCGAAAATTAACTGTCTCCAAAATCCACAACTCCACCAAAGTTGCAGCAAAATCAAAATTAAATTCCAATTCTTCAATTTAGGGTTTGTTTGATTCTCTTTCTATTGCATGATCGAAAGCAAACAAATGGCGAGAAACAACTTGGACGTATATTTGCGTCAATCGCCAACCTCTCAGCTCCACCGAAGCTGTCCCCTTCGTTCGTCGGACCCTCCAACTTAGTGAGCCGACTCATTTGCTTATCATCATCATCGACTCGGCAAGAAAACTCGCCCATCAAGGAACAAGAAGTGACCGTTAAATCAAATAAAGAAAGCGAGGAAATTGTTGATGATCAAGAGGATGAAAATGAAGAAGATACCGATGATTTTGTGAATAAAGATACCGGAGAGGTCAGTGGGCCCAGAGGTTCCGAGCCCCCCCGTTACGGTGACTGGGAGCGTAATGGTCGATGCTATGATTTTTAACTTATTGTGTGTGTCTGTGTTTTTTTTTTCTTACTGTTAATGTTATTATAAAATTTGAGATTAATATCACATTTTGTTTTCTTTGGACAAATTCCAATGTAGTGAGAGCTGAAGAATAAGTGTTTGGGTAATATCGGGTAGGTCTTCTTGAGGTCCTTTCAGCTCGAATAAAATATCTTGAGGACAGCCTAACTCGAGCAGAAGTCCCGACCACTGGCACCAAGACGATCTCATCAAACGCCAAAGCTCGCCGAGGTCACTGAATCAGGGCCGCTCGAGCTCCGAGCCTCTAATCGCTCGAGGTCATCGGGTTCGGTCAAAGCAGGTCAAGGTCGAGGAATTCAGGTCTGCTGAGCACCGAGCACTCCTTTGCTCGCTCGAGGTCGCCCACCCGGCCGAAGCTAGTCATGGTCGAGCTCCGAGCACTCCTTTGCTCGCTCGAGGTCGCCTCCCTGTGTCAAAGATGGTCAAGGTCGAGAACCGAAGCACACCTTTCCTCGCCGCAGAGGTTAAGTCCACGAGCACAATCGACAAGACCCGACCTGAGGCGACCGACCCGCTTTCTTAGAATCCCGCACACCTTTTAATGTCCGACTGCGGCCCCACATGGTATGGTGGTGACATCATGTCGATGGCTCAGACATGCCCCAAGGTGTCATCATTCCTAGCGCACATGCCCGACATGGTGATCCGCCACGTGAATCGGGTTAAGGGACAGTACCAGCATCCCTGTGGAATATTACACTAATCCCACTGTCGGAGGGACCCGGACACCACCAACATGGGAGCTGGACACACTGAAATGAAAAGAACTGGAAAAATAGAGTATAAAAGGAAACGAAGGGTACGTTATAAGGGTTGGAAAATCCGATTCGCAAAGGGTTCGAAGAAATTGATTCACAAGGGTTCTGAAAAGAGACACAGGTTCTTCCTATTATGACTTCTCTTACTTTGATTTTCTGAAAAAACCATATCTATTCAAAAGGGAGGCGAAAAATATCTCTTTCATCTTTCCTGGCCTCCTTCACTAAGGAGATACCAAAAGAACAACCCGACATCGACTTGAAGCGTCGGAGGGTTTTCACGAACACGCCCGACAACCCCGACCTCGCTTTCCGTGAGTACAGTGTCCGGAAATCACCGTTCTGGAAAAGACAACGGAACAGGAAGAAGAAGGCAGTCCTGCTCGAGCTCGAGCTATTTTCGAGCAGAAGGATCGAGGCACTGTTTGAAGTCGTGAGCAGAAGGTTCAGAGTACTGTTTGAAGACACGCGGGAAAAACTGCATCAACAATAAGCTTTGTTGCTGTTGAATTGAGCACATGCAATTGAATTTGAAAGCCCTTTTGATTCCAAAAAATAAATAAATAAATAACTTTTGTAATTGCCACAGCGGTCCTGACTTCCTGACCTTGGGGTGTCACTTAGCCTGGCTTCATGATCTTGGGGGTGTCACCTAACCGGGCTGTGTGAACAACTGAACCGCCGTCGGTCCTGACTTTCTGACTATCTACATCCTACATGTGATCCCGTGAAATTGAACAATGCCCCTGCATTGCTAAGAGTTTCTGCCATCAATACTTTTGAATTTAAATCAGTTTGATGTCTGCTGACAGAAAATAATGCAATAAGGCAAATGATTTTGTAATGAGTCATAATATGTGATTAAAGCTAGTGTGCTTCTGACACTTTTTATTTGTTACAATGGTGCCTAAGTTCCTTGAGCCACATGGCTGCTGAAACCCCCTGATATATGAGCTTCACTGTCGCTGGCACCCAGCCAAAGGCTATCTGTTGGGTGACACACTGCCAAAACGTAGTGAGATGCTTCTTTCTGTTCATGGCTTACCCCTTGGGGTGTACGAGGAGGATAACATGGGAGACATACAAGGTATGCCTATAAATCAGCAAATTTCTTCTTTCTGATTCTTGATCTTAAAACTGTTGGGAGAAGAATGCTTTTGATTGTGTTCTGAAACTGCCTTTAAATCCGTCTGAACTTTGGATAACCAATGTAACCTAGCTTACTAAACGAAATGACAGATGTATCTGCTTCACCTTGCAATTTGTTTTAAAAAAGCACTTTTTCTTAGAGGGAAGATGTGAAAGGAATAAATTAGGTTTTTTAATTTTTCAATTAAAATTTTTTTAAGACCGATCTCATATAACATATAAGAATTAAGTAATCTAGAAATTCATACTTTGATGTTTTGAGAAGATGAACAATTGAGAGTTGTAGATCCGTCTCCAAACGATCTTCCAGACTATGACTCAAGATTGATCAACACTAGACGTGTGGGTGTCTGTTTCATCACTCCCCAATAGCAATTGTCTTCTCTTAGATGTTTTCTGTATTTTTCTCAAAAGTTATAAGATTCTCTTCTCTTTTTCCTCCTCATTAATCTTAAGAGAATAATGACTCTTTTATAATATCTTATGAAAAATCCTAATATGTTGGGATTATAATTCTTACTAAAAATAGAATTCTTCTTTTAATTTAAATATTTAAATATTTAAATTAAATATTATCTCTCCACTTACGTAAAAGTGGAGAGAATGGGTAACTAATTAGGGGATCACCTTGTAAAATATCATAAGCCTCTTTTTACACTTAAATATAACATACTATGCCTTAACAAATATTATAATTATGATTTTCATCTAATATGCCAGTTTTTCTTACTTTTAGGTCCAGTGATGGTATTGTCAATTAAATGAACTAATTTGGGGATCATTTGGGAACATACAATAGTGGCTATAATAATTAAATTTGTAATTAAACAAATATAATTATTTAATTCTAATTCCACTCCACTATAAGATTGGAACTTACGTCCATAATTGTATGCTCGAATATAATTCGCCTAAGCCATATTGATTTCTTTACTGCACAATCATTTGTACCATATCGTTAATTTAAATTGATATCTCAACTGTCCAATCAATTTAATTACATCTTATTCCTTAATACTTATTGGTTTTCTCTAATGATCATTTTCAACATACTTATTTATGTTAAGACACTCTGGCCAGCGAATTCTATAATCAAGTATTGAAAATCCATCAAGAGATGTGTTGTACAAATTTTATATTGTTAATCTAAAATTTCAATCTAAAATTTCAATACTTATAATTGCTCCCACCAAGATACCGGGTAATCTTGACTATATGTGTATGTTGTGCCTATTGGTAACTCAAATGAAATAACAACTACAATCATAAAATTATAACTAACTCAAGATTAAGATTACAGTAAATCAATGCCTATGAGATTTAATAAGACTGACAGTTATTACTAGTTTAATTAAATCTCATATGTGATCCAGTTCATTGTAGTCATACTACATCAATAAATTCATATATGATTAAGACAAATCACTCAATGAATTTATTACAGTTTATACCTAAATAAAGTGCTCAACTTTATTTATCAACTGCGAATTTAATTTATTTAATCATAAGATAACTTGTATTTATGTCTTATGCAAATCTACATAGTGATCGTATAAATACATATAATATGATTAAATGGACTTTACTCAAAATATTAATGCAATTTAAGGTATCTGAATAAATACGTCAAATATTTTATTAATAAAAAATTAATATGCTTTGAAGAGCATATAATCCCAACAAGATGTAATGTATCCTTGATTCTTGTACTATGTCTTAGATTTGATCCGATATTTGAATTCTTAATTGCAGAATCTGAAGAAGGTTGATTTTAATATAATCCAAAAATCTGCAATGGTTGCCCAATTATAGTTGCTCTGAATGTACTTACATAAGTGTACATGTAATTTTTTTTCTTCGTTCAGATGTGTTGTTACCATGACACTAATCTTTAGCTAAAGTTAGTGTTACATTTTAAGTCTTTGACAAACTCGTGAATTTGTTTTCACCTGCTGACAAACTAGTGTTACATTTGTTAGATGTGGGTATTGACTATTGAGACCAAGATTTGAAGATAAGAAAAATCATATTGATAGTGAGGATCGCAAAGCCGCTTTAGCCAACTACTGTGGAGCAGAAGGAAGAAGGAGATAGAATATAAATTATAAAGTGAAGTGCTGATGAAGAGGATCAATACTTATGTAGCTTGAATGCAAGGAAACCAAATGAAACAATTAGGGCGGGGAGGATCTTTTATTAGGAGCCATACTGTTTTTTCCATACGCTTCAACAACTTCTGCAGCAGCTCCTGCATATTGGCTTTAGTGAAGGCTTTATCAAGACGTTTATGTCAGATGAATCTGAAGTCACCCTCATCTTATTTAAATTCTCAAAGAGCAAATCTAATTCCAGTGGCATGGCATTTAGTGTTACACTAGTACTTTTCGATGGAGCGGCATAACTGATACCAATTGATGGAAGGGCATAGCAGAAGCATAATTGATAGGATGAGAAAAACTAGATATTATTCTAGTACAGGACCAAACCAACGTAATTAGAGAAAAACTAGATATTATTCTAGTACAGGACCAAACCAACGTAATTAGCTTACGCTCTAATCGAAATATGATTAGATCCGTTCTAATTAAAACGATTCAGTGAAATTTTTAATAACGCATAAAGCGAGATTAGATGACGCTATAATCCAAACGATTCTACAAGAGAGATTTTTGAAAATAATTCCAAATGAAATATAAAAAAGATATTTTATTGAATAATTAAATTAAAGTTATAAAAATAATTACAAGATCTCTCTATTTATAATAGAGTGAATCTACTTACTTAAGTTAACTTAAAAAGAGAAACTAAATCACAATTAGTATAGAAATATAAAACTAAGATATTGTTCCTTAATTAACTCTAATTAAAATAAAAAATAAAATTCTATAATTTAAAATAACTAAATTAACATCCTACATCATACTTCCCCTCTTGAAAGAAACTCGCCCTCGAGTTTGAATACAATCTAGAGGATGAAACTTGTAATGCAGAAGTAAATCATCTTATAATTCAAACTTGTTTCCTTTCTCATCCATCTTTCTTAAAACTTTGAAAAATCTATACTTCAACAATTTCTTTCGCTTATACATTCTTTTAGGTGATAAATATTTCTAAGAACGAACAATAATCAAATAACTTTTGTTTTTCCCTAATTTTCACTTAATGCGCTCTCCAATAGATTTCACCTTTTCAAGCAAATCTTCTTCAAGCACAGCCTTCTTATCTTCAATATGAATAGGTAGAACCATTTCAATCATTTCAACTTCTTGAATGTTATTTTGCTCATCATCTTCAACACTGATCTTATTCTCTAAGGAAACGTCATGCACATTCTTGTATAAATTATCAGATTGAAACTTTAAATTAATAACAAATTGTACCTTTTCTTCTGTCTTCTCAAGCGAGTTTTTTCCAACTATTTCCTTACAATTAACTCTCTACTTTTGTTCTTCCCTGATGATATTGTTCATAGAAAGTGCAAAAGCCGTGATTACTTGCTCTATCGCTGTCAATCTAGGGTTCCAAACTTTCTCAAATGCTTGCAAGATAACTTCTCAATTATCTGGCTGAAAGTCTCTATAAACATTGCCAGCATCACTTTATCATCGTTTTTGGGACGGTTGTATAGAGATAAGACCAACATATGAGAATTTGGTAGGTATGGACAATAATTTACCATTTATTGTCAAATTTTCACGCAATATCAAAACCGTAAATAATGTTCAACTCTCGGTTTGCTGTGATCAGACGCCGATGGCCATGATTTGGTGTAGGGTTTGTCGGATTTGAATGACTTGATGGTGAAGAACACGATGGTGGCCGTGGATTGAGCCGATTCACAGTGGTTTGGCTGGGAAATGAGCTTGAAGTCACTACAGCTTGTAGTGGCTAAAGAAGATTTTAGCCGACATTTGGTAGCGATTGGTGGTCGGGTTTTGGTCAGTGAAAGCTAGGGAATCTTGTGCTGGTGTTGACTGATGGTAAAGATGGCGAGATGTGGGGCATCACTTGATCATCATTTTCGGGATGGCTGTATAAAGATAAGTCCGACATATGAGAATTTAGTGGATATGGAAGGTAATTTGCCATTTATTATCAAATTTCCACGCAAAGGTAAAACTGTAAATAATGCTCAACCCTCGGATTTTGAGTGATCGTACGCCGATGGCTATGATTTAGTATGCAGTTAGTCAGATCTGAAAGATTTGATGGTGTGGAATGTGATGGTGGCAGTAGATTGATCGGATTTACTGTGGTTTGGTCGAAAAATGAGCTTGAAGTCGTGGAAGCTTATGATGGTTGGGAAAGATTTTGGCCGGCGTTTTATGGCGATTGGTGGTCAGGTTTTGGTCAGTGAAGGCTGGGGAAGACTAACAGTAAAGATGGGGGGGGGATGCGGTGGATCGGGCAGTGGAAGGTCGCAGATTTGACAGTTTTTGCAGTGGTTACCGACGGCATTGAGAAGTGGCAATAGCTGGGGTTTGGTCGGTCGTGGCTGGCTCGTCGAATAGAGGCAACGGCTGGTGGTATGGTGGCCAGATCGTGCTGGCTGTAGTGGTGGATGGTGGCGGCAGCGACTAAGGTTTCAAGTTTGTTTTTTTTTTTTTTTAATGATGGAATTGGTGGGGATAGGTTATGGGTATCTAGAAAGCTGCACAATTTATACAGAACTTGCTCTGATATCAATTGATGGAATGGCATAGCGGAAGTGAAATTGATAGGATGAGAAAAACTAGATATTTTATTGAATAATTGAATTAAAGTTATAAAAATAATTACAAGACCTCTTTATTTATAATACAGTAAGCCTACTTCCTTAAGTTAACATAAAAAGAGAAACTAAATCACAATTAAAATATAAATATAAGATTAAGATATTGTTTCTTAATTGACTCTAATTAAAATAGAAAATAAAATTCTACAATCTTAAAATAACTAAATTAATATCCTACATCACTTTTCATGCGAGAAAGTATGGATTCCATTTCTTCTTATCATCTTATTTTTCCCATATGCATCCATCACACCATTGTATGTATAGATGTCAGGGGCAAGGATGATCTCATGATCTCATCGAGTTCTTTGAAAAAAAGATTGACTTGATCTACATTTCGAGCTTGAGCACAAGCTCTCAAAAGAGTATTGTACGTCACAATATGTTGGTTTGCATCGTTTCCATTCCCTTCACCTTCCAAGCGCTTTGGCTAATGCCTATGCTTTATCCCGGGTGAGAGCATTCATTACAAACAGAAGGGTCAAGGCAGCACCCTGTTACGAGCCGCCCAACTAGAGCCAAAATGCCCAAAGCCATGAGCCAAAAATGTCCAAGCTCTCTAAGTATAGAATTCTCTAAAGCTAGGCAAGCCTCCCTATAAATATGAGTTGACATTAATCATTTGAGCATTCAAAAATTGAGCAAGCATCTCAAGCACTCTGTAAGCTCTCTGTAAGCTCTCTTGTAATCTTTCTCTCAAGCAATACAATTTCTGCTTTTGGCTCAATTACTCTCTAGCTCTCTTCTCTTTAGCATTTTCAGAAAACCTCACAGCTTAGCTATTGAGAAAGTTATAGGGTTACTTAGCAACAATCGGTAAGTGTTGTCTAAGTGTCGCACGGGTTAGCTGCGTAAAACATTCATCCCGTGACAAATTACCCAAAACACATGACCTTATCTTTGCGAGCAGGCCGCCTCTTCAAGCAGCTAAGCATATTTCTTATGAGCAAAAGGATTAATTTAGCACTTTTCCCATGCGGATCTTATTAGCGAACACTCTTAAAATATGCACTGGAGAGTTGTTTAAATAGTATTAAATTATTTTTAGGTCATAAGAAATAAAGAGCTTGTAGTTGGTTTGGAGGCATTCAAACTTTTAAACCTCATAATAAAGAGAAAAATTATAATTATAAAAAAATTAATAATATATAATAAATATAATTTTTAAATAAAAATTATCGACTAAGATTTATTATAAAATTTACAAACCAATAAAAATGTTCTTTTCTTCGTGATATTGACATTATTGAGTTGGCTCATTTTAACTATTGTTCGAGTTGTTGTAGATATTTCTGTCTAGGCCTTCGCTGTTTGTCAACGACATCATTAATTGACCAAATCGTGCAATTAATTATGGCTTTAAATACCTTAGTTAATTATAAAAATCTATTGTCACATTAGTTTCTTAATTAAGTTAATTGGACCTCGGATAAAGCATCCGTGATCAAGATTCATGGAATTTGACAGTATATAGAATAAATAAATGAATATCAATGATATGTTTCCTAAATCAATATGTTAGGAGACAATATTAAAAAGGAAAATTTTTTAAACTACTATAATAAAAATGTAAATTGAAATATCGAATTTATAGTTTTGAATATTTGTAAATCTATATTTTGTGTCTGTGTAAGAAATTTAGATATGCAGCGTTGTTGGATGATATAAAATTTGAATTTAATTTTAGACGTTTAAATTTTATAAGAAGTAATGGTACATATTACAAATTTTTTTATCTCAAATAATTTGATATTCATTCATTGATTGATTATTCTTTATAAAATCAAAGTGAATTAATTGTATTATTTTACCAATTAATTGATAAATGTGACATCATTTGATATAGTTATTTAAGATATAAAATTTAAATGCTTAACATTATTGATTTTATAATACATAAATGTTTGTAGTTGAGAAAAACAATTAGGTACTAATTATTATGTAAAATATTAATGGTGTTTGTTTTTTTACCTTTTTCGGATGGAATCATGCATTCATGTTAAAACTATGGAAATTACAAAAGTACATATAAAGCACGTGTGCTTATTTTTTTTTTTGCTCATGTATTGATCACTTGATCTCCACTTTATGCAAATCAAATCTACCAATCGAACCTTTATTTATTAATTATTATTATTGATTTATTAATATTTTGAAACTTTATTACTCTGTTTCTGTTTTTCTTTTATTTTTTGTTAATAAAAGGTGGAAAATTAGGCAGCTTTTGGACAGTACGTATATGACGAGAAAGACCAGAAGACAATGAAGAGTGGCAGCTTAAAACAATTATTGGGTTTTAAAATATGTTTGATTTTGGATTGTTGCATGCACCAACTTTGCCAATTGCAACCGCCTTTTTTTTTTTTTCTTTTTCTTTTTTTAACTCTGTTGCTTTTGCTTTTGAATAAACAAACCCAGATGAAAAAGATCGCACAGAAATTTCTTTAATCTTTCGGCCTTTATATGTAGCTTAATTGAGGTTTTTTTTTTTTTTAACAATTTCTTTAGAAAATTATATTTTATTACCTTGAAGTTATAACTACAAAATATATATATATATGAAGTAGTTGTGACTTTTAGTCTAGCTTAATTAAGAAGGTGTTGCTTCCACCAGTTATAAATACTTTGATTAATTTTATATGTCTAAATTCATGATAAATTTAATATAACAATTTTAGTTACTCATATAAAATGCAAATTTGATCTCATACAGCGGTATAAAGCTTTTCTTTTCTTTTCTTTGCTTTTTTTTTTTTTGAAATTTTGCATATTTTACATTAACATTTTAAAAAGCATTGAGATTTACACTGAACACGAAATAAAATTATATACAACTCAACTACTCTGGCCCTACTTGTGCGGATGATTGATTAGAGAAAATCTAGTGGCTTTGGCTTTTAGCAAGAATTGGTTTTGCTTCCTCGTCTCTTCGTACGTAAACCTGTGACAGACAAATCACAAGTACATGACAATATCATAATTTTTTTTTTTTCAAATTACTAGTTGAAGTGTTTATCATGAATAGAGAAATAGGATTTTTAAAAAAAATCCTATATTTGAATGTGAAGAGAAATCTCACTCAAATTATACGTTCTGATTTTTTTTTTTAATTACTAATGATAACCAGTGTAGTACATTTTCGACCAACTAAACTACGTTTAAAGAATTAGAAAAATCTTTTTATCTAATAAACATGATTAATATTGAAAATTAAAACTAAGTGGTCATTTTTAAATATTGAACATCAACCATTTGACAAATCCTAATCTTTTTCCATTTAAACATTAATTAAATAGTGAATTGAAATCCTGTCCTCATTTTAACTTATCTAACATTCAAAGAATCTTTATAACACCTAAAAGTTTTTATCTAAGCTTGGTCAACATTTTCATTGGTTAATTATTTTCTTCAACACATATAGCGGTGATTATTTTGAAAGCCAGAACATTATTAAATTGGTCAACAATGTTTTATTATTATAGTATTAAAATATTATACCCAAATGGCAGTAACTAACCGACGATACATTCTTTTTTCCCCCCCTCTTTCACCTTTCATAGATTCATATGTATGGATTAAAATAACATCCAACCAAAAAAAACAGTAAAGCAAAATGAAAGTTCGATTTGTCAAAGACCTTTGTTGCTATTTTTATCCGTTACGAGCATTTCTTTCAAACTGAAGCAGAAAAATGTTAGACATACAGGAGGAGAGAAATTTTTTTACCATTTTCCACTAAAATGGTGAAAAATTATCTCCATTTACAAATATATGGAGAAAAAAGGGGCTTTCTAAAAGAAAATTATTGCTAAAACAAGGAATTCTTATTGATAAATTGTTTTTGAATATTAATAAATATGAGTCTTGATATAAATTTGTAATTCTCGAAAGTCTTAATTTCCTCTTCAAAAACATTACTCTTTCAGTAAAATTGATTTTTAAAAAAATGGATTACAAGTAATCTAATATATGCGCGTAAGGTCACAAAAAACTAGTTGTTAGGAGACAACACACGCCTCAAAAAATAATAAAATTATCACCTCCCACGTTTTATTATGTTTGATGCATAATTTAGGGACCAAGTTTGTTAATTTGGATGTTTTTTTTTCAAAAAAAGAAAAATCAATGGAGGGTGGGAACCGTGGCAGGAGCTTGGAAGCATCACTTTCTAAATTAAGAATGTTGAGTTTTTTTAAGATTATCATTTACATTCTTCTTCTGAAAAGTTAATTACATAAAAAATAATTTGATCAAACCAGCTTTGTTCCAGCTGTACCCCAAACCAAACTTGCTGTTGGTTTTGTTTCTTGAAAATTATATATACATAGATAGATGGATAACAAAACCCATTTTATTTTATTTAAAATGGACTTAAAAAACTTAATAATGAAATACTTTACATTAAGGCAGCTGCTAAGTTCTGTATAAATATCTGCGTTGAAATGCGTGAACGTCGTCTCCCTTCTACACTTGTGTAAACGCGCCTGCTGACCAAACAAACCTGGACACAACCAATCAAAAAAAATTGGTGGGGCCCGCAGGAAGGTCCAATTATGAGGCTCTTCTTCCCATATTCACCGTTAGATCCTTGCCATCTGTCAAGCATCACAGCTTATGATTTTCTCTTAAAACGTGTGTGGTGGTGATGCTAACATTGATTGCCGCGATTGAGCGAGCCCCTTCCCAAAAAATAGATTTCCGAAGCTTTAACAATGTGTTTCTTAAAATGAGTATTTTATTGCATTTATGTCCCTCTAATTTGATGTTTTTAAGCATACGAAAGCCGATGCTTTTCATATTTATGTTTATGCCTCATTATATTTAGCTTCTTTGCATGTATAGAAGTGTGATGAAGTTCGTTCGAACAATTTGATTGGAAGATGATTTAATGACAAAGGATAGTTAGGGACATGATACCAAAAAAATCCTAAATACAATTGTATGTTTTGTTTTTAAATAATTGTAAAAGTATTTAAAGTTTATTTAAATTTTTATACATAGTAATATTGTATTTTAAAAATATATATAATATTCTAAACTCTCGACTTCAACACTCATGAAACATAAAAATTATTCTTATTACTATCAAATGACTAAAGATTTATCGTGATCTTATTGCTGGCAAATGAATGGAAGGGGAAAAGCATGGGCGGGAACAGCTTTAAAATCATATTTATGAAAATGTGGATTCATAATTGTAAATGTGCAACTATACAAGGACAGCAATGCAAAATTTACTACATTATTTTCTTACACCTGAAGATAATTGGCTTGTACATTAAGAACCCAAATCATATTTTAATGCATTAAAGCATTGTCCAAAAGACAAAATCTACTAAAATATCAATGTCCATAGAGCACAAAAAGTTTTTTTTTTTTTTAATCTTCTTAATTCTTATCGGAGGACCACAACCTTTGTTTCTCTGTTTGAAATCTGTCCAAAAGTCTATTTAAGAAGCTGAAGCAGTGGAGGTTCAAAACAGGTTCAAAACAGCTAGCCTTAATTAGAAGCACTTTTCTTTGTTTGTTACAAGGCAAGCAAAGCAAAGCAAAGCAAAGAATCTGTTTTTGAGTAAGGAAGCTCCTCTGCAGCTTCTTTGCTACCTTAAGTTTCTATTTTCTTTATTAGTATGAATTCACCCCTCACAACTTAGAAGTCAAATTTTCAAAACGTCTTTCAAGCTTCTGTTGGTTCTCATTCTCGCAATATTTTCTCACAAGTTTTCTTTGATACCCAGTAGGTGAAAAGGTCTTAAAAATCAGAAATGGGAGTTGGAGGAACTTTAGAATATTTGTCTGATTTAATGGGGAGCTCTGGCCATAAGCACAAGAAGAAGAAGAAGCAATTACAAACTGTTGATCTGAAAGTCAGAATGGACTGTGATGGCTGTGAGCTTAAAGTCAAGAAAGCTCTCTCTTCATTAAGTGGTAAGTTTTGCTTTCAATGTTTTGTAAAACAAACAAAATATGCTTTCTGAAACAGAACTGAAATGAAGGTTCTTTTGTGTTGTGCAGGGGTGAAGTCTGTGGAGATAAACAGGAAGCAACAGAAAGTGAGTGTGAGTGGATATGTTGAAGCAAACAAGGTGTTAAAGAAGGCAAAATCAACAGGGAAAAAGGCAGAGATTTGGCCTTATGTGCCTTATAATTTGGTGGCTCAGCCTTACATTGCTGGTGCTTATGACAAGAAAGCTCCTCCTGGTTATGTCAGGAAAGTTGAAAGCACAGCAACAAATGCTAGTGTCACTACATTTGAAGATCCTTATATATCTATGTTTAGTGATGACAATCCAAATGCTTGTTCCATTATGTAATATTGTAAGAAAAAGCACATAAAATCCTCTGTTTTTGCTGCTTTTTCTCAGCGGATGATCAGTTCTGTAGCTACCTGCTAAACACCGTTGTAAAATTCCATCGTGGCGAATTAGGATTTTTGCATTTTCTGATTTTTGTTTTGGGGTTTTGCTGTAATATTATTGGTCTATTAGAGATGCTAATGAGAAGCCTAGTGGTTTGATTAATGTTTTGTTTAATTCCATTTTGACTGGACCCGATAAGCACTTTTTTGTTTTTGTCAGCTTTGTAAATGACTCAAGGAGTGGTTAATGTGGGGGGCCTGGAGCTTTGAGTTGTTATGGGGCAGCTAGACTAGCTTACTTTTACTGTTGATAATTAAAGAGTCATTGTCATTTGATGATGTTTGCATTAACAATTATGAAGATTTTTATATTCATTGTAATTTACATAATCTATTAGCGTTAACAATTTTCAATCTTGAGGTCGGGAAATCAATCTATTCAATCCTATGTGAGGACGAGTAGGTTTCACCCTTAAACTGCAATTTTAGGCTGTTCTATCATAGAAATGATTTAGGCAAGTCTTGGAAGATACCTAACGACAAATGTAAGTACTCAAATACCCAACTACAAATGTAAGTACCTCAAATAAATGTAAGTACTCAAATACCTAACTACAAATGTAAGTACCCCAAAAAAACTCAAATCTGTATGAAAAGGATTTTAATTAAAGGAAATTGCTAATATCATGAAACAATTCATTCTGATATGGATGTCCTCGTGAATGATGTTAATGGGTTTCTGTTTTAGGGCTTGAGATGGGTATGGTTTGGCCAAAGCTGTTTTGAAAACCATGTATAGAAAGAGAGAGTTGCAAGCTGGCTGCTACATGTGGCAATGGCAAAGGTGCTGCTATTTCTAGCTACATCTTGAAGCTTCTTTAGAAAAGGGAATGCTTGACAAGTGAATATCTCACTATAGCTCTCACTTCAAAACAAAAACTCTGCTTTTCTGACTTTCTAATTCTCTTTAGAAATCTTTTCTCCACCCAACGTTCAAATTAATTCAAATCCATTTGGTCCCAAAACAGCAGAGGTAACAAAAAATGAGATAAGGGAAATCCCCACTTGATGTAATTGCACATTGAGAAAAAAGAGAACATGCAAGCTGGCTGTACATATATAGATGATATCAAGATGCTGCCATTTCTAGTACTACAAGTTGTAATGATACAAATGATGGTGAAGATTCTAATACGAGATCTTGGTTTAAGTAATTTATCAATTAACTGTCTGACCTAAAAACTTAAGGTTAGGTTTCTAACACATGACAACTGGGCCTCGCTCGCATTACAAATCTTCAAAAGTTCTTCCTATAGGTCCCTTTAAAAAAAATTTTAAACTTTAAATTTCCTAATAATCTCTCTGTTGGTTTAATTGAAATGCATAATTTACAGATGGTTACACTATCTGTAGTAGGTCCAAGGCTCCAAATTCAAATTAGTTCAAATCCATAGATTGCCAAAAGGGCATAGGCAGAAAAGGAAAAAGGAAATTTCCTAAGAAAAGCAAATCCTTTTCTTCCAGTGAAGCAAACATGAGAAGAATCAACTTTCATTTATTTTCACACTTTTTATCAAAACTTTCTCAGATCCAAAGGAAGCGTAAAGACATATCATTTCTATATACAGAGGATTCATGAGAAACAGACACAGTTTCGAAAGGCATATTCACCGGCAACAGGCACATATAATTTCGTAAGACATAAAGTTAAATCCCTAATGGCAAACAAAGCAATAAACAAATACTGAACTTAACCTGTATATTTTCTAACAATATGCTGCATTTTACAGCAACTGAAGTGGTTTACATATGGCAATAATATGGAGATGAGCATGATATATCTTTCCCTTGCAATGCAGTTGAATAGTTGTATTAATAAATTTTAAAGTGCACCAAGCTAGAAAATGCAGCATATAAACAACATTCTAAATTAAAAAATAAATAAAAAATACCATAGGCAGAAAATTTAGGTTGCATTCTATACGTGAAAAATAGAACACGCATCTAATTCAATCAGTCTGGATGAATAGGCCCACTAGTGTTGGCAAATAGGCCCAGATGAGTTGGCAAACTACAGGCTCTATGATCCTTTTGATAAAGGTCACTAGTGTTGTTATCCACGAGATTTAGACCCTTCAGTTTGATCCATGCTTGGATGTATATGTGGTTCATTGCTTTAAACTTTCTAGAAAAAAAAATATAAAAATAAAACCCATTTTACAGGAAATTCTACATATCAAAGAAGAGAAAGCACATAAATTTAAGTATCACTAAGAGATATATTCAGCATAAAGTAATGTGTTGGCTGATATTGCCATGTAAGCTTTGTAAAACTAGTCTGTGCACATATGATCTCGGAAACAGTTAGTGATATTTCAATAAGACCATAGGCAAAATTAATAGTAAATAAACTGATTGAGAACTTCACTGAAAAAGGGCTGATGGATGTGTGTTAAACTAGTCAACTCTTCCACATACACTTCATGTGCACCATACAACCCAAAAGTGATTTATTGATTATCGAAATTTTACCATAACTCATTTTTAAGTGACAGCCACCAGAGACTGTAACCTATCTGTAATCACATTGAACTTGCATAGATTTCTAAAATTTTATGCTGAAACAAGCAATTTAACAGTGAATAATCTTTCATTTTTATTGTAAATTAAATAAAGCAGGATAGATCCGTTCTGTTTATTTGCTTAAGCAAGAACATAGATTGGAATATTGTTGTTCATGTTTGTTGAGATAAATATTACATGTGACCAGTTATTGTGGATTTTTGTTTTTGTGACGTAAATATACAAAAGGGAAAGGTGCTATTATTAACAGTGAATAATCTTTCATTTATACACAGGCTATTACTTTTTCTAGAACTGTGTAATATCATATAGAGGATGTTAGTGGACTCACTTGACCTACACAAGCTTCTCATATACTTTTGAACAATTAACGCTGGTTTGTCTTCACTTGCGATTCCCCGAGTAGATGCCAACAAAATTAATATCATACACAAGAGTTGCATTGGCAGGTATATTACAGTCACCTACATAAACCGAAACATTTTCACATTGCAAATTATCATTGTGGGAATTTCTGCTCTTCTGAAAGAACCTAACGTATTTCCTCATGCACATCAGATCATACAAACTGAATTATATTGATATTTTACAGCAAAGCTTCATAATGATGATTAATTTTGAAGTCCAAGAAACTGGAATAATGATTCTTTACGCTAGAGAGCAAGAGAGAGATGTTAACATGGAGAATTCAGTTCTAGGTATTAGAAAGTCAGAATTAAAGAGTCAGAGCATTTGAAAGATTCTCAGATTCTAGCTATTAGAAAGTCAGTACTAAAGAGTTAGAGAGTTTGAAATATTCTCAGATGCAATGATTGATAAAAATACGTTAAGTTGTTGGCTATTTAAGCAACAAAGTTTCAAGTATGCATTTTGAGTTATCAATAGTCTAGATTATAAAATATTCAGTCATAAATGAACCTCACCTGAAAAGCATCCTGCAGGTTCTGGCCCGTATGCTAACTCTGGCGGAATCTGAAGCTTGCGTTTTCCACCTGAATGAAATTAGAGATGTAACAATTCTGTGGAGAGTTATGAAGCAATATATAAAATGTGAACGTACACGACTTTTACTATTGTCTTTAAAAACGTACCGACATGCATTGGAGGTACTCCATCACCCCCTAGAATTCCCTGATCCAACCCCTTTATGACCTGGGCACGAGTATGTAGTCAGAATGTGAAGTCGTATTTTGACACTTCAATGATAGACAGGTAGACAGGATTGAACCAATCATTTAACAACTACAACAATTTTGTACCTTTCCAACTCCAATACGCATGGTAAGTGGTCTAGCACGCTTATAGCTGCTGTCAAAGATTATCCCATCAGCAAATCGTGCTGTGTAGTGAACCTATATTTACAAAAAGTACACAAATCAGTAAATTTTGTGGACTATTCAGTAACAGGTATTTCTCATAGTTTTTATCATTTGGTTGCAAAGACCAATCTATATTACTCATGATTCATTATATGCTAAATATCCTATCAAAAGAGTATCCATAAGAAACCTATTTACCGCATTCGCATTTCCAATGCTGTCAAACATTTTTTGAAAAGCTTGGGACAATTGACAGAAGAATGTGTTCAATATGAATTGGGATAGAAATCAAATTGCATATTCAAGTTCTAAAACATGTTTGTGTATATGTTCAGCAGCTAATAGCAGAAAAAGGCTTTTATGTTTCTAGTTGTTAGTATCAAAAACCAAATTTTCAGCATATTTCATTTGTACCTAATCAAATTAAAATACTTTCACCAACAACAATCCAAATTCTGAAATTTACTATAATGTATGTCACACTAATATATTATCATTTGAATATCATACGTCACATTGCATGTTTTAAAATGCACATTTGAGACAATGTTGTTTAGCTACAACGCAGTCTCAAATTATAAATAGACAACGGGACAGTTATTAGATAGCGCGGTTTAACTTCAAATTCGCATTTTAAAACGCGCAGACATGAATAGTCAAAGATAAACCAATCAACACAGAAAAAATGAAAGAGAATAATGGAAAAGAAAGGGAAAAGTTGCTGAAGACTCACATTGATAAGTTCACCATAAGGAGCCTCAACACCAGAGCCAGAAGCAATGTCACAGTAACCAAGGCCAGAACGAGCAAAGCTGAACTCACATGGAGGGTCAGCTGTAGTGGCGTAGTACTCAATCCTGGTAGCATCAGCTTGAAATGGGGTCAAAGCAATTACTGAAGAAGCTAAAAGCCCAATGCCCACTTCAACAAAGCGCTTCTTTGGGTCAAATGAAAGCTGCTGCTGCTTTTTGTTATGTGCTTGTTTTGATGACGAACGTGAAGATGAAGATGAGGAACAAGAACAAATGATTGTTGGTGTTGAAACTGCCGCCATTTTCAGTTGAGAGCTTGAGAAAGTGGGTAACAGGAAGTGCTTATGGTTATGGGGGAAATGTGGATATGGGAGTGGGGCCCGGTTTTGAGGATGATTTTGGACCGTAAGATGTAGATAAGAGTTCTCATTAATCCTGGTGATGATTAGGTCATTGTTCCTGATAACATAATCAAGTTTTACCATGATTAACTCCGTAAAATTTTATTTTTAATTTTCGCTTCTAATTTTTATACGCCACATTGTACTTCTATTTTGGTCCCCTGACCAACAAGAATAAAGAAAATCTAAAGTTATCTGATCATTCAATAATTCATTGCTGGACAAATAAAAATTTCTGATTTATTTCGTTTGGATCCTAGTGTGGACCGGTTGAACCCGCCCATGAAAGCATATCACTGAATCTCTCACATTTTTCTTTGAGGACATGGCAGCAAGACTCCTACAGAGTCATTAAGCTCTTTCTATGTATCAGAAAGTCCAAGTGTTCATGTTCCTCAACAACTATGAATAACGCAAGGAGAAAAAGAATTAGCAGTATGGATCATTTTGTATGACCCGAAACAACTTTCTTTTCTTTTTTTTCTTTTTATTTTACACAATGTAACTGTTCTCTAGTCTTTCGATCGATCGATACAGTATTGGTTCTCTGTCCGTACAAGAATGGAGCAACAAAAATTTTGAGAATTCAAGAAAAAATTACGCCGACTATTTAGTTTTTAGATCTTTACGAGAAGATTGTATGTAAATGTATACTAGAGTTTCAAGCGAACAAAGATGATAAATTCTCTTACCTTAAATTATCTTATCTATTAACCTTTCATTATTAACTATTCTAAGAATAATTGCCCAAAAAATAATATTGTTTCTAGAAAGTAGATTTTCAGAAATAAATTCACAAATGCCATCGATATCTACTGGAGATATAGCAATAAAGACAATAATAAATACAAAAGTTATAGTTAAATACAAAAGTTGTAGTGAAAAAACCTATTGACTCCCTAACCATTTCTCTTATGAAATGCTCCCATTAGCTCATTTTCATTTTAACCATTAATTAGCATAAACTCAGTTCAGAATTAAATTTTTATTTTATTGAAGTACTTTATAGCTTGCTGTGCTTCTTGTTCCGTTCGAAAACCAGTGAAAGTGATTGCCTGCACTTACCATCGCTAAACAAATGCAACGTATCCAATTTAACATTCTTTTCAAAAACAATTAAAACGAAATAAATAAATAAAGAGAAGCAAAAATCACTTGGTGCACATCAACTGGACGTCGGCTATTTCTCCTCTCTAAGAAAAACATCTATCAAGCGATCCTTCTACATGTGTTTTAGTAAATTCTTCACACATATTCTTGATCCGTAGGCTCATAATCGTCCAAAAACTTTAAGTTTAATTTGAATTTTCTTTATAGTACTTTCTCTCGACAGACAGTTATTTTTATAAGGGTATTTTGGCATTTAAATAAATAATTTGTACTATAAAGTAAATTCCCACTTTTTAAGTTTTATTGATGGATATATTAAGTAAATATGTGAGAATAATATTTTAATTTTTAAGGAATGGATACAAATAGTTTCCACCTTATTAGGTAATTTCTTCTATTACAATATCCCTCTCTCTCTCTTTTTTTTTTTTTTTTTTAAACCTTCACAAACTTCAGGAATCTATTGAGATATAAATTTATATTACTGCCAAAATTCAAATAGCTAAACAAAAAGCAAAAGAAATATAATATATCAAGGCATTAAGTAATAAAGTAGTTCGACCCTACCATTATCTAGCTATTTAACATACAATTATCTGGTTATTTAACATTGTGTGTATATTCATCTCGAAACTATCCTAAATGAATTGTAATTTTTACGTGCAATAAAATATGATCATACTATTTGATTAAATTAAATGATTGTATAATGACATAATGTGACACTCTGAGATTAAATTAAGAGCTATTGTAGAGTTGTTATATCATATAACACTACTTAATAACTGCATAATCATAATGATAACTTAATTTTTTTAATATTTATCATTCTGATCGCATGGTTATATGACAGTACTCTACGGATGAACAATTCCACAATAGCCATTGTGGCTTAGATTCATTGATACAAATGCCTTGTTATAGCAAACAATGCAGATGAAAGTGCATAGCAGAGTGATATTATGATTTTGAAGGTCTAAACTTTAAGAACATTTAAGCACAGCTAATTATTTTTCTCAAGCTGAAAGCCAAATTTTAAAATTCGGCAAGTAAAATGCGAAGATCCTCCCAATTCAAATCTTCTGCCCGCTTTAAATCATCCGAATTTGGTAACCAATTATTTTCCTTGTTTCCTTTCTGAGCCTACTCACACAAAATTAATAATCCCAACAAATAAATAGAGAGAGCTTATTAATGGACGTTAGTTAACTACCTAAAATGAAAAATTTTGGCTCATAAATATATAATCAACTTGCCTCATTGGAATTTGGCAATAGATTTACTTGAGTACTAAGAGCTGCTTCGCTGCCGCCATTGTTTTGAGTGTTGCCATTCTCGTTGTTGTTGTTATTGGTGAAAATATGTTCATAGTCTACGGGAGAAAAAACCCTGAAAGTAATATAATAATAAATTAATTTTAAGTATTTTTAATAAAATCACCTTGTTTTGTCCAGGATTATTCGGAAAAAAAGAAATACCTCTCAAAGTTCAAAGGTTGATTGGTGTTACTGAGAATATTACTGAATGCGCCATCAGTGAAATTCACCTCATTAAAATTTGTTTCAAAATGAAACGTTGGTGACATTACATTTTGAATGTACGTATTGTCCTACTTCCCAAAAAAGAAAATATATTAGCAATTTGTAGACTGTTTAAAATTGGATATAACATGAGTATAAAATGCATAATTAACTAATGCAAAACAATTAATATACACTTGAGATTTGATTATTCAATTTTTAAGAGAGATTAATTAATCTAATAGCTAGTGTAAAATTTGTGTTAACATGAGATCTTTTCAACTTAATTAATATGCAATTAAGTTAACTATAGTGTCTTTTTTTTATCTTATTGGAATGTGGTTTCATCATATTACAAATCTGAGTTGGTTAGCCAAGCCCGTAAAAAGTTCTTCAATGCCTTATGACACTTAATGTGTGAAACTAATCTCTAATCTCTAATTTGTTATAAAAGAAAAAACTTATAGTGAACAAGGCTTGAGACTTTAAGTTATCATAAGTATTATATTCGAGCTTATTCTAACATTGTATTTCCGTTCTTGTAACAATGTATTATTAGCTGTTTTTTGCCTTTAATGAAAGGTTTACTTTCTTATTAAAAAAAATACAATTAATCAAATATGTCCTCCGATACTGAAATTGTAAAATTCCAGTTCTCTTTTCTATCTCATAAAATAATTTAAAACAATTTAATTAATTAATATGAATTAACAAAAAGTTGAGAAGCCTATCACATACAAGTGTTGGTGGAATTTGGGCAAATGGATCCGCATCACTACTGCCACTGTTTTCAATCCTGCCGTTGTTGTTGTTGTTGTCACCAACACCCCCATTGTTGCTACTACCAGCAGTAACAGCATTGGTAAAATTAAAATGTTCAGAATTGTTGCTGTTACTGTCGGTAGTGACGGCGGCAATGGTATTGGGGACCCTGAAATTATCAAAAGAATACATTTTTAAGGCTGAGTAACAAAAAAAAAAAAAAAAAAACTTAATTTTTCTTAAACTAATGAAAATTTTTTGTATATATATATACCTTCCAAAATTTAAAGGCTGGTCAAAGTTAATATTGAATTGATCTGAATTCTGAATGGTACAAAACGAATGCACTTCATTAGGATTTGCTTGAAAGTGAGATGTAGGTGGCGCTGTATTTTGATTGTTCACATTAGTCTGGTTCCAAAATATATAACCAACATCAGTGTCAACTGAAAATTTTAAGAGAAGGAATTAGAACAGAAATTAGAATTTTATGTTTTTAGTTTGAGCTGCAAACCCAGTTGTGCCAATGTGTTTGTGTTGGATAACTTTGATGAAATCCCTGCTTTGGTGCTTCAAGCCCCTGCAAATTAATGTAATCAATTCAAAAAGCTCGCAATTAAAGACTGTACAATTTTATTTTATTTTATTTTTTGGTTATCTCTGAAAATTATTCGTAATTTTTTTTTTTTGTTAATAATTAGTACTGACCGTTTCTCGAGTACTTTATTTTGAAAATAAACTTGCTATCAAACATGTTCTACGATATTTAAAATGAAGAAATAAATTTCTGTTTACAATTTTATGAAAAACTATTTTAAAGCCATTTTTTTATGTGAATGAACAATGTAATTAACAAATTGAGGATTTGTTTGGTATTGAAGTTGGACAACTGTGAGTTACAGTATTAAAATGTTTGATAAATGCTAGCTGCTTTGGAGCCAAATTGATTTGATCAACTATTTTGATGATAAAAAATTTATAATATATTTATTATTTTTATCTAAATTATTATTTAAAAGCTATAACACTAACTTTTATTGAATAGTTATAATTTTTTATATTTTTATAGCAACTGCAACATAAACCTCAATACCAAACAGGACCTAAACTGAGATTGTTGTTGCCTACCACAGAGGAGAAATTGAACTGCTGATTTGGAACTCTAAGCGATGAGATTTGATCCCCCATTATCGGCTGATGCTGTATCAATTTTCTCGAACCATAAAAATATATAGATTAAAAAGGCATAATCTTACAGAAAAACCTCACATTTTTTAATTACATATGTAGGCGGACGACAAATGTAATTAAGTGAGAGATTATTAATTTAAGTTATCACCTGGACCGAACTGGGGTAAGTTGGTGGAAATTGAAGATTTCCTTGAGCTGCTGCTGCTACTCCCCTAGATTGTGCAAGTAATTCTTGAAATAAGCACTCGGGAAAACTCGATGAACTGCTACAAAAATGCATCAATGGTGAGGGTTTAATTTAGGATTTTTCAAAACTTGCACTAATTTTGATCCAAAAAATTAATATGTCGAGTCACACATGCAGACTAAATAGAGTATGCAAATGCAATTATGTAGGGGCCGGGATTCAAACACAAGACCCAATTATCGGATTAATAAATTCTAACACGTACTCCAGAAATGATTATTGTTAAAAGTGGTTTGTAACACTGATGATAATTATACCTGAACGGATTACTAATCGAATGATCCTGTTGCATTTGTAGTGAACCAGAACTAGGGTTTTTTGTTTGCCTCTTCTTTGTCAAATGATCCTCTTGCTTTGCCTTATCCTTCTTCTGCTAATCATATCCAACTCTTACACATAGGTTAATTATTTCAAGTAACAAACAACAAACACAAAATCAAATATTGGAAAGCCTTTCTTTTTCTTCTCTTTTTTTTTTTTCCAATCAATTTTCTGTACATCTAACTAATTATGATAATATAAATTAAATATACCTCATTTCCCTTCCTATATTTTTTTGAGGGACTTTTAATCAACTCGTTCTGCAAAAACAAATGAAAAAAATAATAAATAACCACCGAGGGAATAAAAAAATTAATTAAAAAAAAAAAGCAAGCTCACTTTTTTATTCTGTACTTGCTGCAAAGCTTGTTTCAGGTTTCTCTCCAACAAAATAATGTTAGATGATGAAAGATCATCTTTTGGATCGGGCTCATAAAACCTTTCAAAATTTCCCAGAAATATGAAAGCAGAAATAAAAATAATAATGGATTAAAAAAATATTATTATTTTTTGGTCATAATATATACACTTAAATACCGGAGCTTGTCTTCTAAGATCTCTGTCTCAACCGACGTCCTAGTAATTCTTCGTTCAACATCCTAACGAAAAATCAAAATTAAGGTGAAATATAATTAATTTTACAGTAATGAACAATCAAACCAAATACTTAACAAAGATTAAAAGCTGATGTACTCACTCTAATTCTGTGTTGTACAAATGTAGATTAATTGCAATTGAACCCGAATTGGAGACAGCATAAAAGTTGTGATCATAATGCATCAGGACAAAAATAAAATAAAATTCAAATTAGAACCGATTGAGATAAAATATTTGTAAGTTTGCTAATGGATCCACGTGGACCAATGAAACTGTGATGGCTCTGAACGTCATAGACTTGCAAATGTCACTATGCATGCATGCCCAAAACGATAACCGTCAAAATTAAAAACGCATGAGAAAGAAAGAAAGAGAAAACAAACTGATTTTTCAGGTTATGCAACTTGTTGTCATCGCTCATGATATGATCAAGCTGCTTCAGCCTCTCTGCTGTTCGGCAATTGCAATGTACATGTTTCTATGGCACCAACAATTAACGATTTTGAAAAATTAATATATAATCAAATTTCTTTAATCAATTAACCACATATATATAAATCAAACAATAAAAACTATATATTAAAATGTACCTTGCATATGTTTGCTTCACAATGAACCTTACAATTGTTCACTTCACTGTTTTAATAAGCGATTGATCATTCATTATTTAAAGGAAGAAAAAAATTCAAAACTTTTAGCTAATCAATGAAAAAATAAAAAGAAAATTTTACTCAAAAAATGTATACTTACTGAAATTTTTTCTCAGGTGAAAGGTTCAGATAACGTTGAATCAAATCTTCAATTCTATGAATAAAAAAAAGATAAAGATTACTTAAATAATAAAAAAATAGAATATATATTAAATTCAAAATATTACTTATATGATTAATACTAAATATTAACATATAACGAAGAAAATATCATGTTTCAACCTTTCCAAACTACAAAATTTAGTCGAACGCCCACGTTTAGTTGGTGAAAAAGTGATAAAAATGAGATCAATGCCGCAAGCAATAGAAATTTCTCTTGCTTTCTTGATCAAACTTTTTTTCCTCTTAGCATATGTCACTTGACATACTTTGGCATCTACAATTTTCTTAATCTCAATTTTCTTACCCATTGCGTAATTGTGATCAGAGAGAAGAAAAGCTACAGAATAGAAAGTAAAAAAATGTTTATAACTTGCTTTGTGCTATGCGACCTTTTATGGGTTAAATTTGTGTGCCCACGAAGAAAATAGTAACAATAACAGACTAATCAAAAGAAGCCACGACCACCAACTAGAGCCAATCAATTTTTTGTTGATTAATTTTATTGGTTATATATTGTTGTAGGCGGTGCTGGAAACATAGGAAACTAACTCGGTTGAAGTTCAGCAGTGCGTGGGATTTGCTGCAAATTAATTGTGCAGATTCTTTGAATTAACTGCGGAGATAGAGTCAACTCTATCTCCTCGTTATTCGTGTTACGCTTCAAATTGTTGTACATTTGACATGACGTTGACTTGGACTCTAAGGGTACAACTAACATAAAGCAAGGATGTTTGGGTTAAGTGGTTTACTGCTAGACTTCATGAGCTGATTCAAAAATCTAATGGTTATGGTTCATTTCACTAATTACAAAAAAGAAGAATTTTTTTTTTGATAATTTACAAAATATTCTGTTTTATTAGTTAGCTATTGAGCATTTATAAGTTATAGAATTTTTTTTTTTGTCAATATCATTAAAAAATAATTGTCGTGCTGCTCGTATATACGTAAATCATTATTCTTTTTTATTAAATAACAACAAAAACATACTTTCAATAATTTTCTAATTTAGTTTTTTATTTGTCATACTCTTATTAATTTATAAAAAAATATTATTTGTCGTTTATATATAAATTATTAGAGATTCATTATTAATTACGATAATGACCAAATATATCTTTATGAATAAGTAGTTTTAATAAGGACAACATAAATAATTTATTTTCTCATCATATTATTCAACGCTTATAAAACTATCTAAAAGTATCTTCTTGAACATAAGTAGCTTCTATGATTTCTATTAAAATTTCGATTTAATTATTTTTTTTATCAATTTTTTTTCTTTTCAGTATATATGTTTTGACAAATAATCACTTTAGTATGATTAATCAATTTTCGTACCCATAGAGCAATACTGTAACTAGAAAGAAGAGAGAGTACAGAGAAGTAAAAAAAAAAAATGATTCAATTAACTCTAGCATGAAGATCAGATTATTTGAGACCATGTGCTCGCGGGCTCCTCGAGCACAGCTAAGGAAAGCAGGAATGCCAACGGCAACCAAGCGAGCTTCCCTCATGTTATAGGCGGCATCCAGAGCAGGTACAAACCAGTCCTCTAGTCAAACCAAAGCGTGGCAGTTCAAGCCTATACTATGAGATGGTTGAACTACTTTCTCCGAGAATGGGAGAGTAACTCCCACACACAATCAATTCTCATTATGAAAGCCGAATAACTGCCCCAAAATGGACGGATGCGTGAGCAAGCAATAAGAGAGCATATTCCGAGGAAAGTCTGGATTATCACGACAAATAGATCATGTGGGGATCAAGGAGCTAGGGTTGGAGTGGTGTTACTTAGCCCTAAAGGTGTAAAGATCCTGTACACAGTGAAGTTCGAGTTCAAAGCTACCAACAATCAGGCTGAGTATAAGGCTATCATCGCGGGGTTAAAACTTGCGCTAATAGTGAAGGCAGAAGAGGTGAAGCTTAGAACAGATTCCCAACTGGTAGCAAACCATCTCAATGATAGCTTCCAAGCGAAATGAGAGAAGGTGGAGGCTTACCTTCGTAAAGCGAAGGAACTGATTGAGAAAATTTCGAGCAGTGGAGGTAGAACAGATATCGAGAGCAAAGAATTTTCGAGCAGATATGATAGCACGGTAGCTGCTATGTCATATCCTAAGATGCCTAAATCAATTCCCATGGAGATCAAAACCAGCTCGAGCATTGAACAGAAAGTTGTGGTAATGAATATAACCACGAGTGACACCTGGATGGACCCGATTGTTTCTTATATTGGGGAAGGGATAGTGCCTGCTGACAAGAAGCAAGTAAGGAAGCTGAAGTGCCAAGCAGCAAGATACACACTGATTGATGGGGTACTATTCTGATGAGGATACACCTTGCCGCTACTACGCTTTTTGAATGAGGAATAAGTGGACTATATGCTCAGAGAGGTACATGAAAGAATTTGTGGAAATCATTCTGATGCCAAGTCTTTAGCCTTTAAGGTCTTTAGCCCAAGATAAGACCGAGAGTTGTAAGAGTTGTCAAGGCTCAGCTAATTTCCTAGTTCAATCACCAAAGAACCTTACAGTGATGAATTCGCCATGGTCATTCGCTCAATAGAAAGTTGACTTGATCGGACCTTTGCTAAAAGGAAGACCATCCGCAATACATGCAATAGTCACGATTGATTATTTCACGAAGTGGGTTGAGATGGAGGCTTTGAGCAGGATAACAGAGAGCAAGACAACCGATTTTATCTGGAGAAATGTGATCTGCAGATACAGAATCCTTTATACACTGATTACGAACAATGGGAAGTAGTTTGACAACAGCAAGTTCAGGGACTTCTGTGTAAATATAGGAATAGAGTTGAAATTCTACTCACCATCACACCCGCAAGCAAACGAGCAAGTGGAGGCGGCAAACAAAACCATAAAACGACTCCTTAAAATCGGGTTGGGGGACCAAAAGGCAGCATGGGTTGATGAGTTACCTGGTATATTGTGGCTTACAGAACCACTCATAAGACAGCCATGGGGAAAACACCATTTGCTTTAGCATTCAAACATAAAGCTATAATTCTAGCAGAGATAGGAGTGGGCACTCACAGGACAGAGCACTTCAACGAAGAGCAGAACAATAAGTAAATTTGTAGGAATCTAGACTCATTAGAAGAGAGAAGGAAAAGTCGTCAAGGAGGATAGTAGACTACCAGCAAAAGGTAGCCCGCTATTACAATCAAAACGTGCACATTCTTCGGTTTAAAGTAGGAGATTGGGTCCTAAAACTGTCAACCAAAGCACAAGGATCCCAATCAGGGAGTACTAACACCAAATTGGGATGGTCCATACAGAGTCACGCAGGTGGCAGGCCCGAGACCATACAGGTTATCTTATCCCGATGGACGGAAAGTTAAGAGACCATAGAATGTAAAACACTTGAGAAAGTATTTCCAGTAAGTTTCCTTGAAAAGCAACATTAATGTATACAATTTTCTTTAGCTTGGAGCATGTAACATGTTGTTTATAAATGAAAAGTAAAGACGATACTTGTCAGAGTTAACTCAATTTGAGCGAGTCAGACTAAAGAAAATTTTTAAGGCCAGAAGCCTCAAAGCCTGCTCGAAGTAAGACAAAGAGACAAGCAAAGCCAAAGATGGCTCTCCTAAAATAAGCTATGGCCAGAAGTCTCAAAGCCTGCTCGAGGCGAGACAAAGAGCCAAGCAAAGTCAAAGATGGCGCGAACAAAATAAGCTCTCAAAATAAGCTAAGGTCAAAGTCTCAAAACCTGCTCGAGGCGAGACAAAGAGCCAAGCAAAGCCAAAAATGGCTCGAGCAAATTAAGGTCCCAAAATAAGCTAATGTCAGAAGTCGTAAAGCCTGCTCGAGGCGAGACAAAGAGCTGAATGAAACCAGAATCAACTCGAGCAAGTAAAGGCTCTAAAAATGGTCAAAATCAGTAGTCTGAATGCCAAATATTCATGATGGGAAGCAAAAGTTGTTAGGGATTAGTTCGAGCAGATTATGTCTTTAAAAGCTGACAAGGCATATAGAACAAGTTGAAGTCCGAGAGTTTACTTAAAGCAAGACAAAACTTGAAACTTGTTGAAAGCTTGTTTGAGTTCAGAAGAATACAGAATAAACTAAAAGTCGTAAGGGAAAGCAAAAGTGAAAAATTTTCTTCATTCTTTTTATTTAAGGCAATTAAGGCCGGAGTTTACCATGCCAAAGCAAAAATTACAATGGAAATTAAGATGCTTAGGCAGATTGGTCAACAGCTCGATTTGTAATCTAGATAAAATGAGCAATTTGAGGATCCTCTTTAGCAGTAGAAGCAACTTGGAGATCCTTCTCGACCGAGGGAACAACCTCTTCAGGTCCCATAGCAGCAATTCCCACATTTGGAATTTGATCTCTCGGCTGCTGACCACTAACATCCTACTCACTCAAGTAGGCATCTACACCAGCTTTGAGTTTAGTTATATCCAGCTCGGGGTATTCTTTGCTCAAGATAAACATGATATACTCGTATTAGAATATCAGCCTATTGTTGTATTCATCAGTAAGTTGCTTACCCATAGAGTCCGGCCTATCTTGCAGTCGCATGATTTCAGCTTCCATAGTCCTTTCAAAAGAAAATCTTTGATCGTCAAGATCTTTCCTGGCATTCAGAAGCTCATCTTTGATTATGGATAATTTCTTCTCGAGTTGGAACGCTTTATAATCAGCTATGGAAGCCTTCTCCTCAAATGTAGAGATATCAGTTCGGAGCCTTCCTGATTCTTTATTCTCTTGCTCCATATCTTTCTTCAAGCTCTGGTTTTCAGCTTTTAGTCTTCTTTCGTAACTAAGGATTCTTGACTTAAAAATTGTACAAGTAACAATAGCCTGACATACGGAACGTTAGAAGGAGTTTACTAGATCATTAAGACTGGAAGTTTTCAACTCGGCGACAAAGTCTTCCTGTATATGCTTTGTAAACTCATTGACATAAGGTTCAGCAAAGTCAGCTGGCTCCTTTGGAAGTGTTGACCGAGACCTTGCAAGGACAATAACAGCGGAATCCTTTGAAGAAACTTTATTGACCACTTTCTCGCCTTCTGAAGAAGGATGAACGATTCTGATAGGGAAAACGGTAAGGTCAACCCTTATTTTCTTTGATGAAGTAGAGGAGCGACTCGGACTGTCAACAGTGTTGGGGCACTTTTTTAATCGGATAAGGATGCTGCTCATTGTTTCTTCTTCGAAAGCTAAGCCGAACTCGACCAAGTTATAGTGTGTCAGCAATTCTTTACACGACTAAGCGTTGTCTAGAGTAGTGTCAATGGGCAGTTTCAGTTCCTCCCTGATCTTATATGACACACTCTAAGATATTGCAAAGATAAAAAAATAATAGTAAGAAGGAATGAGGAAAATGATCGAATAAGAAGGCATAATGAGCGGTAAACGACCTGAAGTACAAAAGTGAGAAGGAATTTGGGGAATTTCTCCTTATGCAGAGGCTGTTCGCCCCCAATCTCTCTTGTCGAAAAAGAATTTACTTTTTCAATTACTACCGAACGTAGGGATATCGGTAATGGATTTTTTATCTTTTGCGCTGGATGTGAAATAATACCAGCCCGCAGCCTTTGGACTGCTTTTCAGTTAATATAAATTTTTTATTTCATCCACACAGGTTTGCCTAAGTTACACCAATTCTATAAAATGAACAAGCCAGACAAAACTCTCCACCCATTAGGATTTAATTGCCCTGGTGCCAGATGCAGTTGGGAGAGAATTCGAGCAAAATAAGATTGTAAATGTAACCTAACACCCCACTTAAAGCAATCTAGTTATATGATGACATACCCTCGAGGAGAGCGGCTGGGTATGCTATTTTTGCTGGGGAGATGAAGGTCAACTCTAACAAGAATGCAGTAAGTTTCCATAAGTCTATTTAAATCTTGTTAAGAGGTATCACACTTCATGTGGTCAATGGCAAACGATTCAGCCTCTGACCTGTGACCAATCTTTTGCGAATCACTAGAGGAAGAGCATTCCTCAGAGGACAATCTTCTGGGTTTTTGGGTAGTAGACATTTCCTTACGAATTAATGGTTTCCCCATAATACACTTCTGTCAAATATTAAAGGTCTGAACCGTAGCAACAGAGAATCTTACAACAAAAAATAACAAAAGACATGAGGAAGAAGTCGAGGGGTTTATACCTAAGAATAGTCCGGTGGGCGTTAATCATGAAAACCGCAACTAGAAAAAGGATTTCTTGCAGGCAACGAGAGTTTAACTTTGAGCAATGTAAAAAGACAAAGAAATAAGAAAGAAACGAACTTAGGGATTTATAAAGAGGTAAAAGAGTCATCCTAACAGACGGCACATTACACAAGGGAAAGCGTCTATTCAGAGAATCGCCTCTTCAAATTCTAACGAGTGGCCTAGAGCAATCCACATCATTCACATTAAATATAAGATGACTGAAATGGGCGGGATGTGTAGGGGTAGTACAGAAAAGAAAAAAGGGGGAAAGTCTCGAGCCCGCTTGAATAGATAATTTTTAGTCTCATCATGTTTCACTCTTGAGACTAGAAACTAGAGGACTGGTATTTGAGAAATAAAGAGCACTCTTGCTTGAGGTTACGCCAGCCAAAACAGAGGTACTGGTCGCCAGTATAAAGGCATTCCAGCTCGATCTCAGGTTAGTCGAGACCATGTACTTGCGGGCTTCTCGAGCACAGCTAAGGAGAGCAGGAATATCCACGGCAACCAAGCGAGCTTCCTTCATGTTATAGGCAACACCCAGAGCAAGTACAAACTAGTCCTTGAACCAAACAAAAGCGTGGCAGTTCAAGCCTATAGTGTGAGACGATTGAATGACTATCTCCGAGAATGAGAGAGTAACTCCCACGCACAATCAATTTTCATTATAGAGACCAAATAACTACTTCAAAACGGACGGATGCGTGAGAAGTGGAGGACGTGCGTTACGGGAGTAATGGCGAGGATCGAAAGGACCAAATAAATACCTCATAAAAGATGGAAAAAGGGATTGGATTCTAGAAGAAATAAAAGAAAAAGGGAGTTAGTTTCTTTCCGGTGTTTTTCCTTCATTTTAGAGAAAATTTCTAAAATTTAACTTAATTACTGACTTGAGTATCGGAAGATCTTCGTTGGAAAAATATCTGACGGTCTCTGACGCTTTTTCTATGAGAACAGACCAGAAGGCATCATTATTTCAGAAAATAGTAAAATACAAAAATTAACTAGAAAACCTGCTCGAACATGAAACAACCTGAAAATTGCATCAACACATATCATCAAAATTAAATCGTTTTATTCGAAGGATGTCAAATTTTAGAGTCACATAAATAAGGTGCTTTGCTACCTGTAACAATACTTACGATTCCCTAATTTTGGCTATTAAACAGAGGACACGACATTCGATAACTTGATACAAGTTTCATATTATACGTGGCAGCATTTGGTCGATTTGTAACCGAGGAACGTAGTAATGCCTTTGCCACGTCACATAACAACTACACTAATCACTGCCGTTCGATTAAAATCATCGGCAAACCAACCCAATGCAGCACAAACGAGAGTTTTTATCCCGCCAGAATGAACAGATTTTATATCCAATTACCCTCCATCAAAGTATCAAATTCAAACCCCTTGGAAAAAAAAAATAATAAAAATAAAAAAACAAACCTCAAACTTCTCACTCTCGGTATCACGTGCCATCCAAGACCCGCGTCAACACACGCTTCCCTTTCCTATTAATGCCCGCCATGCACACGCGCCCCTTTCCTATAAATACCCTCCATATTTTGCTTTCATCGCATCACTCTTATTTTTGAACTTACACTCAGAATTTCTCAAAAGCTTAAAGCTCTCTAAAATGGCTGCTCTCTTCACTTCTCTCCGATTACTCACCATCCTCGCGATCTATCTTCTCATTATAACCAAATCAGCAGCCGTCACCGACCTCGAAACACTTTTCACCACCACTCCTCCGCCTCAACAAACACCTCCACCTCCACCTCTGTTGGACCTCAACGACCAGTCCTCCTTTTTCTCACACACGGCTATGCTCGAGCCGATCCTCTCACACCTCGGCTATAACGAGCTCGCCACCGCGGCTCCATCTCTTTCCAACGACGCCACCGCGACCAGCTGGTCCGGTCCATCAACTCTCTTCGCCCCCTCCGATTCCTCTCTCCGCACGTGCTTCTCGTGCTCCGTTCCATCTCTCCTCCGCGAACATCTCGTTCCCGGCCTCTTCACCATCGACTACCTCCGCAAGCTCATTTTCGGTTACAAAATCGAAACTCTAAGCCCCGGCCGTTGCATCACCGTAACTTCCTCCAAGATCGAAAACGAAACCGTCTCGAAAGTCTTCATAGGTGGCGTCGAGATCACTCATCCGGATCTCTTCAACAATGGAATCATTATCATTCATGGAATTCAAGGCTACATCTCGCCTCTCTCTCCATTATCTTGCGACGTCGAGCGTATGACGTCGTTGTCTTTCCCTTTCCAGCCGTCCGATCGCGTTCATCACCATTACCAGATCCAAACTCAGCCGCCGATCATGCGATTGATGCTCCGAGACGCCATGCTCCGTCTCCGAAACAACGGCTACAGCATCTTGTCGCTAGCGATGAAAGTGAAGTATCAAGAGCTCATCAACCTCGCGAACATGACCGTTTTCGCTCTCGATGACGTGTCGATCTTCTCCGGTTCATACACTTACATAAGTAACGTGCGGTTTCATATCATACCGAATCGTTACTTGACTATCGGCGACCTCGAGAGGCTCCCGGTTGGGACGACGTTGCCGACGCTTGAGAGTGGACAGTCTCTGACGGTGACGACTGCAGGAGGAGCTTCCGTGACGGCGCCGTTAAGGATCAACTACGTGAGAGTTAAGGTCCCTGATGTTATGAAGAACTTGAAGATTGTCGTTCACGGCGTGTACTTGCCGTTTCCTCACATGCATCCTGCTGCTGCTTTTGAAGGTGTGATTGGAGTTGCTGGTAATGCAAGTGGTGGATCAGACGGTGGAGATCCTTCGATTGAAGGGGAGTGCTCTGTGATGGATGAGCATGAAATCGATTCTTGTGGTGTTACGGATGCTGGACCCAATAGTATGGTCACGCCTGGGGCCAAGTTCAGCAAACCAACGGTGGAGATTGAAGATCATCATATGCTGTGATGATCAGTGACGACTAGTCACACGCTGATGCGTTAATTTTTTTTTTTTTTTCAGTCTCTATGTTTGTTGCAGTTGCTTGTTAGTTAGTGCAACTGTTGACTTGCTTGTACGGAATACGGATTACTAATAACCGCCGTAAGGCCCTGTTTGTTCGAAATGAATAAAACTCGATTCCTTTTTTCTGAATCATTCTATTTGGCTCATTTCGCTGATTCGCTCTACTCTAGCATTTTAAGATGAAGAGAAGTAAAGCATTCCAAGTTTAATTTTTTATTGGTTCAATTTTAAATCCAATGTAATAATACAATAATTCAAATGAAAAAAAAAATAGTAATAGTTTGATGCTCATATCTGGTCATTTCTTCTCCGAATAAATTCTCTTACCAACACTCGAGTTTTTTTTATTAAGGAAACTGATGATGTCTTTTAACTTGCATTTACAGAAAAATATCAAATATCGCCAAATATTTTTCCGGTGAAGACCATCCGACTTTCAAGTTAGTGATCGGATTTCACTTTTAATTTTTTTTAAAATAGAAATAAATTCAAAGTCTCACTCCTTTTTCTCTGTGTGGTTTCTTTTTGATTTTTTATATTGTAAAGGTCTAATCTTTTCCTCTTTTTCTGAGGTATTTATCTGAGTTTTCTATTCCTCACATTTATTGCTTCTCCTTCCCTGTTATTTTTGTAATGCACGTTCTTAACTTCCCATTAACTCGTCCATTTCGATGCAGTTATTTAGCCATCATGTTGAGAATTAATCGTGCGTGAGAGTTATACCCACATTCTAGAAAAGAGTTGTTTAACCAATTCTCACTATGAGCTTAGGCTACCACACTTAAATTTTACTTGAGGACTGGTTTATACCTACTCTTGGTACCGTCTATAATAGGATGAGAACTCGCTGAGCTGGCAGTAAATGTTTCTACTCTTGGATAGCTTAGTCTCGAGCAAGATAAAAATTTCTACTCTTTGCTAGCTTAATCTCTAGCACACATATCTTTAAATTGGCGATGATATATTTCTGTTTTCGACCAACTCAACTCTCAGCAGATATACTCTTTATTTTCCAAACAGTAATGATAATAATAATTGAATAACAAAGTAACAAATTTCCAGAAGTTCACTAGTTTCTACTTACACAGCCCATGATCGAGGGAGACAACGCCCCAAGTCTCTCAATTCCCTCTGCAAACACAATTCCCATGCCCAGGTCAAATGGGTCTCGATGTGGCAATGAAAAGCCCAAGCCCTCGAGTTATTGGCCCGAAACCGCAATGCTGTTTACCCATAAGGATGAACTGACACTGTGTTTCCGTAATCGGATCCACCAAATTAAACTTGTTCGTATCATTATAGATATGAAATTTGCCTTCTCCATAGCCCAATACCCAAAAATGCCAAGGATGTGTCTCACTTACATTAACAAACAGAGAATTCTGTATTCTGTAGAATAATATCTACTATTGCATTGAAATCAGCTTGTAAATTCCATTACCTATGGTGGCATTTGGGTTTTTGGCAAAATTAAAGATGCCATAGTTTTCGAAATCATATCCTTCTGGAGGTGGGATTTGATCAGAAGCATCTATTATATTTTCTACATATCGGATGTTCATTAATTATCCTTTTTGCTCTGGCGTTCCCTCATTTAGGGGCCTATAGATTATCAAGTAAAGTGGGTAAAGTTACAAATAGGCTTTTCAAGGAGAGTAAAATATACATTATGAAATGCGCATAAAAATAGAATATATGGTAGTTTATTCTTGGAAAAAAAATGCAATATATATATAAAAATAGAACATATGATGGGAAATAGTTAGTTTAGGTTGAGTTTTAGTTCATTTCAAACCAGATCCTAAAGTTTTTAAAAGTTTGAGCCCAACCCAAATTAACCCAACCTAAACAATCCAACCCAAATCAACCCATTTGGATTTAATTTATGTTTGGTTTAAATTTTAAATTCAACATATTTTTTATTTTGATAAATTTAATTATATCAAAATTATAATAATTATTAATTGTTATTAATTATTAAATTAATATTAAAATAAGAAAACATATAGTGGATCAAAAAATATAAACAATAAATTTTACCATGACTTCATCTGCAAACTAAAGAATACTTGAAAATTGAAATAAAGTTTAATCACAAAAATCATTATTTCTCAATAAATGAGAATGTAAACTCCAATAATAAACTTATACAAATAGGACTTCACAAGTAAATTGAAACAAATAAAAAATTAGCAATATTAACCTTATTACAATACAAACTCAAACAAAGTATATACAAATCAAAATAAGATAAGATATCCCAACTCATGTGTCGAAGTAATCTATCATAATCATTTCCATCTGCTGTACTTTAATCAAAAGATTCCATGACTAAGTCTGCTTCTTCAACAACAACTAAATAACAAAAAAAAAATTATAAAGTTGAATAGTTATAAAGATGAGTAAATTTAGAAAAAAAAATTATTCAAACTAAAATTGTAAGAATAACATCAATTTAAAGTTCTCATCTCCATTGTTTCACTTAATCCAAACTCTATATTAAATAAAAATAAATTAAGAAAAAAAGACTAGTGATAAACAAATATATAATTTTTTCCCTTGTAATGATAAACAGTTACCTAATAACATGGCTTCATAATACTTAAGCTCCTCCCTTGTTGGTTCATCTTGTAATGAGACAAAAGTGTTACGTAACCAATTTTGTGAATATATCAAGGCTTCCACTATCTTAGACTTAAAGAACTACAAAATAAATCAATGATGCGTCTTCTAATTCTAAATGTATATTTTGAAGTTATTATAAATATTGGAATTGCAAACATTTTATTGAGATCATTTTCTATCATGCTAAAATCTCATAGTCACCATCATCAACATGTTCACATGGCTCCAACAAGTACCTTTTTACTTCATTTTTCATCGCAACATAATCATCTTTTCCTATTATTTGTTTGAACTTTGCAACACTTAAAGTTTACAAAACCCTACATTTTTATCAAATTTCCCGACTACCAACAATTGAAAACTTACTAATACCACTAGATGACCCACAACCACGAATCTCAGTTTCAAGATCTTTATAGTAATCATAAAGATATAGTAAAAGAATTTTCACCTCTTTAGACTTCTTTCCAACCTCATCAATAACATAAATGTCTTCAAATCAAAATGTAAAACATTTTAACTTATAACATGGATTAAGAATAACCAAAATCAGCAGGAAATTATTCAAGCTATCAATTGAGCCCCAATATTTGTTGTACTTCTTTTCATAATTATTGCCATTTTAGAAGGACTTGATCATCACCACTTTCAATTAGTCAAATCGGAATGAATTGAGCACATTTCATGAAAATATTAATTTTAAGTCACGTACATTGAACCATTAAATTTCAAAGTTATATCATAAAATGACTTTAAAAAAAAGACAAAAACATTAGCATTTTCTTAATCATCACTATTAAGTGGTCTTCCATCCTCCTTGAAATATGAAACATAATGTCAATCATTATCCCCCATTCTCTGAAAAGCCTTCTAAAATTTTAAAGCACTCTCCAACATTAAATAAAAGGAATTCCACCTAGTAGAAATGTCTTAAACTATAACACTACTACCTTAAATTCTCTCATGCTCCGCACATATTATAAATTTTTTTTAGCCTTGCAGGGAGGACTTTACATATTTGACTGCATTATGAATTCTAGAAATTGACTCGTGCAAGTCTTTCAACCACTCAATTTCATAATTAAATGGGCTGTAATCACTATATAGTAATAATTTTGCATAGAAGTCTATGCATATATGGTTATACAAACCTTTTGCTTATTTGAAAAAAAAAATTCTTAATTTTTGCTTTTCATCCCAAAAATACTTTGTACACAGTTTTAGCAAGAATTCTCCCAGACAGTAGATCAAAGTTTAGTTCCAATTACTTACTATATTATTGAAAGCCTTCTTTCTCCACAAAATTAAAGGTAACTCATCAATAATAATTATGCTTGTAAGAATAAACATGGGACTAAAATTAGGACTTGTATATTACAGAATCATTTGTTGCGTTGTCCTGATTATCTGAGCACATTTAAGGATGAAAATCAAATAACTTCACATGAAACGAAAGATGAATCTATGTCTCATGTCTTTAATAAATAAGTATGTAAAAAAGTCATTATAAGGTACCTAGATCGTATTTAGTAAAATGGTATTTGATGATTCAATCCAACTACATCTTTAGCACCGTTGACTTAGCCCTTTCAAAGGAAACTATCACTACCGAAACGAAATCATCATTATGAACTAAGAAAAAAATAGCACTCTCCCATTATACGGATTAAAAACTCCACAACATGAAACACATAAGAATTTCATTCGTATGGTGTGAATGCAAGGGCAAGGAAGATTGAAGGTAGGGAAACAATGTAAAGAGAGGCTATAGAGAAAGTGGCAACTCCTTTAGTTGATTAGCAAGACATAACAGACTAGCACTGCTACTAGCTCAACTACCCTCTTAATGGACTCTACCATTAATGTTCCTCTACATTACGACCTTTACCGCAATGATGTTGTCTATAGATCAAATTATTTCGTATATTAGATATCACTTGACTGACAACCAATTTTACATAGAAAAATAAAATTTCATATTATTATTATAAAAAAGAGACCTCCACATATTTCCAATCTCTCTTATGGCTTTTTCCTCTTGCTTGGGTAGTGCTGAAGTGTCCAAGGAATTAGTACTATGACAACTTGAGTTCTCATCCATCTAAAATTAATTGAAAAAAAAAATTTGAGCTAATTCAAAAAATTTTTTAGCAATTCAAAGCAAAGAGTTAATTTCACTAATACAAGAACAATTAATCACACAATATCTTATAAGCCTCAATGAAATCTAGTAATATCAAAGCATAACAACTTCTGCGAGAGCACCAGGTAGGTTCTATGTAATAATGGACCACATAATTTGTACAACATGAATAATTAATCTGTGTAATATTTGCTTTTATGTAGATTTTATCAATAACCACTGAGCAAAGCTAGAAATAACATTGTCTTGCAATTCTGTCATGAGCCACACTAGCTGTTTTAAAAGGAATTACTAAGTTGGAACAACGAAGCAGGCTGCTCAATTAAAATGTACTTCATTATATAAGCTCATTACTAACAAATTAAAAACCATGGAGAAAGTCCAGCAAATTTGTGCAGCTCCACATGAAAATTTTGTTCTATAAATTAATTAATACACAGGCATGAGCAATCATCAATCATTTCTAACACCCAAAAATACATAATGTATAATAATGAAACTTATAAAGAATGCCCAACAACTGTTACAAATGTAAAAACAATCTTAAATTGACAATTAATTTAATAATTCCACATATTGGAAGGCTTTACAGTCTTCTAACAATATGCACCAACAATAGTTGCTCCCACTCTTAGAAATAAATGTCACCATTTTACAAATTATAGATTTAAACTTGGCTCTTACTAGTACCACCCACATTGTTTTAATGAAAACCAAGTTCAAATCTGCACACTAACATTTAGTTTAAAAGAAAACTACTATTTGAAAATGTAGATACATAATTTGTTTAACAATCTATTTTATCAAATTAATAGCAAGTTAAGTTATGTTCATATTGGAACTCTCATCACAAGTTTCAAATAATTAATGCTTTCAGAAACCAATTAAAGGTGTGGACGTGCAATCAACAAAAAAAAACGAAAGAAAGAAAATAAAAAAGACAATTACTAAAATCACATATTGTCAAATCCCAGAAATTGAAATCAAAACCTTTCAAAAGGAACAAATATTCCAATTGAATCACCAAGGACAAAACTCCAAGTAATTAAATTCACTAATTCCAAGCATACCCATTAAGCAAATCACCTAAACTATCAAATAAACAAAGTTATTCATGCAAATTGAGTTCTACCTATTGAACACAAATACAAGAGCATCTCATAAATTGAGCAATTAGTCTCTTCTAAAGCTAAAGTACTATAGGGCCATTATAACAGTAACAAAAGTAAAAAAAAAAAATGTTTTGGGGGCTCTGAAGATTCTGTAATTTCAACTGAGGATAACGAATGAACAAACACTATTTAGAATTTTTTGCGTCATGGTTTTAGATTTGAATTAAGTTTCCTTATTCCCAAATTGCAATTTCTTTTGCATAAGATACATTGGAATTAATTTGTTTAATTTATTTTATTTTTCATTGACATGTCACTTTGAGTTTTGGAGTCCATTGGCAAACCATACCAAAACTATAATGAAATGGTTTTTACATAAAACTCAATTCTAACCCATTTTCCTGATTTACCCAACCCAAGCCATTTAATACGGGTTGGGTTTGGATGAACCCATCGAATGTCGGTTTATGTCTACCTCTATATACATATAATAGTAATAATAATTTTTCAATGAAAATATTTTCATTTTAACAAAGTAATGATGTATTCATATATTTCGAAAAGAAATTACACTTTAAGTCAAGTTAATTACTCATAACTTTCAACTCCAAGTCTATGATTTGACTACCCAATCACCATAAAACAAAAAGAGAATAAAAAAAAAAGGACAATAGTATTCTATTTGGATGCAATGCATAGAAAGTACCTTGAAAAATAGAACTTACTAGATGTTTACAATTTAAACGATTTGATCAAATGATTGGTCTAATTGATATTTATGATGCCTTTATCTCTTAGTTGTTTTAATATTCATCAGTTTCTTAACTGTAATTGTGAGGACTTAAACCTTCAGTATTATCTAAAGTAAGCATGAAGTTCATAAAACAAACCATATTAAGTGTCATTCATGTCTAGAATATAACACATTTTAAAGTAGACAAAAGAAAAAATATATATGAAATAAATTCACGATGTGTACTGATGTCTTCCCTTAGCCGTCGAACAATAAGTTCACTATTGGATTGCAAAATCCGATAATAATAATAATAATAATAATAAATAGCGAAATGAATGTTAATTAGTTAGTTAATTATTTAAATAAAAAAAATACAATTAGAAAATATTTAAAACATACCTAAACCACAGAAAATCCTATTGGTCATGAAAACCTAGCCCTCTGAATATGAATACTGTTAGCTTTCAAGTTAGGATCATATGGGCGCTCTTCTTTCTTTCCCACTTTTAACAATTTTCTCGATTTTATATTTTAGGTTAATAACCTTTTTTGTCTCCCCATTTTGTTTGAGTTTCCATAATTTTGCAATTTGATTGCTACCATAATTCATTTTCGATCCATGCAAGTTTATTTTTCATAAACTCGTAGGTCGATAGCTTCTTAAAAAATGCCATGGTGGTAGGAAATAAATCAATTGTCGATCTGTAGAACACCCAACTAAATTGATGCGTGGCTGTATGACTCTAGCAATGTTTGATATTTCTTCATCTCGGTAAAAATCTTTTATACCTTTCACGTGTCGCAGGACGTTCGCTAAGTCATAAGACGTTCAGTAAGTTGTACGATATCCACTAAATTGTCATCATAATCTACTGTGCCAAGTAGAGCTCCCATGGACACTACACCTATGTGCTGCCCTGGGTACAATCCAAGGATCAGAACTTGCTCCCTCCATCAACAAGTTCTTCTCCACCTTGGTGGGCGAACTCCCGTTTTCAACTATCTCCCTCCACCTCTACTCCAAATTATATTTATAAAGTACGTCCCTTCTCCTCACCAATCTAAAGGGATATACTATTTTTTTCGGATAAGACTAAATTTAACAAACATAATTAATTAATTAAAAAATAAATTTTACTAAAATTTATTACTTGATAGTGTATCTATCATTTAAATAACATGCATTTCAATAGAAAAATAAATTAACAATTGAATCATATATTTCGTTTAATAAAACAATATATTCAACATATTAAATAACATACTCACTTAGTGGATGTCCACTAACTTCTTATCATAATTTACTGTGCCAAGTAGAGCTTGCATGGACATATCCATGGACACTGCACCTATGTGCTGCCTGTGGTACAATCTAGCGATAAGAATTTGTTTAACCAAAGTTTCCTCCATCAACAAGTTCCCCTCTACCTTGGTGGGCGAATTCTTGTTTTTAACTATTTCCCTCCACCTCTTCTCCAAACTATATTTATATAAAAACACTTCCCTTCTCCTCAGCAATCTAAAGCGAGTTTTTTTTTTTTTTTTTGGGAAAGACTAAATTTAAATTTTAAAATGAAAAATATAATTAATTAAAAAAATTATTAAAATTTATTACTTGATAGTGTATCTATCATTTAAATAACATGCATTTCAATAGGAAAAAAAAAACATTTGAATCATATATTTCGTTTAATAAAACAATATATTCAATTACATGCATATGTATATATATGTGTCACCATTATCTTAATTTTCATTTCATGCTTTCTTAATCAGTTTAACATGTCCATAATAATGAATGAGCCTCTGCAGGATCATTTTTTGAGCAACTTACAGCAATTTCAAAAGCAAAAGAGTGATTTCAAACACAAACATCAGTATGTTTCGAACTTATAAAGCCATCTTCACTTTCTTCTTCATATTTTTTCATTAATTTGTAGAATAATAGTACATTTACATTTCCCAAAATAATATTGTTAACAACATACATGCATGCATAATCTAGAAGCATACAATCTAGAACCATACAATTTAGAAATAGTAATTTTTGAATGAAGAAGGAAGAATAAGAAGATCTAGAAGCCATATTTCAAAGTTTGAATATTCAAACTTTGAATTTAAAAAATAATAAAATAAAATATATATTATTATTATTTTAATATAATGAGGAGAGGAAATGAAGTCTATAAATAGAGACTTTATTTTCTCTCCAAGCACTCAATCTTCAACATTTCTTTGAGAGAAAGGGTATGTGTAAGAGTTTAAAGAATTTAATACTCTTGTGAAATTAGTGAGTAAGAGATTGGGTGTATTAGGGTTCTGGAAAGTGAGCCAAAATATTACAATACTTGTAATCCTCATATCACTAGTAAAATATTTTTCTTCTGTCTTCGTCCGTGGACGTAAACTAAAAGTCGAACCACGTAATTTCTGGTGTCATAATTTGTGCTTGTTCTTTATTTTTTCTAATTTCATTTTATCTGTGGCCCTACTTCACCCATAAATTTTCTTACAGTAGTATCAAAGCCTTTGTTACATTTTTTGAAATCGGATTACTGCTCACGAGAGGTTACTATTCACATATAAGTACTGTTACTGTTTACGTATACGATTGTTGTACACATATATGATACTGTTCACGTGAAACAATGAGAGCCGATCCTAACAAAGGTAGTTCGTAGTGGACGTAGGCTAAAAACCGAACCACGTAATTTCTGGTGTCCTAATTTGTGCTTGTTCTTTATTTTCTTCTAATTTCATTTTATCTACGTGCCTACTTCACCCATAAATTTTCTTACAGTAGCATCAGAGCCTTTGTTGCATTTTTTGAAATCGGATTACTGCTCACAAGAGGTTACTATTCATATATAAGTACTATTACTGTTTACATATACGATTGTTGTACACATATATAGTACTGTTCACGTGAAACAGTGAGAGCCGATCCTAACAAAGGTAGTTCGTAGTGAAAACAATGGCGGCAAAATACTAGATTGAGAAGTTCAACGGGAATAATTTCTCATTATGAAAAATGAAGATGAAAGCTATTCTGAGGAAAAACAATTACTTGGCAGCAATTAAAGAAAGATCTATGGAGATAACTGATGATACCAAGTGGAACGAGATAGACGGTAATGCAATTAATGATCTACAATTAGCACTTGCAGACGAGGTGTTATCCAGCGTGGCAAAGAAAAAGACAGCGAAGGAAATATGGAATACTCTCACAAAATTGTACGAGACTAAGTTGTTGCACAACAAGATCTTTTTAAAATGAGACTCTATACTTTTCACATGGCGGAATCTACATCAGTGACCGACCATATCAACAACTTGAAGACTTTATTTTTGCAACTTACAATGTTGGGTCATAAAATAGAGGAAAATAAACGTGCGGAGCTTCTACTTCAAAGTCTACCAGATTCGTATAATCAACGTATCATCAATCTAACGAACAACAACCCGATGGACAGTCTAATTTTCGATGATGTTGCAGCCTCTATCTTAAACGAGGAGAGCAGGTGAAAAAGCAAGGAAGACAAACTGGCAAGTTCGCAGCAAGCGGAAGTGCTATCAATAATGAGAGAGAGATCAATGGAATGTGGCCCAATGGGAGTCACAATCATAGTATATCAAAGTCTAGAAGTAAGAAGAATGTGAAATGCTACAATTGTGATAAGAAATGACATGTGAAAAAAGAGTATTAGAGCAATCAGAAGAATAGACAAGATAAAGCACCTGAGTCATCAAATGCTCAGGGTTGTGTGGCTAGTACTTCGGATGATGGCGAAATTCTCTATAGCGAGGCAGCAGCTCTTACAGAAGGCAGGAAGTGGTTAGCTAACGTCTGGCTTATACACTCAAGAGCAACATGGCACATGACCTCTCGGAGAGAATGGTTCCACACATATGAACCTATCTAAGGAGGATCTGTGTACATAGGCGACGACCATACCTTGGAGATCGCTGGTATTGGTACTGCAAAATAAAAATGTATGCTGGTATAGTTCGCACAATTCAGGAGGTACTATGTGTCAAAGGCCAAAAGAAAAATCTATTATCTTTGGGATAAATAGATAGTCTTGGGTACAAAGCTCATATTGAAAATGGGATGATAAAAATTGTCAAAGGAGTGCTTGTATTAATGAAAGCAAAAAAAATCGGTGCAAATCTATTCATGCTTTAAGGAGAAACACTATAGGAATTCGATACATGCGTCGCATTAAATGTAGAAGAGTCAGCGATTATATGGCATCTCAGGCTTAGCCACATGTCAGAACAAAGTTTGAAGATTCACTCTGAGTGAAAACTGCTTCTGGGACTCAAATCGGTAAGTTTACTATTTTGCGAGCATTGTGTTACTAGTAAGCAGCATAGATTGAAGTTTAGCAAATCTCATGCTAGAAGTAAATACATTCTAGACTTAGTTCATTCTGATGTTTTGGAATCACTAGATTTATCCAAAGGAAGTGCAAAGTACTTCGTTACTTTTATTGATAATTACTTCAGGAGATGTTGGGTGTATCTAATTAAGAAAAAGTCAGATGTATTTCTAGTATTCAAGGAATTCAAAGCGCGGGTTGAACTTGAATCTAGAAAAAGGATCAAGTGCTTAAGAACAGATAATGATGGAGAGTATACAGACGGTGCATTTCTTGCATACTGTAAGTAATAAGGAATTCAGAGGCAGTTTACAGCGGCATACACTCCTCAACAAAATGGAGTAGCAAAGCAGATGAACAGAACTCTTATAGAGAGGATAAGAGCTATGTTGAGGACAGCTGGTCTATTTAACTCATTTTGGGCTGAAACAGCTAAAACTGCCTGTTATATGATAAATCGGTCTCCATCAACAACTATTGAGTTGAAGACGCCGATGGAAATGTAGATAAGTAAACCAGCTGATTACTCTCATTTACATACATTTGAATGTCTTGTATATGTAATGTATAATGCCCAATAAAGAACAAAGCTAGATCCAAAATCTAGGAAGTGTTTCTTTTTGGGGTATGCTGATGGTGTAAAAGGGTATCGTCTGTGGGATCCCACTACCCACAAGATTTTCATCAACAGAGATGTTGTCTTTAAAGAAGATCAACTACAAAAGAAAGATATGGATGATAATGCTATGAAAGAAAAGTTAGAGACTACATCAGTATATGTAGAAAATAATTAGAAAGATTCAGAGTCTTCTGAAACAGCACCAGAGCATGAGGAAAAAGAACCAGTCGAGTCTGAGGCTCTAGAAGTTCCTCGGTCAACTCGTGAGAGATGGCCACCAACTTGGCACTCAGAGTACGTTATAGAGATCAATGTTCCATATTGTCTTTTAATAGAGGATTAAGAGCCATCAATTTTCCATTAAGCTTTAAACAACTCAGATGTTACTTTATGGATGGCAGTAATGCAGGAAGAAATTGAAGCTCTACACAAGAACAAGACTTGGGAACTTGTTCCACTACCACATGGAAGAAAAGCCATTGGAAACAAATGGGTCTACAAGATCAAACGTGATGGCAATAATCAGGTGGAGCGGTATCGTGCAAGATTGGTGGTAAATAGATAGACTCAGAAAGATGGCATTGACTTTAATGAGATATTTTCTCCTATAATTTGACTCACGATAGTCAGAGTAGTCTTGGCAATGTGTGCTACATTTAACCTACATCTACAACAGTTAGATGTGAAAACTGCATTTCTTCATGGAAAACCTGAAGAAGAGATTTATATACTCCAACCAGAAGGTTTTGCTGAAACAGGAAAAGAGAACTTGGTTTGCAAATTGAACAAATCTTTATACAGTCTCAAACAGGTGTCAAGGTGTTGGTATAAGAGATTTGATTCCTTCATCATGAGTCTTAGATACAACAGACTCAGTTCAGACCATTGTGCTTATTACAAGAGATTTGATGATAATGATTTTATCATTTTGCTGTTGTATGTGGATGACATGTTGGTCGTAGGCCCCAACAAAAATCAAGTCCAAGAATTAAAGGAACAGTTAGCTAGGAAGTTTGAAATGAAGGACTTGGGACCAGCAAATAAGATTCTAGGAATGCAAATTCAGTAAGATAGAAATAACAGGAAGATTTGGCTTTCACAGAAGAATTACTTGAAGAAAATCTTGCAACGCTTCAGCATGTAAGATTATAAGCCAATTTCTACCCCACTTCCTGTTAATTTCAAGTTATCATTAAGTATGTATCCTAGTAATGAAGTAGAGAGGAAGAAAATGTCTCGAGTACCGTATGCATCAGCAGTGGAAAGTTTGATGTTCGCTACCATATAGGGGTTCAATATCACTTCATTCGAGAAGTATGGGAAGATGGAAGTGTAGATTTACAGAAAATTCATACCAAAGAGAACATAGCAGATGTTATGACTAAGCCAATTATTACTGACAAGTTTATATGGAGTAGATCCTCTTGTGACTTAGCAGAGTGTAAGCAACATGTCAATGGCAAAGCAGAAAGGATAATGTGAAGATTTATTAGTTCTCAATCAAATGTTCAAGTGAGAGAATATTAACAAAATACATGCATGCATAATCTAAAAGTATATAATGTAGGACCATGCAATTTAGAAGTAGCAATCTTTGAATGAAGAAGGAATAAGAAGAAGATCTAGAAGTCATATTTCAAAGTTTGAATTCTAAATTCAAACTTTGAATTTGAAAAAATAATAAAATAAAATATATATTATTATTATTTTAATATAATGAGGAGAGGAAATAAATCCTATAAATAGAGGCTTTATTTTCCTCTCTAAGCACTCCATCTTCAACATTTCTTTGAGAGAGAAAGGGTATGTGTGAGAGTTTAAAAGTTTAGTACTCTTGTAGAATTAGTGAATGAGAGATTGAGTGTATTGGAGTTCTGGGAAGTGAGCCAAAATATTATAATACTTGTAATCCTCATATCACTAGTAAAATATTTTCCTTCTATCTTCATCCGTGGACGTAGGCTAAAAGACGAACCACGTAATTTCTAGTGTCTTAGTTTGTGCTTATTCTTTATTTTCTTCTGATTTCATTTTAGTTGTGCCCTTACTTCACCCATAAATTTCCTAACAAATATAAGTGAAACAAAATGCAAGCGATTACTGACATAGACCTCTCAAATGCTTTTCCATTAATTTACTTATTTTCTTGTCTTCAACAACTGTCATGTTGTGGCCCTGGAGAAGAAAGTTTATTCAGAAAAATGTTTTTGAATTGATTGAAGGATTGTATAAAATGGATCAGAGATACCTCAATTTGGGAGCTGAGGGCAGAGAGAGTAGTCATGCTAAAAATACTGAGTTTATACGTCTTTCCAGGGATTACAGTAATAGCATAAGGGGAACATTCTGGATTTGCTGCATTACAAATTGTAGCACCAGTTGGAGAGTTCAAAGAAGAGCAATTGAATTTTCCTTTCCCTTGTATCAAAAGTGACCGCAGCATATTAAAAAAAAAAAAATCTTTAGCAAACTTTGATCTAGTACTTTTGAGCTTTTAAAGATCTTATAAGATCATGAGGAAATTTTAGTCCATGTTAATGTTATGTGCACAATTACCTGAGGCTCTCCAATCCATTGGAGGGGAGTAGAGGACAAGCCAGCAACTTGTTCAACCGTGCTTCTATGGAACCAATCATTCAAGATGATGCTTCGGTCGTAATCATAGGAAAATGGTTCGGATTCTCCTTCAGGAAGTGTTACTCGAATTGATCCGTACAAGCCAGCTTCTCTTTGCATTCCGTAATGACATGGTATAAATATGTTCCAGGCTGCAGAAAATCAAAGAAATTGATTAAATGGTTGTTAGTTGTTACATGGGCTTGTTATGACAATGCAAAAACAACCAGGAACATTTTAATACAATGCTTTATAGAATAGTGCTTGAAATTTAACCCAAAAACTAGAAAGGTATAAGATCTTTAAAATGCTATTAAAAAAAACTACTTGTGCTAAAACATTAAGTTATTGATTTTACGGACTCAACATTAATATTTAAAGTAATATTTGACACAGATATAATTTACTTCACAAGTAACTGAAGCCACTAGAAATTAAATCTCACCCTGTCAACCGCAAACTTGTTAGTAAATGTTTCACCAGGAAGAATTGGACACTGAGTCAAACCTTCTGCTCCATCAAACCAGGGAGTTCCCCTCTACAAATACATGCACAAAAATAAGCGTAAATGGTTCAGTATACACTGAATTTAAAACATTAAAAATGGGAACTTATTATATATATAAACTGTCACCTGTCGAATTCCATGCCAATGAATGGCAACATTCTCAGTAATAAAGCCGTTAGTAAGCTCAACAATGACGGTATCATTTTGCCGGGCCAAAATTGCTGGTCCTGGAGTTCTTCCATTGATTGTGATCGCCAATTTCCTGAAGCAATCACGAGACCTGTAAGCATACTTCACTTCCAATTCGTATCGTCTAATTCTGGCTTCACCCATTGGAACATTTGTTAAAGAGAAGGACAATAGACACAAAGCCAACAAGTTTAAAATCTTCATTATTGCTTTAACTCCTGAAGACTCAGCCATGTCATTAAGAAAGCTCACTGAATTGGGTCACTTCTTTTTCCGCAAAAATCAATTTTTGCCTTAATTTGCAGCAAGAGTCTAGTGAGTGAGCAGCTATGAGTACGTAGTAACAATTTCTACATGCATATATATAGTATATAGAAAAAGATTATTGTAAATTTCTAAGCGACAACACTAGGTCAAACTTGGACCTCGCCAGCGGATCACGAATTTAATTGTTCTATTCACGGATTTAATTTTAAAAATTATCAGGAAATATAAAGCTTATGCTATTTGCATGAAAGGCCAGGTTGTTCGATGTTGTTGATCTTTCAGATTTTGGAAGTACTGTCTTGAATACTTTGATCTAGTTTTTAATTTAACCCATTTGTTAAAAATTTTCGAGTTGTATATTTGTTAATGTAAGCATGTATATATTTATATGTTTGTGTGGAACGTCCGACTTTAATTAATTTGTACATATTATTTCTGCTTAACAACTGATTGTTGAATCGGTAACAACTATATATAAATATAATTTCATATACATACAAATGATCTATAATTAATTTGATCAGGTACCAAAAAACAGAGAATACAAGCAAAAAGAGACCTAATTTTCCACTAATTTTACTACTCGTGTACACATCCCTTAAGAAGCCTCTCAATTCCTTCAGCAAAAACAACTCCCATGCCCAAGTAAACATGGGCCGCAATGAAAAGCCTAAGATCGTGGGTTATTGCCCCAAAATCACAATCCGGTCCTCCCATAAGGATGAACAGGCTCTGTGTTTTTCATAATGGGATCCACCAAATTGAACTAGGTTGTTTCATTGTAGATGTCCAATTTGCCTTCTCCGTAGCCCAATACCCAAAAAATCATGCCCATGTAGATGCCAAGACTGGAGGAGACTAGGAGTGTCTGTCGGCTATGGCATTTCTGCTGACAATATTTGTTGTGACCCAGTAGTTTCTAGTTGAATTTTGGTCAGCTTTTACTAAAACCGACTATGCTTCTCCTGAAAATATGAAAAGATTTTTGTACCACAAATGGGTCTATATAGTGCTCACTGTCTTGTTGTGATGCTGGAGAAGAAATTTTTTTTTTTCAAAAAAAAATATTTTTCAAGTTTCATACAAGATTGTATAAATGAATCAGGGACGTGAAATTTGTTAATTTTAGACTCCTTTTTCCTTCTAAAAGACGGCAAAAGGTTATATATAAAAAGAACACGTATCTTAATTTTAGTCACTAATATTAATTAATATTATGTTCTCAATTAATTAACTGAGGCACTCCAATCCATTAGAAGGGAATGGAGGACGAAGTCCACACCTTGTTCAATAGTGCTTCTGTGGAACCAATCATTCAAGATGATGCTTCGATCGTAATCATAGGCAAATCGTTCAGATTCTCCTTCAGGAAGTGATACCCGAATTGATCCGCACAGGCCAGCTTCTCCTTGCATTCCATAACGACCATGGTATGAAAATGTTCCAGGCTGCAGTGAATCAAAAAATTCATTAAATGGTTGATTGTTGCAAAGTAGAGCGTGTGATATTTGACCCAAAAGCTACAAATATGTGTGTGATGGGACGAAAAAGTAGAAAATTTGAAACAGAGAACATTGGACGTGGGATCGGACCTATGTAGCCTCTTATATTAAGTGTGCAAACTCGATCCAAAAGTTTGAACATAAATTAGAAAAAAAAATCGAGACAGGAAAATTAAAATAGATATTTGAGATTTAAATATTAATTGAAGGTTATGTCTTTTAGCAATTGTTAATATATTTTTTTAACAAATGAAGCAAGTTATTAAATTACTTGATCTAAAAGTTGGAGCATCGGTCTTATAAGATTATAAGTAAGTAAGAGATTGGATGAAGGCGTGGGTTTAAACTAGGCATTTGATTTTATGATGATTTTGATTTGGTATAACTTTTATTAATAAAACTTATTTAAATAAAATTTATGTTAAGTAGAATATTATAAGTAGAACTTTTACTAAAAAAATTTATTTATTTAGTTGTCAACGTGAATTTTTATTAATAATTATAAAATTATTTTAATAGATAAATTATTTAAACTTATGTTATAAAAAGAATTAAATAATATTATAAAACAACTAAAAGATATTTAATATATTTTAATATTTAAAAAAATTTCAACTTCTATTATCAAAAGTTCAAAATATGAGTTTTTATTAGCAGAAATAAAATTATTTTACTAAAAAAACAACTAAACAATAACAAAAAATTTAAAAAGAACTTATAAAATTAAATAAATATTTATAATTATTAGATAAATTATAACAACCAGACATTTAATATTTTGGAAGCTTTATCTTATATATTATGTTAATATTTGATTAGAAGTTGTTTGTGAAAAAGATTGTTAGATTGAATGATAAGTTTTGTCAAAACTTTGGTCCAGTTTTAACCCGTTTGTTAAATTTTCGATTAATCCGTATGTCTGTTATTGTAAGTAAAAATTTGATTGTTTGCGTAGATGTCCGACTTTTGTACATATTGCATCAACAAGTTATTGTTGAATCCAGAGGCAGTTTGCTTTGTCGACAAATTTTTATTAACAAGGAATCTCAGATTCTACCTTAAATGAAAAGGGTGATAAGTTTCAAATAAACGCACAATTATTTTCAAATAAATTTTCATGTCTTCTTACACATCCGATTCGATCAAATTACAGATTTGATCCTAAATAATTAATCTATTAGATGGATTTATGATAAATGAATTTAAGCTGGTTTTTTTAAAAAAAAAAAAATCCCCATACGATGCAACTATACAATACAAGAATCTTTCATTGATCATTTAAATAAAAAAAAATGAACTTAATGATAAGTAATTATAATTACAATCAGATAAATTTTCTTGGGGTCAAAATTATTTTTAAAAAAATAAAGTGTCCTGATTTTCCAGGAGTTAACTAATTCTTGCGCACACAGCCCTTGATCGAAGAAGGCAACTCCCCAAGCCTCTCAATTCCTTCAGCAAACACAACTCCCATGCCCAAATAAAAATGAGACTCAATATGGCAATGAAAAGCCCAAACTCCTGGATTATCGGCCCGAAACCGCAATGCGGTCCAGCCATAAGGATGAACAGGCACTGTATTTTTCATAATTGGATCCACCAAATTATACTTCTTTGGATCATTGTAGATATCGAATTTGCCCTTTCCATAGCCCAATACCCAAAAATCATGCCCATGAAGATGCCAAGGATGCGTCTCACTTGTCTTGTTACTCATAGAATTTGCATTCTGCAGAATAATATCCACGGTTGAATCGAAATTCAGCCTGTAAACTCCATTGCCTACGGTGGCACTTTTGTTTTCCGCAACACTAAAAATGTCATAGTTTTTGAAATCGTACCCATCTGGAGGTGGGGTTTGATCAAAAGCACTTGATATATTCTCTTTGAGTGCAATAAGGTAAGGTATGTGAGGTAAGTTATATGTTACTTTGTTCACAGACCATCTCGTATTGCCACTCACATTATTTTGTGTATTGAGCATTACTATCATTCTGTCAGAACTTTGCGGCGGGGGAACGATGAATCCTTTCCGGGCTTTAATGGCTAAACTCTGGTTTAAGCGGGGGCGATCATCGTTCCAGAGGGGGCCTGAGGGGGGCGGTGTGGGAGGAGATCTTTTGGGATGATTTGGGTAGTAATTCAAAATGGCCAAGCCAGGAGGTGTTGTGAATGTGGCATTTCTGCTGACAATATTTGTTGTGGCCCAATAGTTTCTGTTTGGGTTTTGGTCAGCTTTTATTAGGACCGAGTATGTTTCTCCTGAATATATGAAGAGATTTTGCACCACAAATGGCTCTACATTATGCCCATCTGCTTCCACAACTGTCATATTGTGACCCTGGAGATGAAAAAAATCCTGTTAAAAAAAATTTTCATAGTGTATACGAAATTATATATGGATGTGAAGTTTGATAATGTTTTCGGGATCGTGTTTTTTCAAAAACTAGTTTTGAAAATGAAAATTATAAACACATACCTCTATTTGAAAGCTGAGGGCGGAGAGGGCAGTCAAACTGGAAATCCTGAGTCTGTAAGTTTTTCCAGGGATTACTGTAATAACATAGGGCGAACATTCTGGATTTGTTGTATTACAAATAGTACCAACATTCAAGCTTGGAGAGTTCAAAGAAGAACAATTGAATCTTCCTTTTCCTTGTATCAAAAGTGACTGAAACATCAAACATAAAAAAATTGCTTAGCAAAATCGTAATGTCAGCTTTCTTGAGCTTTTAAAAATCTCGTCACGTGTGCATAATTGTTCTTCTTTATATGAACAACTAATCACCAATCTCTATTTGGTCAGAAAACAAACTTATAATTTTAATTTTAGATATGCTCATTACCTGAGGCTCTCCAACCCATTGAAAGGGAATAGAGGACAAGCCAGCAGCTTGTTCAAAAGTGCTTCTATGGAACCAATCATTCAAGATGATGCTTCTATCATAATCATAGGCATATGGTTCGGATTCTCCTTCAGGAAGTGACACTTGAATTGATCCGTACAAGCCAGCTTCTCTTTGCATTCCATAATGAGCATGATATAAATATGTTCCAGGCTGCAATAAATTCAAATTAAAGAAATTAATTAATTGGTTGTTAGATGGTACATATACTTGTTATGAGGAAACAGCCTGGAAAATATCAAAGTAATGCTTCAACTAGAAAGAAAAATGAAAAATCATACTAAAAGTGCGAGGAAGGGTAAATATAGTGAATGTCAAGTCAGTTAATCCACTTGACCCGAAAGGATAAACTTGCATATGATAATACCAAGATTGAAATATTGGAAAAGAGACGTGGGGCTTTTATTACTATGTTACATAAATTAAATCAAAAGTTTCATCATCAGGTATGGACGTTTCAAAAGTTTCATCATCAGGTATGGACGTTTGCTTTTCTCTGATCATAGGAAGTTAATGAAGCTGAACAGAGAGATTTAAGACCCGAAATTAAAACTCACCCTGTCAACAACAAACTTGTAAGTAAATGTGTCTCCAGGAAGAATTGGACACTGAGTCACTCCCTCTGTTCCATCAGCCCAGGGAGTTCCACGCTACATACATACACAAAATTAACATCAAGAATTGAAAATAAACTGATTCCATATTCCAAAAACACCGAATTGGAAACATTTTTAAAAATCTTACTTGTCGAATTCCATGCCAATGAATGGCAACATTCTCAGTTAGTAAGCTGTTCTTAAGCTCAACAATGACAGTATCATTTTGCCGAGCCCGAATAGTTGGTCCGGGAGTTCTTCCATTGATTGTGATCACAACTTTCTTGAAGCAATCGGGAGACTTGTACTCATACTTCACTTCCCATTTGTATCTTCTGATTTTGGCCTCAGCCGTTGGAACGATATTTGTTAAAGAGAAGATCAATACAAATAAAGCCAACCAGCTTAAAATCTTCATTCCTCTAAATCCTGAAGAAACAACCATGTCAAAAAAATATGCCATGGCTAACTTTGAAACTCAAAAAACTCAACTGGGCTGCTTTTGTTTGATGCAAGTGCTTAATTTTTTTGATTTAATATTCTAATATCGCAGAGCAAAGAGAGAAAAAAGAGAGAGCAGTAATGAATTGTGTTGATTTGCAAATGTATATATATATATATATATATATACAAAATTCATTAGTGGTGCTGCAAATAGGAGGTCAAAGTTGGAGCTGGCGAGCCGCGCAAAGAATACTGTTGTATTTTGCTTTGAATAATTATTTTGTGAAAATCTAGGAAATTTCGGAGCATATACATACAAGAAAGGATTAGAGTTAATGATGTTGACCTTTTAGAGACTGGAAACTTATTAGTCTAATTATTATTATTATTATTATTATTATTATTTTGCTAATATATTAATTAGAAGATTATTAATTGTCAGAAAGGACAAGAAGATGTTCGTTATATTGAATTTGAATTAAATAAATTTTGTCAGAAAACATGGATATAAATTTAGCCCATTTGTAAACATTTTCTATTGATATGTTTGTTAGATTGTAATGTCTACATTTTATAAAATACGAACATGTATAAGAATTGAACTTGATAGATACATAGTAAAAGAAATCTCAACTCTATATTTTAAAAAAGAATAATTTTCAAATAACTTTTATCTTATGAATCCATATTCAAGGTAGTCATCCTTCTTCAAAATATAGATTTTTAAAATTTCAGGAACGAATATTAACATTTTTAAAATATAGATTTGACCTTATAGCACAATATATATATATATAAAACAAAAATATATAGGCCAAATTGGTATTTGAAAACTGGGGGACTTCTGAAATAGAGAAGACTCCGTCTTTCATTATTATTATATATGCCACTAATTGAGTTAATTATGTCAACTTCCAGAAGGAAATTTAACTCTAATTACAAGTTAAGCACGCTAAAAAAAAAAGGAAAAAAACAAACATTTTCAAAGATTTTTCTTCCCAAGCAGTCAAATTATGCTTGCATGAAATGGCCTATGCCAATGTTTGTCCAGCTTTGAATAGTACAACTTATTGCAATTAATGAACCAAAGATATTTGTATTGCGCTATCTCTTAATGAAAGAAAAATTTGTGCAGAACAGACAATTACATCATTTTAACATATTAAGGCAGTACGTCCCACTATATATTACCTGTCATTTGACAAATTACATGAGTCTCCATAATGGAAATCTAAAATGTAAATTTAATGATTTAACCTAAATTTACAAACTTTACTATCAGGACCTATATGTAATTTGTCAGTGGTCGAGTGCATGAAGCAAAGTTCTGAACATTGACCATACAATCGATGACTTTTATTATTGCTTCAGCATGAAGTTCAAGTCAAGTAACCGCGTTGACTTTTTCTTCGGTGTAAGGAACCTTTTTACAATGATTATTGGGTTAATAACATCTGGATCCCTAAGTTTGATAAAATCACAGATAAAGTTTTGGAATTTTTTTTCCAGCCAAATCCTTGAAAAGTTCGTTATTAAAAATCGACGAATAAACTTTGAAAGAAATAATTTCATAAGAGCGTAACAACATGGACTGTCACACACACTCAAATCATTATTTTAGTTAACATATATATTTTTTAATCCAACAACAAAAACCAAGCTAGCTAACAACTCCTTAGGCCTTGGAGGCAGTTTAGTTAATCTGACGTACGATGGTAAAAATATGAAGGAATAATTCAATTTTCTTTGCACCAATCTTGAAAGGAATTATTCAAAGAAAGAATGACAAAGTGATCCTATGACTTTTGTTTTTATTTTTATCACTTTGAGTCGGTAATAAATTGTTAATACCATATTTAATTATGTAGGCACGTGTAAAGAAATCAAACTACTTAACTAGTATGGTAAGAGATTATATTTACCCTCGAATTGAAAATGAAAATAAAAATGTGTTCTCGACATTAACATGTTGTTTATGATTTTGATAAAAAGTAGGGACCAAAATATTGATACCAATTTCTTTAATTTTCTTTTCACTTTCAGGCTTTCTGAAAAAGAAGTATAATTGCATATTTGCATGTTGACTCCTACCTAACACTTTTGTGATTGGCAATTTACATTTTCACTTGGCAAATCACGAGGTTTTTAGTTTCTTCTACATCTGCTGCAGGCCATAAAGGACAAAATACAATAAAACAAAACAAAGCAGTTAACGCGTTCAATTATTTTTTTCGCTTTTACAAACAATAATTATTCTTTTTCTCTTCTTTTTCACTTTATTCATTTTTTCTTTATTCGTTTTCAATTTGTTTCATTAGCCCTCTTTTTTCCTTCTGTTAAGTATGTTCCCTTAGACTAAAGGACAAGAACTTTTTATCTTTTGATTTGTGTTTAAGCATCCAATTATTGGTTCAAGAGAAAGGATAAACAATGATGGGGATTTTTTTGAACAGGGTGACGAGAAATTTGTTGACGATGGGATTCGGATCGATCCCTTCAATCTGGACAAGGAGAGGGAAGAAGGATATTTTGATGCAGAGGGAAGAAGGTTACTTCGATCCCCTTGAACCAATATTCGATGAATTCTCTTCTTTCAGGTCACAGTAAGAGAAAATTGAAAAAAAGGAAAAGAAGTTAAAAAAAAGAATTCCAAAGGCTGTGCTAGGGAAAAGGTTGGATGAATGGTTCAACCAGCTCAGTTGAAATTTCCTTGCAATGCAATGATTTCTCATTTTACGCTTTCGGGTCAAGGTCTACGCTTTCAGTGACGAAGATCGCGCACAGACATTGACCTTGGAAACTATCAATGCCAGCAATTTTCACGCAACAACTCGTAATTAACATTTTTGCAACTTCTATCACACTATTATGATATTTGATTGACACCGTCCGAGATGAATTTTCTACAATATTGAAACTTTGAACAAGCGTGTGTGTGTGGATAAGCTTTCCTATTTCTATCTTCAAAACATGGGGAGCAATGCATTTAAAAAAAAAAAAATCTGGAAGACTAGAATTTCAAACTTTGGACAAAATTTTATCTGCTATCTTCTTACCGAGCAAGAGAAAACCATGCTTCTACGGTTAAGGAGCTATGTATAGAAAGTCGAAATAAACCGAAATAATTTGAATCCCCAATAATGGTTAACTTTCAATCAGCAGAACGGCTAGTATATTCAACTTTGCAGAGTTACTGTATGTCATTCGGTTGCCTGTACAAACAACTAAAGTAGAGCTGCAATGTTCACTCTTCAGTTTTCTCTCGTCGCACCCGCATTCACTTCTTCATATGTACCAGTCTCCTCGTTGAATGAGTACCTACATAAAGAACACTTTATTGTTAAAAGAGTACTACATATTATAAGATTCTACAGTATATATCTTGTCCGAGTATCAAGAGATATTGCTGCAATTTAAATTTAATGCCTAAAACAGGATCCCAAATGCTACTAAGAAAAAGAGAAACAATTGAATCACCACAAGGTCTTAAAAATGCTTCAAAAGATTTTAATAATGAATAAAAAAAAAAAAAAACCTCTGACAAGAAAATACTTATTTATGTTTCAATAAGTCGTACCAGAAACTAATCTTATTAAGTGAAAAGTTACTTCTCAGTAATTTAGAATAGAAAAAGGCATATGATTATTTGTCTAGTTTCTATCTATCTGAGGACAAGCACTTGCTACCAAATCAATTTTTGCACTTTCCAGATCAAGCAGTGTGAACTTAGAAATTCCCAGCAAGAAAAATAAAAAGCTAAAAATACGTTAAAAGAAATATGCAGTCATACCATTGCCCTGAAACAGCTGAGCAATATAGTCCAGTAGATGGGTCATAATAATAGCCCAAACCGCTGCTGTAATAGTAACTGAAGGCACAATTCAAGTTATAACAGTTAGTACTACTGGATCTGTAAGGACTGAATATCATAAAATTTTAAACTAACTATGTCCATAATAATAGCACTAATGTGAAGCCAAGCCTCCAGAATGGTCAACCAACATATTTCAAAATGGTAACAGGTGGTCCGGGCTAAAAGAAGATTACTCAAATAACTCAAGAGCAAAATCACACTGTTCCCCCCAAGGCTCCAGTCAGACAAACCCCATGTAACAGGACAAGTGTAAGATCAAACCATGAGACTAAAGCATAAACAAAATTGTATTTGGCTCATTACTGATGAAAAATAGAGGTGTCTTATCCAAATATTCTCTTAATTTAAGAGAAAAAAACAAAGAAGAGTAGAAACAGTCATAATGTAGAAAAAAGGTTATTCAAGGTATAGGCATGTTGCACATTTTAACCATATTGAAACACAAACTAAGCAAGTCCCACAAGAGATGGCATTTGATTTAAGCAACAACATAAGCAAGAGAAAACCTAGAATCATCACATCAAACAAGAAGTATAAAATTGAAATATCAAATGAAAGAAGCAAACAAGTGGTAATAACCAAAACTATAAAAAGTGAAAATTGCATTTTCATTTTATGTAAGTTGAAGAGAGAGAGAGAGAGTGTGTGTGTACCCAGAAGACTCATCATATACATAGTCATTTTGCACAGATTCACCTGTAGACAAAGTAACATCATAAGGAAAAGAAGGTTGGAAATAACTATCCCAGAAAATTCTAATATTATCAACAACAGAGAGAACTCACCCTCAGATGCTGTGTTCCAAGCATCGGATGATGACTGACTGGCTGCATTTGAATTAGGACCCAAAACTGTATTAAGCTCATCAGATGATGGCTTCACAGTGGCATCTTCACCGTCATCCGCAAACATATCATATGCACCAGCCTTTCCCTTTGACTGAGCTAACCTCTCATATCCTTCTATAAAAGAGGAAAAAATGCATAATCAATAAGCACCTCATGATTTCTCTCCCCCTCTGCCCAAACTTACATACAAGTGTGTACGAAGAAAACAGTTTGCAATAGCATCTTTCTTTAAACAGAATCATCAAATGTATCATAATAGGAGCTAAAAAGGAAAAAGAAAATCATTCATCTAAGATTTCAGGGCTCAATACGACTAATAGGAACAAATTATCTATCTAATTAAAAAATATATATATACATCCGCAGAACAACAGTTAAACCGAGTTAGTGCAAATAAAAATAGAATGTAGAACCAAAGTTGAGAAGAAATGTTGTTCAACTTATTTCTTAAAAACATGAGATGGGAACAATAGCATGCAACAGGCAAATAAGATCTTAATGGCACTTCATGTACACATATTAAGAATTCTGGGTCTATCACGGGAACAAGTGGGCTTGTTTGCACCAATGTCCATACAAAGACAGAGACTATAGGAGAATGCATCTTCATTGACTAAAAGTTACACAATGTTTAGAGGATGCTTCAAAAATTTCATTATAAAACATTCACATTTTTGCTAGCTTAGGCATTGGTTTTCTTCCTAGGATTATTCAACAAGCAAAAACACACATGATTATGATTCAGTATATGTACTATGCTATAAATGTACAAACACAAATATTTAATCATTGCCTAATTTTATAAGATTTGTTAAGTATGATTGCCCACCATCCTATCAAAATATCACACTTGAGCATGTGTTGACAATTCATAAACACATTTAACAAAGATGACTTTATCAACAAGAAATTAGACCGTGTTAGGATTTCATGAATCCTACAAGATCACTTTAACGGGCACCCAATGGCACAAACAGGTTAGCTATAACATCTATGGTTACTCTCACCACTACATAAACATCCATTGATATTCTGTTAGAACATAAGACTGTTGGAAAATGAATATTAGGATAGAGACAGTTAAAGATAGTTTTAATTGTGGAACCAACCTGCCTCACGCTCAAAAGTCTCCCGGTTCTCATGATACACATCTGCAGAACAAAAATCCAAAGCAACATTTAAGCAGCATAACCAAGAGCACGAAAAATAATTTCAAGTTATTATTATTTTTTTAATAAAATACATTTCTTTCTCTGGAGAACAAGAAAACCTGGTGCCTAACAGCTATATATACGACCTATACTAAAATCATAAAGAAACTCTATGCTCAGGTGCATTTCTAGCATTACAGCATTACAAGCATGAAGATAAACATGCATAGCACATACACAAAGACAGGTAAAAAATTAAAAAAGCATATTTCAAAGATTAAAATAACAAAGCCCCACAAAATACACACTTACTATATTCTCCATTCTCCTCCATCAGCCTCATGGCATCCTCAGTTAACTGATCGAATAGGCGTTTTGTCTCAGCTGACATCTTTTCCTTCTTGTTAGAAGTTCCCTTCAGCCTTCTCAGAGCTTGTGTAACCTATCCGAGATGCAAAACAAAGATAAAAAATACAAACAAATATAACCTATCTGAATGGACAGATGTATGTGTCTGTGAAGAAATCATTGAAATATGATAGCTATGGATATGTCCAATATCTTGCTTTAACAAGACAAACATTGGATAACAGCATATTGTCTTAATTGTAAAAAAAATGGATAACAGCATATTGTCTTAATTGTTAAAAAAATGGATAACGGCATATCTAATTACAATACTTCTGTAAATATGTGATGCAAATTACTAATGCTAGCACAAAAATCATAAAACTGGTGTTTCAGTCAATAATCAAAACAGCTGAACCAGCTTTGAGAATAAAATGTAAAGTAGCGAGGCCTGACTGATGAAAGGAAAAAGATTAATATTGACATCAAAGCAAGGATACAACTTCTTTGCTGATTATCTTCAAATGTATGTAGCATATAAATAACGGGTAGACATCAAATGTAACCTAAACAAGAATTTTTGGCCGCAGCGCACGTTTTCTATCCACGTTGCAAGGAACTTGAAGGCCTGTTGATACAATTTTGAATGTCCCATACAGGACCCATTTTAAAGTCTCGTTTTTTCTAAATAAAAATTCCCATACAATTCGTTTTACTTTTTTCAGAGGCCTCAGTCGAGATTTGGAGATGGTCCTCTTTATTTTTTCACATTTCTATCCACGTTGCAAGGAACTTGATATCACTACACTGTCATTTATCAAACAGAAAACACATACCAATAATACTCTAATTTCACACAAAAAAACAAATCTTCAAAAAACAAAACCACAGTGCCTAGACCAACAAACCGGACCAATAAAAAAGCAATTTTATAACGTCAAGCACAAAAATTGCGTCAATACATACACAACCCTGAATTATAAAAAGATGCAAAAGATTTGAAATATCACTGTTGAAAGGTTGAAAGCAATTAAAACAGTGTTCACAATCAATATTTCTAGCGATGCTTTCAAATGAACCATGAAACCCAAACAAAACATTAAACATAAAGTCAGAAGCCATGTGAATTTACTGTTTCTCCTGGCTCAAGAATGTCGGCAATACGCCTCTTTATCGCTCCAAGTTCTTTAGAAGAAAGTTCGTGATTATCATCTTCATCTTCCTCCACCTCAATAGCTTTATTGTGTGCTGCTGCAGTACCAACATATCTTTGATCAACTTCAAGACTATCAAGCCATGCATCCTGCGAAAATTCATGTTAAGGATATGAACAAATTGAATTCCATGTATTACAATGACATCCAAAACACATATCTTTACCTTGATTTCATTTTCATTGACATACTCAACAAAATTTCCCTCTGCATCAAAATAACCTTCTTCCCTCTCCTTGTCCAGATTAAAGGGATCAATCTGAATCCCATCATCAACAAAGTTCTCATCACCCTGTTCAAAAAAATCTTCCATCATTATATATCCTTTCCCTTTCTTCACAAAGATTTTCCAAACTATAACACGCTCAATGAACAAGAATTACATGGCGCCCTGTTGACCATGAAATTTACAGACTTAAGAACCAGCAAACACATTTTTAAAAGAGAAGAACAGCCGTTTAAAAGAAAAAAAAAATCAATTTACAATGCTCCAAATGAAGTGGATTTGGATTTTGAGCTGTTAAGTCAGTGGAATTGACCAGATGGATACCAAATAAAATGAACAATAAAAACAACCAAATAAGAATAACAAACACAAAGAGGTGAAGTAGAAACTGCTTAAGAATGCTGTTTGATGAGAAAGTAAACAAGCTTCAATTGTTAGGCTTACTAAGATGGAAAAACACATGGTGTCCTTCAGTTATAGCATTTAGAACATGCTGAAAAGCGCAGCAAGAAAGTGAAGACATAAGAAAAAAATAGGTACATATGCATACCTGAAATATAATACACACAAGGAAATTGTTCAGTACTAAACCTATACCAATATATGTTTCCAACTGGAAAATATATATATATATATTGAATGCAGGTTTATCAATAAGATTTAGGAGGACTGTTAAATATGTATCTTAAAATACCATTGATCTTAAGTTTATGGAACTGGGTGCCATAGGGCGTATCATGACTATGCACCTATTACAGTAGTATAATGAGTAAAGTAGCATTAAAAAGGTTTGACGGATCAATAGAGAAGGTACTTCAAACAACTTTACTAGATTTTAATTATACTTACTTCATAAGAAATGGAAAATTGTATCCAACAGCTACCGAAGATGGAAAAAGAAAAGATCAATTCTTGTGCTCAAAGTGCTTGTATTCAAGAGCTCAGAAACACTCCTAAGTCAATCTCATTGTGAGAAATTAATTTTAGGATCTAGTCTGTATCAATGAGCTTGAAAAGATGATATGTCTAGAATAAATTTCATCTATTGCCACTACATAGAAGCCCCTACGTTCTATTATTGTTTGACAGTCCTATATTTTAAAATACAAGAATATGCAATGGAAAAACGAACCTCATAAGTCACTTCAGCTGCAGAGATATCATTACCATTCCCTCTACTTTCTTCACTGCAAAGCTCGAAAGTCATTAGGTTCCGGCGAGTTGCCCGCTCCTTGGCAGCAAGTTTGGGATTCTTAGAATCAGTTGGGTCATCATCATCATCATCCTTGACTATATCCACCGCCTCTTTCCCAGGCTTCACCTTCTTACCCTTGGGAAATCTAATTCTTTTCTGCCTGTAAAATTAAACCTATATAACATCATTATACCGGGCCGAAACCCAACAAGCAAAAACTTAAATACTACAAAAATTTCATTTCAATTTAACTAACAAGAGAAATAGCCCTATTTTCTACATGTAAGACTAAGAGCAAATACTATCATCTTCTCAAAAATATAAAATAACATACTATCATAATTCATAAACTAAGCAGAAACCCGCTTCACAAATAAAGAAAAGCAGCCGGCTATGTGACATACAAGAAAGCAAATTGATGTGAAAAAAAAAAAAACTCAAAGTGCCATTTCTATAAAAATACAACAAATATCAGCTAAAGCTCCAGTTATACTGATAAAATTGAATAAGCCAAGATGAAAAAAAAAAAAAAGGAAAAACAGCATTGTCCTAGTAACAGGCAAATTTTTTTAAATTAAAAAAAAAATTAAAGGGCTGAAAATAAGAGCAGAGATTAGGGTTTTACATGGGTTGTTTGTCCGAATCTTCCTCGTCTAGAAACTGGCGCTTGCGAGAAGATTTCTGTTCCATTTTGACAAAAAGAAAGAAATTCCAATAATAATTTTTTAAAAAAAACCAACCACTTAATTGAAAATATGTAGAAGCTTGTGAAACAAGAGATGATCGAAAAAGCGCTCTCGAGTCTCGTCGACTCGGTTTCGTGTTGTAATGCTGGCCCGTATCATTTATCGGACCCGAGTTATTTGGGTCCCATATTGAAACAAGCCCATAAGTAGAAAATTATACCAGAGGTCCAAATAGTACAAGCGGTGGCCCCTGCATCATACTCATAAGGGCATGTATGTACGAGGGTATGTGTTGTGCTAATTTTTATAACAAATATTTGGTAAATTTGTTTAAAGCTTGTACTGTATTAAAAAAAGTTATTATTTTTTATTATTTTATTTACAATCAGTTTTTATAACTGAGACTACTCATGAATGAATATTTGAGGGCTATCCGCCTCACTTTTATTTTTAACCATTTCTAGTATTTGAGCGTTGTTCACTCCACTCATGAAAACTCCTTATGAACTAATATTCAAGGACTATCCACCCTATCCAGATTTTTAATCCTCTCTAATATTCGAGCATTGTCCATTTCACTCATATTTTATAAAAGAGAAGATTTACTCCACTCAATTATTTAATAATTGAGAGATGATTAAAACTACTCTACTCAATTATCAAATAATTGAGGAAAGATTAAAATTAATTCCATGATTTTTAACCCTCTTTAATATTCAAGCGTTGTTAACTCCATAAATGCTTTTATGACAATTCAAACCTACTCTCAATATTATGAGTATAAAAACTTTTTTACTAGATTATGAGCCTATTGATGTATAAAAAAATTAAATTAATACAGATAATTGAGTGAGGATTAAAATTAACTTCATAAATGCTTTTACGACAATTCGAATCATTACTCTCAATATTATGAGTACAAAAATTTTTTCACTAAATTATGAGCCTATTGGTGTATAAAAAAAATTAAATTAATACAGTTTTGGATGTATAATAAAAACCTGCTCTAACCCACGGGTCTTTTATTTTTTAATTATTGAGTGAAGATAGTTTACTTTCTTACCCAAGTGTGAGGAGTAGATATCCCTTAAATATTAGTGACGATTTGAATTTTAGTAGTATCTTATACGAATTAATGTAAATTAGTCACAATCATATTTTGATTTATAAATATCAGTTATAATCTCATATATTTTGATTATAATCTTGAACAATAATCTCATATATCAAATATATATATATAAAAAAAAGTTAACTAAAAGAATCCACAACCCCATGTCATCTTTTACGTTTCCTCAAAACAAAGTTACAGACAACGTTTCATCAAATCTTTTTATCTCATGTAATTTCAGTACTTAATTTTAGTAAATTTTTATTAAGGATTCAAAAATTAACCAGATCCATATAAATTTTAGACCAAAATTTGTCTTGCTCCCAAGTAACTCTCAAAGATTTTCAGAAGTATTCTAGGTTCTCCTTTATCTGCTGGGTACGTGTTGCTCATATTTTACTCTACAAACTTACTAAAATACTAATATAGTGTTACTAAATGTTTTTGTTACTTTTTTTAGTTGAATTTTTTTTCTGGTTTTATGACTTTATCCAAATTCTTCATTTCTACGGTGCTTACTCCAATTTTATTTCTATTCCTAAACCAAAAGCTAAAAGTTTTCGTCATAGAACATTACTAACAAAACATTCAACCTTTAATGAAACGTAAGTGTATTTGAATCATACTAAACAACAAATTCAATCACTCAACAAACTAGTTAGTTTTAAGCATTAAAGAAAAGTTAAATGATTCATTGGGTATTATGAATCTACTGCATATATATATATATATATGCATTGGCAATTTGGTGTGTGTGTATATTTTTTTTTTAATCTTAAAGACATCGTTTACTTCTTTAATATTTGAAGATGGTGCTTAAGCATGCTTTTATAAATCTCCAAAAGTATCTGAAAACATTTGTTTGATGACAAAATCTTGTATTTGAAGAGACAATTGTGGGTTTGAGGGATTTGATACAAATTCCTCCACTCTTATTCTGGTTCTATACCTATAATAGAAGAATTTCATTTAATCATAATTTTTTGAATTCCATTCGGTTATAATTACTTGTCTAAAATTACAATTGATTTTAGATGCAATTTAATAATAAAAAATATTATAAAATAAGTTTAATAAATATTTTATTAAATTCAAATACCTTCACTCAAATATTAATTTCTTAAAATTTTTAATGAAGTACTTTTAGAAGTGGGGTTTTAATTTTATGGCAAAATTTGGGGGTGTCAAAAGCGAAACTCTGAGTTAAATTCAACTTTTGAGCCTCCAACGCGGGTCATCATGTAAATTTATCATACTTGAGGTGTTTTTTGTGACAATTTTTAATAGGCAATAATATTTGCACTCCTTCAATATTCTTATAAAACCCCTTTTTGGAGCGGCATAAATAACATTCTTTAAACTACAGATACAAAATTAGTTAAACTCCCATTCATATATTTTCTTTTTGAAATTATCTCTTTACAGTCTCACCCACACATCATAAACTCTTTATTTCCAACATCTAGTATATATTGGATTCATTTTTTACTGTTCCAAAATGATTTTGAAGTAATTAAGAGAGAGTGCCTAAGCTGTTTATCAAATCTTCATAAAAAATAAAAAAAATAATAAATTTTATTAAATCTATTGATTTTCTTCACCAAGTGGGCATTATTTTATTTACAGAAAAAAGTAATAAAAATTAAAGGCAAAATAACAAAAATCTCAAAAGGAGTTGCCAATAACACCACTAATTTTTATCTTAATTGGAGGCTGAACCCAAGCCCAATTTTATTTGGAACGTAAGGCCAAACTATTTACCAAAACGCTGCGTATTGCCCACGCACTCTCATTTTCATCACCTTCATTTCCAGATCGCTGGCAAATCGACCAAGCTCAACACGATGGCGGAGTCACCCCATCAAAACCCGAGCCGATTCACAGATCCGTTAACCAACGCATTCGGATCCTTAAACGACCTCGTACCGGACCTCGCATCTCTTCAAGACCTCGCCACGCGCGGCTCCTGGCGCACAATCATCGACAATGTTTCAGGGGCCCGCTCCCAATCGCTCCTCACCCAACCCCACCACCACCTCACTTATCTCGCCTACAACACCCTCGCATTAATGAAACTACGCCGTTTCGATGAAGCCCAACAAGAACTCGACTCCCTAGAAGACTTTAACAGCTCCAGTTACCAATACGAAACATATCCTCATATTTACCCGAACCGGACCGGATCCATGGTCCCCTTCTCCCTTCGGTGGCTCTACGCGGTTCTTCCGATTAAGCTATCGAATCGGCAAGTGGGTCTGGACCGCTTTTATGAATTGCTCGATTTCGTGAGAGAAAAGTTGGCTCGAAAACTAGATGAGAATTTGGAAGAATCGGTGAAATTGTGGAAGAAAAGAGAGATTTTTGTTTTGAATTGTTTGATTGGGTATCATTTGAGTAGTAAAGAGTTTAGCGTTTGTTTTGATTTGATGAATGAATTGATTGGTCGTGGTAATGGTTTGGACCCGGTTTTGGTTTCGAAATTAGGGTTTCTACAGATGCAAGTTGGGGATTTAGAGGGGGCGAAGAAGTCGTTTAATCGGGTGGAGGAAATGTTAAATGAGGGGAAATTTGAGGAGGGGTTGTTGAGTGAAGTTGAGTTTAGGAACCTTGTCAGTAGAAATAAGGCATTGATTTATTTGGTGGGTAAAGACTATGTATCGGCAGTGAGAGAGTATGAGGAGTGTATAGAGAGGGATTATAATGATATTGTGGCGATTAATAATAAGGCATTGTGTTTGATGTACTTGAGGGATTTGTCAGATTCAATTAAGGTGCTGGAAAATGCGCTTGAGAGAGTGCCTACAATGGCTTTGAATGAGACTTTGGTGGTGAATTTGTGTAGTATGTATGAGCTGGCATATGTGAACCATTCAGATATTAAGAGGACACTGAGTAGTTGGATTGGGAGGGTTGCTCCGGATGATTTTGATTCTTCGTGTACGCGGATTTGAGGTTGTTTGATGTTTTTATCTGAATTCATGGTTGTATGTTGAGCTGTTAGTTTGTGGTACACATTATTTTAGCTTAATTCAAGAGAATCATGCCTTTCTTTATAGTGTTAAATTGACATACTATTTGTCATTGTGATTGTTTTTGGGTAAGTGACATTGCTCATTTCACGTCAGTTGTCATATTCTGTTGTAATAATTGACGAGATGGTTTTTGATGTACAGGATGAGTTTGCACAGTGTTTCATACAATTCATGTAGTTTGAGTCCACATGGATTGGGAATTTTTCATGCTGAGCTATATATGGAACAACCTCTTCCATAATTACCTACATCTGTTCGAGACTAAATTAGAAGTTCCTGAACTATTTTTTGATTCTTTCATTTAATTACTTTTTTATGTTGTGAGGAGTCATGTTCCCATTGCTTGTAGCTTTTGACATTCATTGACATTGACAAGTCAGTATGATTGTTTGCTGCTTGTTAGGACAGGAAATTATTTTTCTTAGTAGACATGCGAAAATTGAATCATATGCGTGTGTGCTCATGCTACCTCATATAGGTTCAGTGATGGACATTGTTTACATGAAACTTCATGTTCTGTTAAATGGACTATTTTCTTTTTCTCATGTTGATCCATCAAATTAGGAAGCTATCAATTACATGTTGATCTGTCATATCGTCAAGGCATGCTACTTAAATGCTATTTTCCTACCTTTGCTAGTTGATCTGGATTGTGTATCTATTTGCCTTCTCATTAATACAGCCTAAATATCCATTTGTTTATTGATAAGTCACATCTACAATATGGTTGATTGCTTAAATTTTCCTGACCTTGTGTTGCAATAGCATTGGATGCATCCATTTCATTTTGCTTTTAGCCTTTAGCAAATCTAGACACTGATTTTGCTGCTGCTACTTTCTACCTTCCTGTGATATTTTTATGCTCATTGGCTGCATTTTAATCTTCCCTACAAATATTGATGCAGTTTAGAGAACGAAAAATTTTATGCCACATTTGGAATAAATTCAAGTTGCAGATTTTCTGGTGCACTTTTTTTGTGGGATATCCCTTGATTTGGGATGGATGAATATTTGATGGTTTTAATGTAGATAAGTGTTAGGCTATGCATTTCTAAGATGAACACATGTATTGCAATGTGGCATGCAACCTCTTGTTGAATGCACAACCGACCTCTGTGTATGATATGTGATGCAATTGTATTTTTGATTGGCTGACATGTACCTGATCAGTTTCAGTCTAACAGCCCAAACCGCCCCCGAGTACGATGTACTTTTGTATACCACAATTTCAAGACTCGGGTGTTCCAATGACATATCATGAAGCCTTCATCCATGGAAGAGATGTTGGTCTAGCATGAAAGATAAGAGCTGGTCAGTTTAGCAAGGATGCTTGCCCAAGCACATACCACAAAAGGGCTCTTAGCTAGTTAAGTAGATATCCACTTGTGTATGTATGTATACATACATGCATTCACTTCGAAAACCCCAGAAACGGTGGATATAGGCAAGTCATCCTTGGCTAGAAAACTAGCTCTTCATCTCCATACAAGACCTCTCTTCCCCTCAATTGATGTTTAGATGGGATGCTGCAATTGGTGCATTTAGTACCATCTATTTATAGCCACTGAGAAGTTATGAGGAGGTAAGATTCCCATTTGTTGCTGCAAAATTTTACCAATCCCTTTCCCAAGCAATTCTATCTTTATTTGTTAGTTATCTATTATGAACATTAATTCCTTCATTGACCTACACCATAGTAGAATATATTCTTGATTACAAGTGACCACCATATGTGTCCATGTTCATTTTGCTTGCGTTGTTTTCATTATTGTTCCGCATGGATGAACAAGAATGATATATTGCATTTGACCTTTTCCATCTAGCAGAGCATGAAAACGATGTTCATACAAGGGAGACATTATCTTATTATTTACTATTTGTGATCTTGAATTTCATTTGGGTTTAAAGTTTGTCGATGCCACATTATTCCAATGCTTATGTCAGCTGATGCCCATTTGCCCACCCCAAAAAATGTTGTCAATGGCTCAATGCTTATGACACCAAGTCTTGTGGTGTTGTTCTGTTTGACCTGTTAAAGATTTGTATCAGTCACATCATATTTTCAACTGTAGCTCTTATCAAACACTTTAATGCCTGGCTAATACTCTTGACTTATTCTAAGCTTCTCTGATAATAAAGTAGCAACAAAGTCTTTCACTCGCGTTCAACTTTATGCCTTTGGAATGTTTGTGTTGCCTCCTTGTCGAGCCTACAACATCTTCATATACTACTCTTGTTATTTGCCTTAGCCAATATTATGTTTCTCCAAAGTAATTGTTTCACTGATTTTGATAATGAAGTTTTCTTCTAAAACTTCATACAAAGCTAAGGACGGTAGCATAGGTGGAAATGCAATCTCAAATGTACCTTTTCGCAATTTAGATCTTAATTTTAATTACGAGATGGATAAAAACTAGAATCAATTTATCGCACCAAATTGTTAATTGTATATCTTGGGTTATAGGTAATATTTCTCTTAAAAATTGCGATGCATACATGGTAAAAAAGTTGGTACAAGGACATAACTTATAGGACCCATGTGGGTTGGTGAGGCACTAACTAAATTGTTTTCTTTTACTTCTTTTATGTGGGTTGGTGAGGACACTAACTAAATTGTTTTTCCTTCTTTTGCGGAAGAGTAGTCTTTTTTTTTTTTTTTAAAGATTGGCAAGGTAGGTAATATTCAAATTGCACCTCTTTTAACTTTTTGAAATGTTCATCAAAATCAAGTAATGAACCTTGAAGTTGTTTGACTAATCTCTCTTTGACCAAAACTAAATTGTAAATTCGATGAAAATGCTTTGATTTAAATACGTTTGGATCCGTAAACTTATTCTGAAATTCTTTGAAACCATTCATTTTAATCAAATTATATTATTGAGGGCAAATTTAAGACTATCCATCCCGTGAATTAATTATTTTCAATTTACTCTCCTTGTTTTTAAACACCTCAAGTTATTTAATTTATGTTCAAAATTATAAAAAAAAGGCATAGATTGATAGTTTTTGGGTATTCTTAACAAAAATAAGGAATAAATCAAGATTTTGGAAAGTAAGAGGGATGATTTGAATTGTCAATTCACAAGATAAGTGATCTGAAATAAAATGTGTGATAAAATTATGAGTTAGAATTACCTTTTTGGGAATGAAAAAAAAAACAAAAACACAAAAATTCTTATATAAAATTTTTCTTATTTTTAAAAATACTTCAAGTTATTTCATATCTGTTCAAATTGTAAGGAAAGAAAAAAGGAGTGGGTTGATAATTTTTTTGGGTTTTCTTAACCAATATAAGAGGTAAATTGAAATTTTTAAAAATAAAAAAAAAATTTAAAAATAATCAATTCACAAGATGATAATTCAAAATTAACCCTATTATTTATGAAGATAAACGTGCCAGAAAATTATCAGTTTGAATTTTTTTGTAAGGAATAGACCAAAAAAAAATTATATAAAATTTTGTCTTAATTTTTGTGGTTTGTAATTGTACACGTGAAAAATGGGGTGGTTTGTCAAATTTTAAACTCATTGCATGGCAGTGGCTGGTGTGTTGAACATTTTGGACTGGAGGTAGGTGGCCTTGGCTGGCTAGTTGCTTGGAGTCTCGTTCTCAAGTCTCTGTTCAAATAATTTTTATTGTTATTTTATAATTCATTTAAGAATTTTATTAATGGGATCTAAGTGCTATATTTGTCAACGTTTGATTAATTAACATAATTAAGTAAAATAAGTTTGTTAATATCCACCGTCCATTGTCAAATGTAAATCAACAGACGTCTAAAAGTTAAATCACAGCCGTCCATAGAAACACTTAAAGTGGACCCCAATCTCACTCATACGTCTGATGATATACACACAAGCTACCAACAACCCTTTCCATTTTTCCACTAACCGGGCCTTCAAATTCCATTTAAACGATCGGAAAGATTCCAATATTTTTTTCGTTAACTTTCATAAAAACTCGGAAAAGACAAAGCTTTTACGTAATAATTCTGATATTCGGTTTCAATTTCATGGCGAATTCTCTTCATTCGTCAACTAGCTTCATCTCTAATCGGGTCAATTTCGGACACAGCAAAATCCTCGCCCAAATACCCGGATCCGTTTCTTTCCATTCTCAGCATCTTCACAATTTAAATCTCAACAAGTTAAGTAAAAGATCCTCTTCATTTTCTCCTGCAATCTACAATTTTTAAGCAACAAACGTGTGACAATGCATCTGGGATTCTGTTTTTTGTTTTTATTTTTTTGTTGTGTGTGTTATTAGATTGAAGTTCTGCTCACATTGGTATAGGGGAGGGGTTTGGTATGTATTTTATGTAATACTTCAGGAGGAAAAATGAATTTTGAAATTGTTTTTTTTCTCTCTCTCCAAGGAGTGATAGAAGAGTGCTGAGAGTGATGGCATGTAGTGGGGTGGAAGCAATACAAGTTGATGTATCTTTGAGTCCGAGAGTTAATGCTGTGAAGCCCTCGAAGACCGTGGCCATTACTGACCAGGCGACGGCACTGGTTCAGGCTGGTGTGCCTGTTATTCGGTTGGCTGCTGGTGAGCCTGATTTTGATACCCCAGCCCTTATTGCAGAGGTACATTTTCTTTCTTTATATTCTATTTGAGTAAATTTTGCTTAATTTATGATATCTTAAGGATTCGTTTTGATGTTTCAAATGAATTTTGAAAACATGGTAGTTCAAGTGTTTGGTAAATGCATACAAGTACCACCCACCTAACATCACATATTTGACTGGTAGTGGTTCCATTCCACAGAAGCTATCTGCTTTGGGAAGTTTTTTAGGGAAGTTTCTAAATGGATATATAAAATCTAGGAGTGATTTTGGATGCTTCTTAGGGTTGCATGGGTGTGTTTGTAATTGGACAAAAAAGAGAAGGTAGCTGAGGTCCTCAAAATTTATTCTTCATACATTTTCACTTTTTGGGTTGTAGGCAGGGATAAATGCAATTCGTGAGGGTTTCACAAGGTACACTCCAAATGCGGGTACTTCGGAGCTTCGTTCAGCAATTTGTCATAAACTTAAAGGTTAGTCAAATATTAAACTGCACTGTACATAACTTATACTTCTATGAGTGGGTTTTAAATTATGTTTTCCTATTTTTTAATTGCAGAGGAGAATGGTTTATCATATACACCTGATCAGATTTTGGTCAGCAATGGAGCGAAGCAGAGCATTCTCCAAGCAATTCTTGCTGTCTGTTCCCCAGGAGATGAGGTGAAATGTTGTGAACATGATATATGTTTGATTCATTGGTTATTGTTATGCTTTCTGTGATTAGACTAAGCTAGCAGTTTGTAGAAACATTGATTTTTTTTTTTTTTCCTTTTTCAAATTGCAAACTCTTTTGGTAAATGTAATAGTCTTCCAATTGAATCATAAGTAAAAAATTGGCTTTTATCATACTACTATTGTGCTTGTCTTAGTTAATGCTATTAGAACTCCAACTTGAAAACTTTTATTTTGGAACAAGATTCTGGTGGAGAATTTGAAGTGGTACCGAGCAAATTTATGTGTTCGAAGTTTTCATTGAGTCAAGCACCATGATGCTTTTGACTTTTGTAGCCAAGTGGTGGAGCAACATCTAGGGAAACAAATGTTGCATGATTATACTTTCCAGTCAAATATCAGGAAAAAAGGACAATTTGGTTTATTTGAACCCTACTCCCATGTTTTAGTTTTTGTATAAGAAAATACTCTTTGGTTTAGAAGCACTTAATGAGATGGCAGGTTCTGGATCAAACATACTAATTGGTCATGACAAAAGTAAAATCATGGAATGATATGGTTTGGAATATAGTAGTCCATGAGATTCACAAGCACATTATCTTTCATGACTATTATTGACTAATGTCCAAATACCCAACTCTTGTGTCACACGAAAGAAATAGAAATCTGATGATGTAGGATACTTACTCTGCATTTCCTATTTGTTATGAATATTTAGAGGATCAGATTAATGCTCCCTTGCATGGTTTGGAGCTGCTGGTTATTCAAATGAAATGAATTTTATTTGTAGAGAATGAACATTCCATTTTCCTTCTTCAGGTTATAATTCCTGCACCATTTTGGGTTAGTTACCCAGAAATGGCCAGGATTGCTGATGCAACACCTGTGATTCTTCCAACGTCTATTTCTGAAAATTTTCTCTTGGATCCAAAGGTTCTTGAGTCCAAACTCACTGAGAAGTCAAGACTGTTGATTCTTTGTTCTCCATCTAACCCAACAGGATCTGTTTACCCCAAGAAATTGCTTGATGAGATTGCAAGGATTGTAGCAAAGCATCCCAGGCTTCTGGTAAATCTGATTGAACCTGAAATCTCTAGTCTTACAATTTATCAACATTTGAAATCCTGAACTTTATTTGGCTGGTTTGTTCAGGTTCTGTCTGATGAAATATATGAGCACATAATTTATGCACCTGCAACTCACACAAGCTTTGCATCTTTGCCGGGCATGTGGGAGAGGACTTTGACAGTAAATGGGTTCTCTAAGGTATGGAAATTTGACATTTGTGCTATAATGTTGAAAGACTACTGGCTTCTAGTTAATTTCAATAAAATAGTTGCCCTTGTTTTGAGGATTGACTCGTGAGCATGACATTCTAGGCCTTTGCCATGACTGGTTGGCGGCTTGGATATATTGCTGGCCCTAAGCACTTTGTTGCAGCATGTAATAAGATCCAGAGTCAGGTATGTTGTATTCCTATCATCCACATGGACCACATCCTTGAATTTAAATCCTTTATTCACCTGAAAGATCACTCCATGTGACTAGCATCAAGAAGAATGGTTTAATATATATACATGAGTTGTACCAGATTGATGATATTTACTCAAAGAGGGAAATGTTTGTCCTTATTGGACTTCAATATTTTGAGTAATTTTGTCTATGTTAGATCTTTTTCAATGGGCCCTCAAAAACTTTTGATACCAGAATTACGCAAGCTTAAAAGTTTCAATTTTTTTCTTCTATCAATATTCATGAAAAGGAAAGTACTTGTGGAGCATGAAATCGTTTTGCATAATCATGAAAATTTGTTAGACTATAATGATCTAAATGCTGAGGCATTTGTAGATGATCTGAAAGTGGCATGTGAATTAATAATTCTAATCTGTTCAACCTTTTTTCTCAGTTTTTCGGGCAACACGTCTCAGTTTAGACAAGATATGACGTGTTAACGAACAAAAGTAAACTCAGAAGTGGGTAGTTGAGCATAACTTAATACAGCAAGAAACTCAGAGAGAAGGGTGAGGAAAGTAGGGAGGATGCAGGCTGGACTAAAGTCTTAATCATGGGCTGTTATGTGATTGTTAAATCTTTCATAAGAAATTAGACTGACATAATTTGTGCCCATTTGTTTTCCTGTAAGAAAGAGAGACAATATAATTTGAACTTGAGAAAGAAAGCTGCTACTATTAGTAGTTGGTACGTTTTTAAATTTGAAATTCTTAGATTATTTAAAGACAAAGCAGATATGACTTGCATTTCCAAGTCTTACACTCGATTTACTGAATAGTTTCGTTGGGAACTTTTATAAGCGATAAGGAAATAATTGTTGAACATATGATTTCTATTTTATTTATATTTACTCATGCATATTTTGCTGAAAGTTTATATATCGACGTGCCATTTTCTTTTCATAGAGTTTTTTTACCTTGTTCTTTGAAATATAAATACAGCTTATTGTTGTTTTATGTTATTTCAGTTCACTTCAGGTGCCAGTAGCATATCTCAAAAAGCCGGTGTTGCTGCATTAGGTTTGGGCTATGCTGGCGGGGAGGCAGTTTCAACAATGGTGAAAGCTTTCAGAGAGCGGCGGGATTTCTTGGTTAAAAGCTTTGGAGAATTGGAGGGCATCAAAATGTCAGAACCTCAGGTAATGGCCACAGTTGCATTTTCACTTATTGGTGTGTGTTTGCTCTTGCTTATGCCTTCATTTTCTTTTATTCTTTATGTTCTATGTTAATCTTTCTGTTTTCACTTCTTGCTTGCAGGGAGCTTTCTATCTCTTCATTGATTTCAGCTCTTACTATGGATCAGAGGCTGAAGGTTTTGGGAAAATTGAGAATTCAGAGTCTCTTTGTCGATACTTGTTGGACAAGGCTCAGGTATTGTGTGGCTGCTTCTTGATTTCCTCTCTACATATCGAGGTTAATTTCAATTCAAGAGTTTGGTAGTAACTAAGGAGTAGCTACTCCAATATTTTCAAATATTTCAAGAAAATGTCTTAGAATTGCTGATCCAGACAATACGAAAAGTAGTTTCTTTTCTTGAGGTTTATTAAACATTACATGAATTTTCGCCTTTGATTATTATAGGTTGCATTAGTTCCTGGAGATGCATTTGGTGATGACACTTGCATCCGCATCTCCTATGCGGCGTCCCTCACCACCCTGCAGGCTGCTGTGCAGAGAATTAAGAAAGCTCTTCTCCCGCTCAGACCTGCTGTACCAGTTTGATACAGATGATGAACTGATGCAAATGTTGTTGTTGTATCTTTTCCTTGAATTCAAGATGTGTATTATTGTACTGATTTGTTTGTTAAAAAAGACAGGTTGGTCACCTAGGTGCATTCTTGTCTGCTAGTGGTGTTTCATGTACTTTTTAGTAGGGTGAGCATTTTCTGAATCGATTAGTTCCTGGTTTGGTTTAGATCTTCAAAAAATGAACAAAAATTGAATAAAATTATTCAGCTTGGTTTTCCAAGAAAACCGAATGAAACCGACTTCACATGTTTATTTATACAAATAAAATTTCCGCTTTGCTGTTTTATAGATTGTGTCACTTGTGAATTATTTTTCTTGCATGTACAATGTTTGTTCTTCTGTTGTGTTCTATTTTATTAACAACCATTTATTCGAATGTATTTATTTAGATAAAAGATTTTATCAGGGCAGAATTCAGGTCTAAAAGCAAAATGGTCTTGGGTGTGTTTGATTTGAGATCCAAAATCTATTTTAAAAATTTTGCAAAATTTGACGAGAGGATCTCTATTGAAATTTTGAAATTTTGTGAAACTTATATCAATTCTCAAATGCTTTCAGATCGGATGGTAATAATAGAAGTTTCATTATAACAAGTTCTCCAATTGCCCTTTTATTCTAGTAGATTATCTTTCAAGCAACAAAAGTATTCTCCCAAAATCATAAGCTGTTACTGAATACTATTAAAACATTCCAAGATATCTTTCTTCCCAAGAAAATATCAAAATTAAGTAATGTAAAGGTATCAGGGAATCAATTCAATCGTATTTCAGGAACCAAAAAAAAAAAAAAAAACTTTTGCTTCCAAGATTCCTACAAATTCATCAAATTAAATGTCAATAGCCTGACAGACAGCGAAAGCTGTAACTTAAGCAAAAGGTTTAGCCGAAAGGTTTCAGAACGCTGCCCAAAAGTAATCAAAACAAAGAGTTCGAAATGGAGGAAAACAATTTCTTGCCTTGGTTTCATGCAATATTCCTGCCTCCCTGGATTTGGTTTTCTTTGCTTTGCATTAGGCAATGCCTAAACTACTGACTTGAACCACAAGATAATCAACCCAATATTGAAAAAAATCTTCATCCCGCAGTTGCACCATTTACTATAAATTATAGCATGCTCGTAACAACAGCCAAAAGGCGCAAAAAGTACCTAAAAAGACTTCAAACTTGAAAGCAAAGACAGGAGAAATGGAGGGTTTTGTTCCACGTCAAGCAGCAGGCACTGCAGAGATTGTGTTTTTTGACTTGGAAACAACAGTACCCAGAAGAGCCGGGCAGCGGTTTTGGGTGTTGGAGTTTGGAGCAATCGTGGTCTGTCCACGAAAACTCGTGGAGCTTGAGAGCTTCAGCACCCTGATAAAGCCAAAAGATTTGTCTGCTGTTGCATTGAACTCTAGTAGATGTGATGGGATAACAAGAGAAGCTGTTGAGAATGCGCCTGAGTTCGAGGAAGTTGCTGATAAAATCTACAGCATTTTGAATGGCAGAGTCTGGGCAGGGCATAATATACAGAGATTTGATTGTGCCCGTATCAAAGAGGCCTTTGCTGAAATTGATAAGCCGGCGCCTGTGCCTGTCGGAATGATTGATACTTTAGGAGTCTTGACTGAAAAATTTGGCAGAAGAGCTGGTAATATGAAGGTATTTAGGCAATTAAAAGCATTTTTGCATCAAGCCTTTTTCGCGGAAATTCTAATTTTCAACTCATAACATGTATTCCAAATTTTAAATCGAATAGTTAACTAACATGGTATTAGAGCCAAGGTTTCGTTATTTGAGTTCTGATGTAGGCCTTGTTGACAAGTATGTGTTTAGATGGCTACATTAGCTTCGTATTTTGGGCTAGGACAGCAAAAGCACAGAAGCCTCGATGATGTTCGGATGAATTTGGAGGTCCTGAAGCATTGTGCAACTGTGCTGCTCCTGGTATTTTCTTAACCTTCAGCTTAGCTTTCTCTTCCTTTTGTACAATGCAGGCAGAGCTCAATTTAATTACGTATTCACATTTTTTATTTTGGGCATTATTATGTTTCTATAATATTATTATCATTTGGAGGTTTTATCAATTGAACCAACTTACACGACTCAGGTACAAAGCTTGTTAGATCTCATGTGATTTTTTTTTTTTCTTTTAGTTTCTTAGAATAATGAATCATTTTTGTAACACGTTATGATCACTAATTAGCAGGAATCAACCCTCCCAAATATGTTTAATAGCAAGTTGCAAAGCTCCCTCACAGTTACAACACGAAGCAGAAGCAATGGAAAATTGCCATGCAGAGAGGAAACAAGCAGAAAATCTTCTCCAACCTCTCTTGCATACCAAAGATCAACAGTTCCCTACACAAGAGGAAGCTTGGGAAAGGTTCATAATTTAATAATTTTACTCATGTTAGATTGCTTACATACTTACGTAATTATTCTCTAGTGCAGACGTCCACACTTTTAATTTAGAATATAAAATTTAAATATTATGACACTAAATTACAGCAAAATAACATACACTTCTCAAATCTGTATGTTGTAAATGATGAACCTTTGCACATGAGAATTTTAAAATTCCTTCTATATATATAATATATCTATATAAGTATCTTATTAAACATGAGTTGTTTTTATAATCTAAATATTACAGGCTTGCATGATGTTTTAAACACCTGTTCATAGAAAAGAAAGCGCAAACTTTTTGCATAAAGAATTGCTTGTCTATGCATTTTTTACTAGATAATTGTCATATCAAATGCATTATACTATAGTTATCAGGCTAACAAGTAACAATGAAACTGAATTTCTTGGCAATAACAGATGACAGAAAGTGTAAAGAATCTATTGTGTAAATCTCAAGGAAGCCAGCCTCTTAACACCTTACTCAAGCATTCTCATTCACTGCTTCGATGAGCAAGAAAATATTTGTGATCGATACGTGTACAAGTTATCCTGTTCATTGATCTATTTCGATAATCGGAGGATGAAACAATTCACGAAAGCCAATAATCCTCAAGGAAGAAGAAAATAATCAATAGTGCTGGAAATTTTTTCATAGAATATGAAGGAGATGATGATGATCATTTAATTGGCAATGAGAAGACTCCTTGCAAATGCTTCAATGGCCGGAGAAAGGCCACTTTCATATATGTTCTTCAAGTTAATCAATCAGGAATTGCAATTTGTAGGTTCATTTGTTTGTCATACAATTGTCTCGTTGAGTCTTTAATTGAGGTAACTCTCTTTTTAGGCCAGTTTGTATATAGGAAAAATAGTATTTGAAGTCCTTGCTAAAAATATCTTTTTGTACTGGTATTTTTACAAATTTGTGATTGATAGTAACTAGATTATTATTATTATTATTATATATATATATATATATATATTTATTTATTTTTTCTTCTAATGCGGACACTCATTTTTTTTTTATGTGGATATACTTGTTAAACCGTACGATTTAATAAAATCAATTTTTAATGTTATTAAAACACACAATTTTATAGCATATTAAAAATTAACTCAATTAAACTACATGATTTACCAACTTGTCCGCATTCAAAAAAATAAAAACGCCTACATATAAGAATGATTATATATATATATAACCTAAGCCACCAACCTTGTCCTTTTCCTAAAGCTAAAAGGTTTGGTCTTTTAAAATGCCAATATTATGCTGTCCTTTGACAAATCAAAGTTTTTTTTTCCCCTTAATTGCTTTTAGGCCTTGATTGCTCTTTCCAAAAATTTATTAAAGTGATAATCTTTTTCTTAAAATAAATATCCTTACTTCACTTGTAAATTATAGAAAAAAGTTATAATATTCAATTCTTTATTTCTTTTCCATTATTACACTTTTATTTCCTAATCTTCAATTATTTTCCTATTCAATAAAATAATATAATTAATTAAAAATAACAAATAATAATAATTAGTAATTATATAATAAGGGGTAAAATATATAAATAAACCATGCTCATCAGTAGAATTTATATGAATCTAGATGATTTAAATGGAAAGGCTATATTTGTCTTTAGGGTTCTTCTTGAGCTTCAAAATGAAAATTACTGAAAAAGAAATTACTAGTTGAGGAAGAAGAGGTCTTCATACTAGAAGTATTTAATTAAAACAGAGTTATCTCATAGTTATCCATAGCCCTAAGTTGTCCTAACAATATATCTTAATATTTAGGAGAATATATAACATAATTCTTTTTTACTTGTGATAAGTCCAAAACATATGACTCTCGTTGACTTTAACAAAAGAGCGACACGCTTATTTAAAAGAGTTTAAGTTATATATTTTTTAATCAAAATAACCTTATCTTAAATACTCTACTTCTAAGATTTATAATGTTTTTTATATGAAAGATCCGTCAAAGCGGCAACTATAGAAAATATTCTATTATAGGAGTGAAGTCTCTAATGCCAAAGAGGAAAATATATATTATTTAAGAGAATTTTATTATACAGAAGAAATGGATAAAGATTAATGATCCATTATAATACATAAGACTCCTTTTTATAGGCATCAAATGAATCTTATTATTACAATAAAGATAAAAGATCATCATTACATTTTATTCTTATAGAATTTACTTTATATATCACCTTTATAAGTATATAATGTCCTATAGACAGTCATTTAACTTTCTTTATAAACACTAAAGAATGTACCAAATGATCCTAAACCACAAGAGAAATTTCTATGGTTCATCATAATAATATTTGGAAAGAGTTTTTCTCAATCTGCTTCATGTGTTTTTTTAGCTATTGATTTTTGCAATGATTCTATATTAATTCTTTTGTAGTTTGAAACAATCTTGTTAGATTGAAGTTTATTAATTCAGTATGGCCTTTAACTTTGAATTTTATTTCAATCATTTATGCTACTAGTTGGGTCATATTGAAAATAAATGCTAGTTTGATTATGTATGTCTGCTTGTTGAATTATATATATATATATATATATATACTATATATATATATGTATATGTGCTAAATGCTATCTTGCTCAAATCCTCAGTGACTTGGGCTGATGAAAGTGGATCATGGGAAGATTGTGTAGATGAAGGAGAAGGCTTGTCTTGTTGCTCTTCCCTGAAATTAGTGATAGAAGTTACATTTGTTGCTCTTCCCAATTAGTGATAGAAATTACATAAGAAGTGATTATATTCGTTCCATGCCTACGCCTTCTAGGACGATATTTATTTAGAGACCTTACGGGTCGAACCTTCTTTTTCTTATATATATATATATATATATATATATATATATATATATATGTTTAATATGTCGTAAGACTACTTTATTTTCGTTCTTCATGCTTATTCCCTTTGTGATGAAAGCCAAAAGTAAGACGCGTGAAATTATCATTATTATTATATATCTTAATATGCTGTAAAGTTATTGGACTTTTTGTTCCTTTTCTCTTTGTAATTTCGTGGTGAAACACTACAATTTTTGTATGTCTTTTTGTGAAGAAAGCCAAGCCCGTGACATGTGAGAGTTTACATAACCCTAACAAAGTGCTAACTAAATTTAAAATTAAAGCAGAGTGGTTAGTTCCTGACATGGAATTAACAGAGATTAAGTCATAATTATTCTAATTTTTTATGGGGCAATGCAATTCTGGTTACTCTCGCAGCATACAAATAGCTTCTGATGATATCTATACAAGTGGAAAAATGTGGCCACTAGTTTCTCTCCACTGAGCACAATATAGCAAACCTAGACACACTTAATTTGGTACACAGCAGGAAGAAAAGAACAATAATGTGTGAAATAGATAGTAGCTCCTAATAGATAGTATCTCATCTATTGTGTCAGAGTTCCTTCGTTACTAACTCTAGTTCTGTTGTGTTAACATATTGACAATCAGTCATTTTAAATACTTATTTTTCTGTTATTTTATAAGATTTAAATTCAGTGATGAATTATATTCAAATAAAAAAAATTAGTGTTAAACTAAGCTTTTTTTAACATTCTGATTCACAATCGTTTAATAAATTAAAATTATAATATGTAATTAAATCTTAACCGTATATTGTTATAAGTGCACATGTGATGTGAATGATTTGCACAATACTGCTTAGCTTAGCAACGAATCCAAATCAATTTTTTCCTATAATATTTTACTCCATCTAAGATAAATTGATTTCTTTTAAATTGTTTCGACATAGAAGTGAAAATTTTTATAGCCCAACAAATGAAATTGAAGATATATCTAACAAAATGAACAAAAAGATTTTGTCAAGGGTGACGTGATATTAATAGAACAGACTTAAAGTGATCAGTTGCTCACCATTCAACTTATGAGTGATTTGGTAATTTCGCACCGGGGGCGGCAGGGCGGGAGAAAATAAGGTAAATCTTTAGCCATTTACATATGACCTATCAGGTAGAACTTTATCAAGTAGATGTCATGTCGTAACAATTTTTAGATGTTGCAGGACACATCGTTTGTTTTGTACCATTTTTATTATGGAGTAATTTTGTATGGCATGGCGTTTCTAATAATTTGATCCCTTAGATTACATGTCGTTTATAATTTCCGCATACAGGTGACAGTTTGTTCATATTTTACTTGATTTGGAGTAAAGGTTAGACGACATGTCATTTATGATTTAATTATTTGATCATGATTTGATTTGATTAGTACAAATGAAAATTCACTAAGTATAAAAATAAAAAATCAATTTTAATTATAAAATTTTATTTTTTTTGTTAATATTACAATTTATATGATGAAAAAAGCCACGACATGATCCATTAATTCACTAATGTTATCAAAAAATGAGGAACTCTTAGGACAAAAGATTAATCTCACACCGTTCAAATTAAGGCATACTCATCTTAGTCTAAGACAGTTTCATCTGTTGTAAAGACCATATCTAGTGAGCCACCATTGATTATTGAATCATGGTTGCTAACTACATACCCTGATGAAGTTCTTCGAATTTTAGGGCAAATGGTGGCAGCTTCATCAAGGAAACCCCTATATATCGATGCCATGAGCACGCACTACAGTACTTATATCAAATAAATACCCGATGCAGTGTTGCTGCTTTCTAAGTATATACAATGGATATATGTACGATATCATGAGTGTTATTAGATCTTATCAAGGTTATAAACACTATGATAATCTCATTTACATTTCACCAAGTTTGTATCATGTCTCTGCTGGTAACTACTACTCTGGAGTTGACGTTTATACTTCTAAAGCAGCATTTATAACTAACTATGAAGGAACTGCTAATAATGGCTAGTAATTTGATAATGGAGCAACTTATGACTTAACAAACAATATTGGATAATCTGCATCTCAAAGAATAATATAAAGGTACTGATCGGCTCATTATAATGGTCACTGTCATCTCTCTTGTTGGAAATGCCTTTCTGTTATATAGAGCTTCACCATATTCACCCACACATATTACCATAGCACTTAAAGACATGTTACTTGTTCTTTCAATCACTAAAAGCTTATTGAGCATTTCTAAACTGACTTCTGATAATTCTCCCTGTTGAATTTTGTGGAAATGTCTATTTTGTAAAGGACATGAAGAGACAAGTTTTTCTGCAGCGCCTTACTGAGAAAGGTCTGTACATGCTGCTGTTAAAACCTAATTCCCTGTCATCCTCACCTGCACCTACATCTCACATGTCTCATTTTCAGTTAAATAAATTAATGTCTATGTTGTCATTTTTAAATATGTCTCCTATTTCTTAAAATTGTAATGACTTTGGTAAGGCTTGTTGTCATGTTGTTTAAAATAATTGTAATATAAACCTGATGAAATGACACTGCTACATAGAAGGTCTGGTAACCTAAGTTTAATAATATTGCAGTTTTTACCTAAATCTTGTCACCAGTTTAAAGTCTCTCACAAAGCTCTCTTTTCATCTACACATTCTTTATGTAAAGCTTGCCAATTGGATAAAGTTCATAGACAACATTTTTCAACCATTGAAATAAAACCACACAGCTGTTAGAACCAATACACATTGTTCTATGGGGGCCTTCATCTGTTGTATCAAAAAATGGATATAAGTACTATATTAGTTTTATTAGTGACTATAACATATATACTTGGATTTGCCCACTCAAAATAAAATCTGAAGCCTTTGAAGTGTTTAAATTGTTTAAGCTTTAAGTAGAAAATCAATTCAATGTTAAAGGGTATGTTTGAGATTGAGATTAGGCATTAGTAGCTTTATGCTACTAAAGACTAAAGTGTTTGGTAAACACTAGTTGCTGTAGCTTTTGAGCTATATTAACTATGGTAATATGATTTTGCACTCGTATGATGTAAAATCTATTATGTTTTTAATAATTTTGTTAAAATTATTATTTAAAAATTATATTTATTACATATTATTAACTTATATTTTATAATTACGGTTTTTTTTTTACAGTAGTTGTAATTTAAAAGTTACAGCACCTCAATCCCAAACATACCTAAAGTCAAGATGTTGCAATCTGACTACGGAGAAGAATATAGAATGTTCACTGATTTTCTAAATCAAAACAGGACTCTTTTTAGAAATTCATGTCCATACACTCATTATCAAAATAGCTTGGTAGAAAGGAAACACAGACACGTAGTTGAATTAGGATCAACACTTTTAGCTTAAATAAACCTTCATTTCAAATTTTGGTGGGATGTTATGCGTATAGCAGTATATCATATAAATATATTGCCCACACCTGTATTAAAATTTGCTTTCCCTTATGAAAAGTTATTTAGACACAAACCAAATTATACTTTTCTAAAATGTTTTGGGTGGGCGTCTATGTTATCCATATTTGAGAGACTTTAACAAACACAAGTTTGAGTTCTATACAAGCAAGTGTATTTTTATTAGCTATAGTTCATCTCATAAAGGTTACGGTCCATATCCTGAGACATGTGGTATTTGATGAAACTATATTCCCATATTCAAATGATAATGCCTTTACCCTAACTGAAATAAACATAAAAACTAAAACACCAATGTCAAACTTTTCTTCACAATCAGTCTATCATTTGTCCATACTATTCTTACCTAATAACAGCTTTGAGGATGATTACTCAGCAGGATCAACAGCACATTAACAAACACCTTCTATACCTGCACATATAGATACTCCATATCAACAAGAACAAACTGAACATGCATTATCAGAATCATTATCATTCTCTTCACCTTCACAAAATCCAGAACCAACTTAAACACAACCTGAACCCCCAAACAACTATCCAACAAAACGCAAAACATAACCTAAACATAAATCTCACTCCATGACCCTCTTATAGATGATTACCAAATCAAAATCTCTAATACAATTCAGGAAGCCCTTAGTGATCAGAATTAGCATCAAGCAATGAGAGATGAGTCTGAAGCCTTAATCAGAAATGAGACTTTGTCACTAGTGCCACCCTCAGCTGAGAACAAAATTGTTAGCAATAAGTTGGTATTCAGGATTAAAAAAAACACTGATGGAAGCGTAGCTAAATATAAAGCTAGGCTGGATGCAAAAGGATTTTTAACAAACGGAGGGTATTGATTACTTTGAGACATTTAGCCCAATTGTAAAGTCATGTATTGTAAAAATTCTATTGAGCTTGGCTATAACGAACAGATAGATGATAAGGCAAGTTGATGTAAGCAATGCTTTTCTAAATGGAAAGCTGATTGAAGATGTCTATATATGCTAGCTTGAGAGATTTGTTGATATTTAGAAGTTGATATGCAGAAGCCCAACTATGTTTGTAATTGAAGAATACATTGTATAGCTTGAAACAATCTTTTAGATCCTAGTATGATAAGTTAAATGACTGTATGATTACAAATTATGGTCTTTAAAACTCTAAAGCTAATACATCTCTTTTCTTTAAAAGGATACATGGATCAATGATACTAATTTTAATATACGTTGATGATATTTTGATTACTGGTGCTAACAATAAAGAACTATAAAGATTTATTTTAGAATTCAGTAGAGTGTTTGCTTTAAAGGATTTAAGAGCATTGTCAAACTTCCTTGGAATAGAAGTTTCTTATGCCAAAGACAGTATCTATCTGTCACAAAGGAAATACATTAGAGATTTACTGAATAAAGCTGATATGTTGGAATACAAAGGCTGTGATACTCTAATGATTATAGGATTCAAGCTTCAAAAGAAAGTTAAAGGTTGTTTGGATCAGTATATTGAAGATGCAGCAAGTTATAGAAGCTTAGTTGGAGGTTTACAATATCTAGTTTTGACAAGACTAGAGATTATTTTTGCAGTACATAAATTGAGCCAGTCAGTATGTATCAGCACCAACACTTCAACATGTATTAGCTTGTAAAAGAGTACTTAGATACTTGAAAGAGACAGAAAATGATAGGCTAAAATTCTCAGTTAGAGGAGAAATGAAAATCTTATGCTACACTGATGTAGATTGGGCTTGTGACATTGATGATAGAAAATGCAACTTGATATCTTGGTCTTCAAAGAAGCAAACGGTTGTTACAAGATTAAGTGCAGAAAGTGAATACATAGCACTTGCCTCTGCTCGTACAGAAATTGCTTGGATATAGTCATTGTCCAATGCAGAAAGTGAGTACATAGCACTTAATTACTTATAATTTGGTGTGATAATATTAGTGCAACAGAGTTGGCCGAGAATCTTGTCTATAGCTCAAAAACTAAACACGTTGAGTTAGATATGCATTTTGTTAGAGATAAAAGTGCTTGCAAAGGAACTAGAAATCAACTATATCCCAAGTGCATAGCAGATTGCAGACGTCTTGACAAAGCCTCTCACATACACTCACTTCAACTACTTTAGAGCCAAACAGAATGTGCATCTATGCCCCTTGAGTTTTAAGGGGGCTGTTAAGGAAGCACATTGTGCAAATAAAGAAATTATACATTTAGCACGTATGGTTTAAGATCCAGTCAGCATTGCAATTGAGAATATAAGTGCCAGCTCAACAAAGTTTGTTATGTATGCTCTGTATTCTGTTAATACTTGCTTTAGATTCTGTTTTGTGCTGTACCATGTGTATATATAAACATTACTAAGTTTGTAATTAGAATTTAACAAGAAAAAGAAATAAAGATCTACAATATTCATCTTTACTTTCTTTATGATTTTCTAAGTGTCCAAACAAAATTATCAATTCAATTTGATTATTTCAACAAGTTTGTTGAATTTCTGTAGCCATGATTTTTGCTATCTGAGTCCCTAATTACAACTCCCAAGCCTGCCATATTCTTGTCATATCTAATGGCTGCATCTACATAAACCTTGACAACATGAGCAGCGGGACTCCATTTCTTATGCATCTTGAATAGTTTTTTCTTATTAATGACTTTGTCCAGAATTCTTAAGCCTTTTAAAAGCATCTATCACTATTTTTGCCTTTGCAACACGTTTCATAGATTAGAAACTTTTCTTTTCAAAATCCACATCATAATACACAAAACGAAGCAAAATAAAATTAACAACTGTAGATTTGTACATTTGGGTAGATAAACAACCACAAACTACCACAGATCTAAGGATCTGAGTGGAGGAAGTAAGCAAAGAAAACTAAAAGGAAATGAAAAAGACAAGGTTTCGCCAGAAAACTAGTTCATCGAGATGATTTTCCACAAAAGAAGAGTTGAAGAAACTTGTGGATGTTCAGAGACACGAAAAGAGAGAAGTTAGGACCCTACTAACAACTATTCATTATTCATTCAAGAAAGTGAAAATCAGAAAAAATAAAATGTTTGTTTTATCCTTTGGACTTAGTTTAGGAGAGAGTGTTACATATTAGAGCTTCTAGCTACTAGATATTACTAGATTACAAATTTTAAATAATTATTGTGTTATAATAAGTAATATATTGTGTTAAAACGGGTAAAATGTTACATAAACTAATTGTAATTTTATACTTGCTTGCATACTTAGTATTTAATATTCATGTATTTAACTAATATTTAACTAATATTGTAAGTTGTAATTAGAGTGACTTGTCACAAATATTGACCTATAAATTTATTTTGTATAAATTGATATGGCACAATTCAATTAGTTAGATTAAATAACTCTTGACCCACATGATTTATTTTTATTATTATATAAGTTCATCCAATTAATAAATTTACAAATTCATCTGTTTGTATAAGAATTTATAACTCTATCACTGATTTGCACTAACACAAAATCTGAAATCTGCTACAATTTTTTTCATTACCAAGCCCATTAATACTAATACGCATACTAAACTTGAGTTAAGAGTATATGATGATGAAGATATAGAGCATGGTTGTGAAGCAAGATAAGGTGCTGAAGCATGTTAAGCTCAGTGGTTCAGTACGCAACTTTGTAAAATTGTTGTGATGACATGGCAAGTTAGTTATAATAAGATTCTATATTTTGTTAGCTGTATGATCGTGCGAGTAAAGCTTCTAGATAGATTCCATAACAGATTCGTGAATGTAACCGTGTGTATGAATACTAACAATAAGAATCATTTTGCAAGCTTGGAGAAATAAATAAGATCTTATTATAGTTTTCTTTATTTTTCCTTTATTGTTCTTTTATTTTCCTGTCAACCAAACAGTGTTTTACTTGAATTCAATCATGCTAGCAGAGCTAGCTACCGCTTCAAATCAAAATAACAACTCTTATAATTTTATTACTCCAGTAAAACGTTATCAAAATAATTTCATTGTCTGGAGAACTCAAGTTCTCACTTCAATCAAAGGCAATGGACTGGAAGGTTTCATCACTGGAGAAAGCAAGTGTTCATATCAATATCTTCAATAAATTCCAAATGCTTCTAGTTCTTCAAGCACTATATCTAGATCAAGTGTTGATAATCCTACATTCTCAGCCTGGATCAGAACAGATCAGCTTCTACTAAGCTGGATGATGTCTTCCATTCAAGAAAATCTCCTCTCATCCGTCATTCACTATGTTTCCTCTCAAGAACTACGGGAATCATTGACTCGTATGTTTGTTTCTCAAACTCAAACTCGTATAATGCCTATTGAAATGCAATTACAAACTGCTAAGAAAGGATCCGTGACTATGAGTGATTAATTTGCTAAGATGAAAAAGCTAGCTGATGCTCTTACACTTGCTGGAAAACCTGTTGAGCATGTTGATCTTATTACATATATACTGACAGGATTAGAGGTGAAAGCATGAGTTTAAATGATTTGTATGCTTTGTTGTTAAGTCATGAGATGAGGATAGAACAGAAGAAAGGCAGGCTTAATTCAGATGTCATGCACAATCTAACTGCAAACTTTGCTCAGAAAAATTAAGGTCCCTTTAAACCTGGATTTGGTAATAAAAAAAGGCACAAAAATTTTGACAATGGAGATATGGCTAATTCAGGACAAACCAGTAATGATGGAAATCACCCTGAATCAATCATTTGTCAAATCTGTTTTATCCCTGGCCATGGAGCTAATGAATGTAAAAATAGATTCAATCCTGCTTTTGTACCTAAAAAATTCTATGATAGAGGTGGTAGAGGCAATTTTAGGCCAAATTATGGTAATTACAGAGGTTTTGTGCTCATACCTGTCACTGGATTTGGCAGAGGTCATAATGGACAGGTTGGCAGATAGAGGCTATGGATACCGAGGCAATATGGTTTATCCATATTCTATTCTTGCACCTCCATTTTCTGGTCATAATCCACCTACAGCTTTCAACTGCTATAATCCACCTGCAGCTTTCAACTACTATAATGATGTTTTTTACTCTTCCGCCAAGCTTGCTACAGAATCAGCTCTTGTCCTTCCTTCTCCTGAAGCAGTAGAAGATCCTTCTTAGTAATTATTCAGGTATCTTACTTAATCCTCAGTCTTATTCTGGTTCAAAACAATTGTTTGTTTGAGATGGAAATGGTTTGCAGATCACACACATTGGATCTACTATGCTTGCTACTTCATGAACCTTTTACATCATGTCCTTCATATTCCGCATATAACCAAAAACTTATTGAAAATTTCAAAATTACTCACTGACAACAATGTTTTTGTTGAATTTGTTGATAATGTTTGCTTTATTAAGGCCAGGATTGCAGGGAATATCTTGCTTAAAAGGGTGGCTCAAAAGGCTTATATCAAGTTTAAGCCTCATATAATAATGACAGTTTCTCCTCCTCCCTTCAGAACTCTACTTCACCGCTTATCTCTTACTCAGCTATCAATAAACCAGTGTCTTTGTTTGCTCATTTGTCTAATCCTTGTGAGTCAATTTGTTCTAGTCCTAGTCATTTCAGTCACTTGTTCAAAGTAAATAATGCATATTAATCCAATTGTATAACAGTTTCATCAACATCAGTGAATGTAGATTTACTTCATAAAAGGCTTGGTCATCCAGCCAATCATGCACTCAAGTGTGTTTTAAAGTCTTGTAATCTATTCACTGATATAAATAAAATTCATAAGCTTAGTTTCCGCAATGCTTGTCAGTATAGAAAAAATCATCTTAAACATTTTAATTTTGTAGAAACTAAAATAATAAAACTTCTATAGCTATTGTATGCTGACCTTTAGGGTCTATCTCCTACACCCTCCACACAGGGATACACTTATTACTTGTCCATTATAGATTATTACAGTTGTTTTACTTGGATTTTTCCATTAGCAGCTAAATCAGATGCTCTAGGAGTCTTTGCAGCCTTTTAAGTCCTTTATAGAGTAGTATTTATCCAAGAAAATCTAGACAGTTCAAACTGATTGGTGAGGAGAATTCAGGTCATTTTCTTTTTTGTTAACCTCTTATGGGATAAATTTTAGGCATCATTGTCCTCATATTCATCACCAAAATGGTAGAATTGAAAGGAAACAGAGACACATAGTTGATGTTGACATTACCTTATTATTATAGCAAAAGTTCCTCTCACTTTCTGGTGGAATGCATTCCATACAGCTGTATATCTTATAAATAGATTACCTACACCTGTTTTACATAATGACACACATTATTTCAGACTTTTTCAACAAAGACCGAATTATAGTCACTTAAAAGTGTCTGGTTGTTCTTGCTTTCCTTATCTCAGACCATATAATAAGCATGAACTTGAGTTTAGAACAGAGAGGTGTGTTTATTGACTATAGTCCTCATCATAAAGGCTGCCAATGTTTACACTCATCAGAGAGAGTCTATGTGTCCAATCATGTTGCCTTTGATGAATCATCGATCTTCCTTTCATTATAAACCTGGTGTTGATTTCTCTTCTGTTCAGTCTTCTGATTCTTCAGTTCCCATATCACAATCAGATCCGGACACTTCACAGTCCATGATACACGCTTTTTTAACTCACTCTGCTGTAATTAATTCTCAGGTATCATTTCTTTTTTCTCTTTCTTCTTTGCAAAATAACTCATTCAATACTCTTTTCTCCTTTACACTCACTACAAAATGATCATACTGACATTTTGTTATAAAACTCACCTTCCCATTCATTATATTCCTCCATCTCAGCCCTCTCCACCACATTATATCTCTCCATCTCAACCCTCTGGTCACTCAATGGTGACCAGATCAAAGGCTGGTATTTTCAAGCCCAAAACCTATATAGCAACATTACTTTCTATCCCTGCAGAGCCTTCCTTTGTAACTCAAGCATTATCAGATCCAAAGTAGTTTCAAGCTATACAAGAGAAGTTTAATTCTCTACAAGCAAATCATACTTGGACTCTAATTTAGCCTTCTACTCCTATTAAGATTATTAGCAGCACTGGGTGTTTCGAATTAAGTATAACCCTGATGGCTATATATCTAGACATAAGACTCGGCTTATTGCCAAAGGTTTCTCCCAAACTCAAGGGATAGATTACAATGAAACCTTTAGTCCAGTTGTTAAGGCTTCAACCATTAGAATTATTCTAAGTCTAGCTGTGATGCAGAGGTGGATAATCAAACAAGTTGATGAAAACAATGCATTTTTAAATGGCTTTCTTGAGGAAGAAGTGTATATGTTACGCCAAAGGGGTTTGCTGACTCTACTAAGCCTTATCATGTTTGCAAACTTACAAAAGCTCTTTATGGTCTTGGGCAAGCTCCAAGAGCTTGGTTTGAAAGGTTCAAATCAGCAATAGTGAATCAGTGGCAGTTTTATAATAGCAAGTCAGATTCTTCTCTATTTTATAAGTGGCATATTGGTCATATTTTGCTAGTTTTGGTGTATGTTGATGATATTATAATTACTGGTTTCAGTCCTGATATGGTGCTTGAAGTCATTTCACACATGCAGCATACTTTTACTTTAAAAGATCTAGGTTAGCTCAATTATTTCTTGGGTGTTCAAGTTTCAAAAACAGCACAAGGACTGCATCTGTCCCAGGCCAAATACATTGCGAACTTGCTAGCTAAGCACAATATGGATAAATGTAGCCTTTGTTCAACTCCAATGACTGCTTCTCTTTATCTTATAAGGAATTCTGGACCTGCTATTGACAATGCTTCATAATACATAAGCATTGTTGGAGCTTTGCAGTACATAACTCTTACCAGGCTAGAGATAGCTTTTACTGTGAATAAGTTAAATCAGTTTCTGTCTTGTCCTTCTAAAGAACATTGGCAAGCTTGCAAGAGGTTACTCAGATATCTTAAAGGGACTATTCATTTTGGTTTAGAATTTTATCAACATGGCAGTATGAAGATAAGTTGTTTCACTGATGCTGATTGGACGTGTGATAGACAGGATGGGAAGTCAGTTGCAGGATATGCTATTTTTCTTGGTGCAAATCTGGTGTCATGGTCTTCCACGAAGTAAGAAGTGGTTTCTAGATCTAGTAATGAGTCATAATATAAAGCATTGGCTCCAGCAACTGTAGAGCTAGGTTATGTGGATTCAAACTTTGCTGTCACAACTGCATCTCAAAGTGCTTACAGCACCTGTTAAATGGTGTGATAATCAGGGGGCAATTGCATTGGCTAATAATCCAGTTTACCATGCTAAAACTAAGCATGTTGAGCTTGACATTCATTTTGTGAGAGAAAAAAGTGTCAGATAAACAGCTTAGCATTAGGTTTATTCCTAGTGATGATCAAACTGCAAACATTCTCACCAAAGCACTCACTTATGGACAGTTTCATTACTTAAGATGCAAGCTAAATGCTTTTCCCGGATCATTTAGCTTGACGGGGGATGTTAGAGTATATGATGATGAAGACACAGAGCATGGTTGTGAAGCATGATACGGTGCTGAAGCATGCTAAGCTCAGTGGTTCAGTATGCAGCTTAGTAAAATCGTTGTGATGACATGGCAAGTTAGTTATAATAAGATTCCATAATTTGTTAGCTGCATGAGTACGTAAGTGAAGTTTCCAGATAGATTCCATAAAAATTTGTGTCTGTAACCGTGTGTAAAAATAAATAAGAATCATTTTGTAATCTTGGATAAACAAATAAGATCTGATTACAATTTCCTTCGTTTTCCTTTAGTTTTCTTTCATTTTCCTGTCAACCAACCAGTGTTTTACTTGAATTCAATCAATCGGCAGATCAATTTGCCATCCATACATGATAATTGATAAGGCACTAAAACGACATTTATTTATCTAATAAAAAGAGTAGGTTACACCAACTTACAAATTTTGTATCAAGTAGCTAGTCAGGTTTACCCATAGCTAGATTTTAGTTGTACTACGCATATAATAAGGCTTGTTAAGTTTTAACTACACACATTCCTTCAATAAGCTCTTCAATGTCGGGCAAGAGTCAGGCAAAGGTACGTAATAATTAATTGTCATACCCCGCAAACATATATATATTTCCTTTATTTGGATCATTTTTCTACTTTTACTATTTGTTTCTTTTATATATTTTACACTCAATCTTCAACATTTAGAATCGCCGTTACTTTAATAATTAACAAGCATATTGGTGATTATTTTTAGTACTTAAGAAAAACATGGGATAAAAATTTTGCTTATTCTCTTCTTTTTCGCCAACATAAGTTAAGGATTGATTAATTTTATACCTTAATTTTATTTTTATATTGGATGAACTTTATTAATAAAATAAGCAAAGTAATGATACCAACATGGATCACATTGTTTAGTACTCTATATATGTACAAAAGAATGCAACAATAAATTAAACCTTGACCAGACGGACGGTTTTAAAGCTTTCCTGAATTTTTCCCGCACTTATGTACGTTCTTTGTGAAAGAGAGAGAGATGGAGATCCAAGTAGTAGAGGAACACATAAAGAGAGACAGAAACCCTTGTGGAATGGCCATAAAGAAAGACTGGCGAGGGTTCTTGGAATACTTTGAAGACAATCCAAAAGAGTTGTTGAATTATAAGACAGTCAATGTAGAGGACAATGCATTTCACATGGCAGTGTCCAGCGAAAAGCCTCAGCTGGTCAAACGTCTGCTGGTAAAGCTACCACCAGCCTCCAGAATCATGGCCTTTGTTGATGCAGATTTTCTCGCGTGCCTCAACAGTGCTTCGAACCTTCCAACAAGATTCTCCAAACATACTCGCTAAGGAACGTCTCGAACCTTCTCGTCATGGATTTAAACAAGACTCGATCCTTCCGCTCGCGATAAGTTCGAGCAGGATTGCCTCCTTTGTCCCGGTCCTGCCTTCTTCGTAATGATGATTTCCTGACCGCACTCACGTAAAACCGGTCGTGGGTCGCCAGGCGTTCCTACGAAACCCTCCGACGCCAAGTCAAGAATCGGGTTTCTTTTTGGTATCTCCCTTAGTGAGGGAGACCGGAAGATGAAAGGGGTATTATTTCGCCCTTTTGGATGTAAATGGTGTTTTTGAGAAAGTCGATGAGAGAAATTTGGAAAGGAAGAACTCGTTGTCCAGCCATGCAGAATCCAACTTCTCTTTGTGAATTCAAATGCCAACCCTTGTGCCGTTTCTCCTTCGCTTCCTTTTATACTGCTTTTCCCGCTTTTTCCTTTCCAGTCGTCCACTCCCACGCTTAATGGTATCCGGGTCCCTCCGACAACAGTTTGGCTGAATATTCCCTGGGATGAGCTATTGCTCCCTTAATCCGATGCACGTGGCCGTATCACCATGCTCGGCAAGCGTGCAGGAATGATGACACCTTGGTGGCACGTGCCGACCACCGACAACAGATGTCATCTCTCCACCATGTGGGACCCTTGTCGACATCAAAAGGTGTGCCATGATTCCGAGATAACTGGCCTGGTTGTCCTGGCTCTGGTCTTGTCCAACTGTGCTCGTGGATCTCGCGAGCAGTGAGTGATGTGCTCTGGCCTCGACCTCGACCACACTTTAACCTCAAGAATGACCTCGAAGGTGCAAGGAGCTCTCGACCTTGACCAGCCTTGACCGTAAGGACGACCTCGAGCGTGCAAGGAGCCTCGACCTCGACCGCCTTGACCGAAGGATGACCTCGAGCAGGCAAGGAGCTCTCGACCTTGACCAGCCTTGACCCGAGGTGTCGCTCTGCCAGGTTACCATCGTGAGTCTTGCTCGAGCCTAAGGGCTTCGAGGGTTTGTCCGATATTTACCCCATACACCGGAAGGGCTTTTGGGGCCTCGTCTGATATTTTACCCAAACACCAGCCCCCGCTTAGTCTTTTGAGTGAAGCGAGATAAGACCGAAACTCAAGAATGATGGGCCGACTCGCTGCCTTTACACTTCCCCATGCTTCCCAACTGTCCGCCACTTGAATCATTTCTCATTTAAGACGGACACGTGGTCGATCCCACCACAGATTTGAAATTCGAAAGGACGCGACCTAAAAGGTCGTGTCCCTCGAAACGCACGCCACTCGAAAGGACGCTGCCTTCCTCTTTAAAATCCCCGACTTCTTCACTCGTCCTCTATTTGCTTACTTCTCATTCGAATTCAAAATTCATCCGCCTCCCTCGCTTATCTGGCCTTCTTCTTTCCGTCAAGGCGGCTTCCGGCCACCCACACTTCCTTTGTGCCCGTGTACCACTCAATTTTCCATTTCACCACTGCTTCTTCCTCTCGCATCTTGTTATTCCATACCCTTAAAATGTCGCACCCCAAAGAACCCCTGTAGGATGTCACCTGAGGACTCTTCCTCTTCTAGTGAGGCACTGCCTCCGAGTATAATCCCCGTGAGGGATTCTAGTCCCGAGAGGGATTACCCGCTACCGAGACCCACCAGCATCGTAGGGTAAGGGCCACCAGAGGTCCGAGCGTGGGAATACCCCATTGACTATTTAGAATGTCAAACCACTCAATCGGAGTTGAATGGACTTAGGGAAACCTACCACATTCCCGAGTAGTGTAATTCCGAGGTTGCCAGTGGGTGAAATCCTCACCGCTCCCCATGGGTTTACAACCTTCTATTCGGAGTGCTTCAGATGGGGTTAGGCCGCCTCCAAACTTTATTTTGGCCGGGTTTTGTCTGGTTTCGTCCTGCCCTCGGGCAACCGAACCCGAATGGGTGGAGAGTCCTTTCCGGCTCTTCGCTTTGTGGAAACGCCATGATCCGGATGAGCCCTCGTAGGGAAATCAGACACCTCTACCAACTTAAGTGTAGCCCAAAGGATGTCTGGTTGGTATTATCTTACCTCCAAATCAAGGGTAAGAAGCCCATCACCGATCTCCCTACCTCCGTGGCAACCGGAAGAGCAAATTCTTCTTCGCTGGGAGAGTGGGGCACGCCGCACTCAGAAGCGAGGGAGTTCCTCCGATCCCGCTGCATTTCGCATTCCGTGTCATTTATCCGCCTTGTGAATTTCATTTTTAGTTCCTCGATCTGCGCTCTGCTTTCATTGTCTCGCTCGTTGTTTTTCGCAGCCTCCTGAGTGCTTCTTATTCAATTAATAGCCACTTCAAGCACGTGTGCAGATCGCTCTTGCAAACGCAAGCTCGCGGCAGGAGTCGCTGACACCTCGTAGCTTTTAGAGTCCAATCTAATTCCAAGTGAAGAAATGATCGGCGTGATGCGCGAAGCTGCTGACAGTGCGCTGGGGACAATCGAGCTCGCGAGCACATCAAAAGACCACGAGCCAAGCGAGGTGCCCCACCTCCACCACCGAGCTTCGCTTCCTTCTTCGGCCGACAGTCGAGCGGCAGAGAGTGGTCCTCCTCGCAGGAGACAGAGGACTGCTCCCCAAACCAAGCAGCAGTGCAGGAGCAGAGTCACCCTACCGCTCCGAGCCTTATCGTAAGGCTTTTAATGAAGAGTCGACCGACTGTGTTTCTCGATGAGATAGAATCCTCGTTCTCCCTGGCGCACGTGCAAGATCTTCCAACTGGCCTCCTCTAGAGCATTGGTATCCGCGACTAAGCTCAATGAGATTACTCCGAGTTCCCGTGAAGAACTCCGCAAAGGTCCGTAGCTTGAGCAGTGCTTTGAATGAGCGTAGGAGGAGAATCGTGTCACTGGAGGAAAATATAAATTTTGCAGAGAAAATAGCAGCGGCCGACTCAAGGTCTCCGGGCTTGAAAGCGGAGTTGGTCGAGGTCAAGAACGAGTCAAGCACGCCTGAAAGACCCGGATACTCGAAGTCTTGTTACGAGCAGCTCATGGAGGGAGAAGCTACTCGTCTTCAGGAGCAAATAGATACTCTGAAGGTCCAGCTTGCCACCGAGTATAACACTCAGGTGCACTCCACCACGATCGCCTTATGTATGCTTTTGGCAAGGCATACCCCGGCCGACATGACCAAGGTCGAAGGGTATGTAGCCGAGTACATGAGCGACCTCAGAGCTACTTCATCCGAGCCCCAGGTGTGGTCAGTGAGCCGGCCCTCTTCTTCCAAAGGCTCCTCCCGCCGGTGACCTCCCTCCCGCTGATGCTCCCGCTGAGTTCCTCGCTAAGCTCCACCGGTGTCCTTCCTCCCGCCTCCTCCCGCTGCTGGTCCCGCTGCCGCCGATGTTCCCGCCGCTGATGTCGCTTCGTCCTCATGCTGTCGAATAACTTGGACACTTTTTCTTCTTTTTTTTTTTTTTTTTTTTTTACATATGTAATCTTTTCACTTGAAATAAAGAGACACATGTTTTCAACAATTCTATTGATCGCTAGTGTACATACATTCCTCGCCTTCTATGTTGAGTTAACTTTGAATGTGCTTGCTCGAGTAAAAATTTTCTAAGTGTTGTACATCCTTTATTTATGAATGCATGGTAGAGTTTTGCTCGACTTAGGCTAAATAAGCCTTATGTCTATTTTATGAGCTCATTTGACTTGCTCGAGCCTCGCATTTGGCTCTTGCTAGACAACGCCCCGCCTAGAACTTAGGCCTAGGGACTTTTAGATAAGGGTTCTTTGAACTCCCGCTCGGGCCTCAGAATTGACCCGAAGCTTGGCACATCGTCCCGCCTAATGATTTAGGCTTCGGGATTTCATGCCGAAGATGTCTTCTTCGCTCGAGCCTTTAATTGACCCGAGCTCTTCAGATAATACTCCCGCCTCGGTTTTCGATAACTCGAAGCTGGCACCGTCCCGCCTAATGAGTTAGGCTCGGGACTTCATGCCGAGGAGGTCTTCTTCTCGCCGAGCCTTTTAATCGACCCGAGGTCTTCGATAATACTCCCGCCTCGGTTTTCGAATAACCCGAAGCTAGGCACCGCCCCGCCTAATGAGTTAGGCTCGGGACTTCATGCCGAGGAGGTCTTCTTCTCCTCGAGCCTTTTAATCTACCCGAAGCTTCGATAACACTCCCGCCTCGGTTTTCAACAACCCGAAGCTTAGCACCGTCCCGCCTAATGAGTTAGGCTTGGGACTTCGGCCGAGGAGTTCTTCTTCGCTCGAGCCTTTAATCGACCCGAGGTCTCGATGACACTCCCGCCTCGGTTTTCAAATAACCCGAAGCTTAGCACCGCCCCGCCTAATGAGTTAGGCTCGGGACTTCGGCCGAGGAGTTCTTCTTCCGCCGAGTCTTTTAATTGACTCGAGGTCTTCCGATAATACTCCCGCCTGGTTTTCAAATAACCCGAAGCTTAGCACCGTCCCGCCTAATGAGTTAGGCTCGGGACTTCATGCCGAGGAGCTCTTCTTCTTCCATTCTTTATTTTGAACTTGCATTATAAATGCCGTTCTTATTTTTACATACATTTGTACTTTTACATATCCCATCTTGGGATGAAATATTTACATTAGCATTTCAATACAAGAAAACCTATTGAAAATACTTCCTCGTGAGTTACGCTGCTCCATGGCCTCTCGACCTCTCGTCCATCCGGATGAGCCAACCCAGATGCTCCGGGTCCCGCTAGTTGAGTGACTCGATATGGACCTTCCCACTTGGTCCAAGTACACCTTGTCTTGGGTCTTTGTGCTCCGTTAACTTTCCTCAATACCCAATCACCCACCTGAATCGCATGAACGTGTACCTTCCGATTGTAATAACGAGCCACTCTTTGTTGATATTCCGAAATCTTGGCAGCTATCCTTTCTCTTTTCTTCCAAAGAAGTCCAGCCTCGCACACATCCGCCGTTGTTTTGCTCCTCGTCGAAGTGTTCTCGTCCGTGTGTCCCCATTCCTATCTCAGTGGAACCACCGCTCAGGTCCAAATGCCAAGGAGAATGGGGTCTCTCCAAGGGCCGCTTTGTGTGTGGTTCTCAGAGGCCCACAAGACACCAGTGCACTCATCCACCCAAGCCCCTTTTGCTCGCCCAACTTTGTCTTCAAGAGGCGCTTTATAGTTTTATTCACGGCCTCTACTTGCCCATTGGCCTCGTGAGTGAGGGAGAGCAAAACTTCAACTCTATTCCTGTGTTCCGACTGTAAGTCTCTCGAACTTGCCATTATCAAACCGCCTCCCATTATCTAGTGACTAATGTAATGGGAATCCCATACCGCAAATCACATTCTTCCAAATGAAATCGTGGTTTTACCTTCCGCGATGCCGCTCAAGGCTCCCACTTCGACCCATTTGGTGAAATAATCAATCGCGACTATAGCATGGGTGGCGGATGCTCTCCCTTCTAAGCATGGGCCCAATCAAATCTATTCCCCATCGAGCAAATGGCCATGGCGAGTTCATCGCCGTAAGGTTCTCCTGAGGTCGAGTCGGTGGTTAGCAAAGCTCCGCGCCTCTTGCAGCTCTCGCCTTCTCCCGAGCATCTCGGTGCATGCGGGCCAAAATACCCTTGCCTCAAGGCCTTGAAAGCCAAGGACCTCGAACCTGAGTGATTTCCACAGACTCTCGTGTATCTCCTGAGGACGTAATCAGCCTCCTCTTGGTCTAAACACCGCAGCAAGGGGAGAGTGTACCTCGCCTATATAAGACCCCATCGATGAGAGTGTACCGGCCGCTTTGCACCTCAATTTCCTTGCTCGCTTCTTATCACCGCACCGTCCCTTCCTCGAGGTAGGAGATGATCGGCCGCATCCGTGTGTTGCTCGCTGCTAGTTCATCACTCGTCCTCCCGCTCGATACTCGAGCAGTGTTTTGACTTCGAGAGGGATAGATTTTGGAAACTTGGGGTCCGAGGTGGTCGCCATGCGAGCTATCATATCCGCCGAAAATTCTTCCCCTGGATCTGCTCCACCTCGACACCGGAAATTTTTCATTACCGCCTTACCTTCCAAGGTAGGCATCCATCTTCTCCCTTTGCCTCGAAAGCTCTCGCCGAGGTGATTAGTTATCAACCGGGAGTCCGTTCTAAGCTTTATCTCCTCTCGCTTACTACCGAGGCGAGCTTCAAACCCGCTATTACAGCCTTCATATTCGGCCCGATTGTTGGTGACTTCAACTCTAATCTCACAACAGACAGCATCTCCGCCCCCTCCGACCTTCGAGCACCACCCCCGCCTCCCGCCTCCCGACTTCCACAGTGATCCATCTATCGTGACTACCCATGTTTTGGTCAAGCCCTGGAGCTTGACGAGGGTTCGCCTCCGCCTCTTTTCCCTCGCTGCACTCGACCACTAAGCTCGGCTAAAGATTGTGCTTTTATGGTCGCTCGGGTTGGTAATTAAGGTCAAACTCGCTTAACTCCACCGACCATTTAACCAACCTTCCGGAGGTCTCGTGCTTGTGTAGAGTTTGCCCGAGGGTCGGTTAGTCAAGACCACCACCGAATGTGCTCGAAAATAAGGCCCCGCCTTCGGCCGCGTGACTGTGGCTAGAGCCCACTTCTCCATGGTTGGATACCGAGCTTCGCTTCCAAGAACGCCTCGCCGTGTAATACATGTGGCATCGCACTCTCGATTCCTCCCTTATCGAATCGAGCTTGTTGCCCATCGGGATACGGCCAAGCATGTAAACAAGACTCTCCCGCCGAGGTGTTGACAAGAATCTGAGCTTTTAGCAAATACTCTTTCACCGCTGAACGCCTCCTGCATTCTAAGGCCCATTTCGCCTTCCCGCCTTCTTCATTTCCCGGAAGAAGACTCCAGATTTATCGCTGGCTCGAGATACTGAACCTGCTGAGGGACGCCAGCTCACTGGCCGACTCAGATCTCCTCGAGGTTACGAGGGACCTCATTTCTATCACCGCCTCGATCTTCTCCTGATTGGCCTCAATCCCCCGTGACTCACCATAAAGCCTAGGAATTTTCCCGAACTCACTCCAAAAGCACATTTTTCTGGGTTTAACTTCATTCTGAGACTTCCTTAGAGGGCTAAGGTCTCCTCTAGATGCTTTACATGCTCCTCCGCTCTCTAGACTTGGTGATCATGTCATCTACATATACCTCCATAGTCCGACCGATCAATGGCTTGAAAACCTTATTCACTAGCCTCTGATACGTTGCCCCTGCATTCTTTAGGCCGAAAGGCATGACCTTGTAGCAATACATACTCGATCGGTGATGAAAGTCAGACACCCTCGTCCGATTGGTGCATGGAATTTGGTTATATCCCGAGAATGCATCCATGAAGCTAAGCAACCCGTGTCCTCGCCGTAGAGTCCACCAGCTGGTCTATCTTTGGTAGTGGAAAGCTATCTTTCTAGGCAGCCTTGTTCAAATCTGTGAAATCAACACACATTCTCCATTTCCCATTTGCTTTCTTCACCAGCACCACATTCGAGATCCATTCGGGGTAGGACACCTCCCGTATGAATCCCGCTTTCAGCAGCTTTTCAACCTCGCAGTTGATGGCTTCGTATCTCTCCTGGTTCACGCACCTCCTCTTCTGCTTTACCGGCTTAGCATCTCTCCGCATCGCCACACGTGACACGCCACCTGGGTCGATCCTGTGCATATCATCACGCGTCCATGCGAACACATCTCGCGGTGCTCGCAGCATTCCACCAACTTTTCCTTCAACGGCTCGCTAAGGCTCGAGCCGATTCTGGACCTTCTTCCTGGGTCATCTGCTCTCACCTCGAGCTCCTCCAGCCTTCCCACCGGCTCTCGCCTCCGTCCTCGATTCCGCCTCGTGTCTCAGCGAGGTAATCACGATTGTTTCTTTGGCGGCCATCGATAGCAGCCTCCCGCCACCCTTTGGTCGCCTTTCACGAACCCCTATAGCCCCATTTACTCGATACTTTAGGGCTAGGTAATGGGTGGACACCACGCATTGGTCGATCCTCATAAATGGCCTCCCGTAATCGCTCGACATGGGCCGATTTCATCTACCACCACGAAATCCAAAGATCATGTTCTTCTCGAAAGGTTTCGAGCCCATGGTTACCGCCAACTTGATGATTCCTAGAGGTATTAGCTTTCCTCCCGAACCCCTTCAAGGAAGTGCTCGTATGCTCGAGGCTCGCGCCTGCTATTCCTAAATCCTCGAGTGTGGATTTAAAAAGAATATCTACCGAGCTCCCCGAATCAACCAATATTCGGTCAACTTCCTTATTCGCTACATTGGCTTTAACCACCAGGGCATCTTCGTGGGGGTACAGCACCCCCTCTTCATCTTCATCTGTCCACATGATTGGCACCTGCCGAACCTTGGCCTTCTTGGCCGCAGGAGCAAGTGAACAGACTTCTACGCAAGCAAGATATCTCGCAATAATTTTTCCGGCCCTGCTAGAACTTCCTACCATCGTTGGACCACCTGAAATTACTCTCGTGGATGGCGGTTCAGATTCTATTTCATAGGCCCGGTCACCTTCCTCACCGTTGTTCAACCACCGGTGCCCTCCTTCTACTAACTCATCCGTGCATCGATTTCGACTAAATCTTCTACCGGTTTTTCAAATCACCGCACCGTGATGCGGTGTGACCATGGTCTCCATGGAAACGGCAGAATCGCCTCTTGCTCCGCTCGCCGGCCGGGCGTGGTCACTCTGGCTGGAGGGCTCAAGCAGTCCACGCCCTCGCCCACTCGAAGTATCTCTTCAAGAGATACCTTCAACTTCAGATACTCGTCCTGTAAGGTGGCCTGCTCCACTACTTGACCGCCTCTATCCCCTGGAAGCTTCTCGGTGGGTGGCAGAAACGATCATCCCCAGCATGGCTCACTCAGTGTCTACTCTGTGGCTGGTCATGGGATGTATGGCCATCATGACGCCGCAGTATTCTCTCGTGATCCCGACTCGAGACCTCGCGGGTGGTTGGGGAACCATCCGCGGTGGGGAACTCTCGACACGGGTCAGACAGGTCTGCCTGGTCCCTCGTCGCCTTGGAGCCTCGTGGTCCTCAGGCAGACTCCTTCTCCTTCCGCCTTGCTCCAAGTGACTTGTTCACTCCTCACCATGCACCTTTTCTTCTTCAATTACCATGTCCAGCTTTTATTTGTTCAGTACGCGTCTCGAATATGAACGGATCAAGGACTCCGCAGGTTATACCATGGTCTCCCATCCGAACACCCTCTTTAATCCCCTTAGAGCTCGGGGATGGTTGAACGCACCAAGATCTAGGACCGATCTATGGTATCTTTTGATAAACTCCCGAGGGACTCCCTTCTTTCCGCCTCACCTCCGATACCCATCATGTCATCCTCGGGGTCACCGCTACTCAAATTGTTCCGCGAACTCCCCGCACATCCGCTCAAAACTCAAGATACTTCCCGTGGAGCCTCATGGTACCATTCTCTCGCCTTCCCTCAAGAGTGAGCGGAAGGCCTCGCGACCTGCGGTCGCCGATGCACCTTGCACCTCGCCGTGTCATCGAACCGCTCTACGTGTATTAATGGGTCACTCTTTCCCGAATATTGCAGATCCGGAAGCGAAAGTCACGTGGATCGTGACACCCATAATCTCCGAGGAGAGAGGAGATTCATTGTCCAAAGATTATTCGCCAGCTTGACTCTTTCTTGCCTCCAAGATCTTCCACCACTTGCGCCTAACTCGCTGCACTCTCCCTCCAACTCCTCCGCGACGAGAGGTCACTGCCTCCTGCAAATGTTGGCGAGACCCCTTTCCTCCATGTTTGCTTTCTTCTCTCACCGCAACATTTGGTGCCCTAGGTCTTGGGCTTCATCTCCCGCGTTTTCCCGAACATGAGCATTCCTCGATCGACTCCGGACATCGCTGCAGTGCTTTTCTCCGTCCTTCCCCGAATTCTTGTAATGTGGAGGTCATAATTTCGATCTGCTTTTCCATCCGATCCATCCTTTCCTCGGATCTCCCTGCTCGGGCCTCATTGGCCACTTCTCTCGTAGTCATCGATTCTTCAGACTTACACCTCTTCTACTGCTTCCCTCATCGCTGTGTTTTGCGTGTCTTCAATGTATTAGGAAATCGAGCTTTTGTGCCGATCCCCACAGACGGCGCCAAAAGATGTTGATGCAGATTTTCTCGCGTGCCTCAACAGTGCTTCGAACCTTCCAACAAGACTTCCAAACAACTCGCTAAGGAACGCCTCGAACCTTCCGTCATGGATTTAAATAAGATCCGATCCTTCCGCTCGCGATAAGTTCGAGCAGGATTGCCTCCTTTGTCCCGGTCCGCTGCCTTCTTCGAATAGTTGATTTCCTGACCGCACTCACGTAAAACCGAGTCGTGGGTCGCCAGGCTTCCTACGAAACCCTCCGACGCCAAGTCAAGAATCGGGTTTCTTTTTGGTATCTCCCTTAGTGAGGGAGACCTGAAAGATGAAAGGGTATTATTTCGCCCCTTTTGGATGTAAATGGTGTTTTTAGAGAAAGTCGATGAGAGAAATTTGGAAAGGAAGAACTCGTTGTCCAGCTACGTAGAATCCAACTTCTCTTTGTGAATTCAAATGCCAACCCTTGTGCCGCTTCTCCTTCGCTTCCTTTTATACTGCTTTTCCCGCTTTTTCCTTTCCAGTGCCGTCCACTCCCACGCTTAATGGTATCTCGGGTCCCTCCGACAACAAGTTTGCATGAATATTCCCTGTGGATGAGCTACTGCTCCTTTAATCCGATGCACGTGGCTGATCACCATGCTCTGCAAGCGTGCAGGGAATGATGACACCTTGGTGGCACGTGCCGACCACCGACAACAAGTTGTCATCTCTCCACCATGTGGGACCCTTGTCGACATCAAAAGGTGTGCCGTGATTCCGAGATAACCGGTCCGGGTTGTCCTGGCTCGGGTCTTGTCCACCATGTGCTCGTGGATTTCGCGAAGCGGAGTGATGTGCTCTGGCCTCGACCTTGACCAGCCTTTAACCCGAAAAATGACCTCGAGCAGGCAAGGAGCTCTCGACCTTGACCAGCTTTGACCAGAAGAACGACCTCGAGCAGGCAAGGAGCTCTCGACCTTGACCAGCTTTGACCAGAAGAATGACCTCGAGCAGGCAAGGAGCTCTCGACCTTGACCAGCTTTGACCTGAGGTGTCGCTCGGGCTAGGTTACCATCAGGAGTCTTGCCTGAGCCGGAAGGGCTTCGAGGGGTTTGTCTGATATTTATCCCATACACCAGGAAGGGCTTTTAGGGGCCTGTCTGATATTTTACCCAAACAGCCTTGATGCAAAAAAAAAATTGTATGGATTCACTGCTCTTCACAAAGTGGCCAACACCAACTCCAAAGTCTGCGTTGATCTTGCCAGAGAATTGGTTCAAAGTCTTCAGGATGATGATATCCAAAAGACACTTGTAAGTCGAAACAATTTGGGGGATCCCTACTTTATAAGGCTGCTGCTCTTGGCAAGAAAAAGCTGCTGCGGTACTTGGCTGACCATGCTGATGACTTAAGTGCTCGTTTCCGTAGTCATGATCGGATTTCCATTCTTCATATTGCTGTCATGGGTCAAAACTTAGGCAAATAATTAGTTAATTAAACCTAGATCTCTTTCAATCATTATATTCTGTTTTTATTTATTTAAAACCTACGTGCTAACGGCATCATCGATGCTGTACGCCGTACTGGTGAATGAATTTTTTATCCCTCTTATAAGGTGCTCATTATTAATACAATAAATTGCAGACACTGCTGTTTGGTTACTGAGACGGGACAAAAATAATAAGCTTGCAAGAGAATCAACTTCTGATAAGGACGATGGCTTGACTCCTCTTGAAATACTAGCTTTATTGCCATCTGCTTTCAAGAGTAGTACGAAGCCAATGAATATATGGGAGAGTCTCATCTATTCCTGAACTTCTACAAACTAATTAATTACTACGTATCGTACATTAATATTATACAAACTAGTTAATTATTACATATAGTATATTAATATTATACAAAAATCTTTTATTTTGAAAAATTTTATATTAAAATATTTACAATGTTGTAAACAGTGAAAATAACAGTTTAAAACGTTGTAAATCAATAAAATCTGAGATTCATGGACCTGAGAACGACTCTAATAAAATAAATTACACCTCATCTAATGCTTGAAATTAAAACTAAATTATATTGTTAAGGAAATATTTAATAAAATAGTGGACCCCACTAATAATAATATATTTTTTCTTTTCACCTTCCTCCCCCGACTTTATTTTGTTTATAAATGAATCTTTTTATGATAATTTCCAGTGTTAAAAGATATCCATACAGAAAATTCTTATATATTTCAATGATATTAAGTACCCTATCAAGATTTAAACTCGAATCAAACTATTTTTTTTTTTCCAAATTTATATTCAGGAAATGAACAATTGAATAAAATCTTTTGAAAATTAGAAGAAATCCATTGGTTGAAACACAAAATAGGAGCATTTCAGATAAGGGCCAAACTATTAATGTCAGCAAGTAATTCTTGCACCAATTCTGAATGCCTTACTCTTGTGGACAAGTTGCCTTGTTTTGAATTTTTTATGGTTAGTGTTTTAGAATTTGTAGGGAGACTCGGAGAGTGAAACAAAGAGATTACAAATCATAAGGAGGGAGGAGAGACAAATAGAGACAATCGATTATTAATTAAGATGTAATCCAATTTATTAAAGACAAAAGACAAAGTAAACCCTTTCAGGAAGAGAGAGGAACAAATAAAGAAGAAGTCGAGAAAGGAAGGAGAGGGAAAAATAAATAAATATCACTAATGGATCCACTATTTTATTTAATTAATTCTTTTAAAAAATATAATTAATTTTATTTTAATCTTAACCATTAGATGAAACGTAATCTAACTGTTAGGAATTAATGCATCAAATTCACCTTATGTAAAGTGAGGAATCAACTTAAAAAACCAAAAAAAGAACACACTAATTTGATTTGGCTGTTAAATTCAATTGCATTAATTTCTTTTTGCAGGTCTTCCATTGGGTCTAGATGACGACAACGATCACGACAAACACAAAGAAGATTTGGAGACTGGTAAGAATGACAATGGTATCCCCCACCGAAAGAAACATACGGGTACTGGACAATGAGCTGGATGCTTGGTTTTTTACCTCATAATACTTAAAGTGGCTAGCTTCATTATAACTCTACATATTGAAAACATAAACCAAGGAGTGTTAAGCATACGCTTTTGTATGTTTTATTAGCTTTTTTTACCTTTTTTTTTCTTAAGTGTTTAATAGCTTTTTTGATAACTCGTAATTAAACTTTGGCAATTTCATTTTAGCTGCATGCTTGGTTACTTGATTAAAGCCTAACATCTGTTTATTGAAAATATGCTCTAAAAATGCTAACATAAATAACTTTTATTTGACAACTAATGGTGTTTAGTAAATCTGTAAATTTTTTCGTAAGAGCTAGAGCTTTCATACTACAGCAGTTCTAGCTTAAGGCTCAATTATTTGATATTGAAGTTAAATTAAAATAATAAAGTATTTAAAAAACATTAGTTACCATTACTTGAAAACTAAGTCGATCACAGCTTATACAATGAAGCACCTATAACATCTTTACTATTTTTATCAAAATTTTTATTTAAAAGACAAAAATGGTATGATAAAAAACCAATATTAATTTTTATTTCATAGTTATAACTTTTTTTTTACAGTAATTATATCTTAAATGTTACAACACCTTAATACTAAAAAGGCTAAGTTACAATTCCACAATACCCAAAAAAAGAAAAAAAGGCATAAAAGTTAGTTCGTACGAAAATTATAGTGGTATGCAAATTTAGAGAAAGTCTTTTAAGTACCATGATCACTATTGTATATTTGCCCATCCGTTGTTTCGAATTTTTCTTTAGTTTCTACCGACTAATACAAACATCTTCCCCCATCTACTTGATGCAAAGACTTGATTTATTTAATTAATTTTTTTTATCTTTCTAGATCTGAGTTTTAGCTTCCATTATTTCTACTTACAAATATATTTTCTTTAACTGAGTCCGAGTTTTCCTTTTCTACGTAGCCTTAAGGTTACATAGTTCTAAAAGTTTGCCTGACTTAGTTTCTCAAAATGCAGCAATTTCAAAGATTTACATTTCTATTTGGAGGCAGATGATTGGTACGTATTCAAATTTAATTTATCAATTCCACATATGAAACTCGTGCATAAGTTGAGTAGTGATATGTACACAAAAATAACACAAAATCATTAAAGACAAAAAAGATACATTCTGCCTTTAGTAATTTTGTACATTATTATTATTTTTACAAGTGTCATTATTCTAAATTATATTAGAGTGATGAACAGCCAGCAACATGTTTAACGTTCAATATATAGATTAATTTGAAAGGATATATATAATTTAGTTTTAATAATGGTGATGCATGGCTAGGATATGCGTTGATAGGAAAAATCTGGAAGCAAAAGCAAAAGCAAAAACATGCAGTTGAACTGGTCAAATTGCCGGTGGAAGAAGACGATTCTTGGGTGAAGAAAATTGAGTGCAATGAAATAGATAAAGAAAAAGAAACAATTTCCTTAGGATTAGGCAAAGGATCTATGATCAAGGAAAAAAAAAACTTGTTGATGGTTCGGCTGAAGATGTTGTGAAATTGCTGGTGCAGCCGTACAATGATTTATCGAAGAAGAAGTGTTATTATGATAAGAAAGATGCAGATCACAAGACAACTCAATCTTCATTGAGTGAGATACCATTAATGCTTGCAGTCAGCAATGGAATAACTGAGATTTTTGAAGCGATACTCGAACAACATCCTGAAGCAGTCGATTACATAAATGATAAAAGCCAGAATGCGTTGCATGTTGCGATAATGTATCGTCAAGAAAAGATCGTTAAATGCATACATAATTTGGAATTTTGTGTTCCCAGATTTGCTTCAAGAGTAGATATAAATGGTAACACCATATTGCATCATGTTGCTGACATGGAATTTTATCCAGGAGGAACCCAGGGCGGTCCTGCCTTCCAATTTCTGAAGGAGCTAAAATTGTTCAAGGTAACCCATACCCTGGCTACTTCTTAATATCTTCTTGCTTCCATGTATATATATATATATATATATGTTTGGGAAATAAAGAGCATGCCTACTCGAGGTTAAGCTAGCCAAAACAGAAGCACTGATCACTAATATAAAGGCAATCCTACTCGATATCAAGCTAGCTGAGACTAGGAGCTCGTAGTCTGCTCGGGCTAAGCTAGGAAGAGCAGAAATATTCACGACAGTCAAGCGAGCTCTCATCATGTTATAGGCGGCACCAAGAGCATGTATAAACTAGTTCTCGAGCCAAACCTAAGTGTGGCAGTCTAAACCCACAATGTGAGACGATTGAATGACTCTCTCCGAGAAAGGGGGGATAACTCCCCCGCATAACCAATTCTCATCGTGGTGACCAAGTAACAATCCCAAAATGGACGGGTGTATAAGAAGTATAGAATGTACGTTACGAGAGTAATGACGAGGAACGGAAAAAGAAAAAAAAGGGAGTGAGCTTCTTTCCTGTGTTTGTACTTCTTTCATTGAGAGAGAATTTTCTAAAAGTTAGCCCAATTACTGACTTGGGCATCGGAGGGTCTTCGTCGAAAAAATACCCAGTAATTTCTGACACTTTTTCTACGAACACATGGTACAAGGCATTCACTACTTCAGTGAATAGAGAAACTCAAGGGCTAGTTGGAGAACTTGCTCGAGGAATGAGCGACTAGAAATTTGCATCAACATTTTGGCGCCGTCTATGGGGAACAAACAAAAAGCTAAGATTTGCTACAAGCCATAGAAGCAACATGACAATGGGAGGCAACGATCCAAGAGAAGCAAGTCTTGAAAAGTCAATGACTATGAGAGAGGTGGTCAACGAAGCCCAGGATAGAGCGGTGCAAGATAAGATGGACCGGATGCAGAAATAGATGGAAATGTTGATGTCCATCCTTCAAGAGCTCAGGGACGGACAGAGGAGAGCGAGCTGTGACATTCCTGAGCCTAGTCGTATAGCCACTCTCGTTGGGCAGGATGTTAGAATTGGAGCCCAAGGGCAGAGGGTGCAGAGCACGGGTGGAAGGGTGGATGTAAACCTGAAGAAGAGAGAGTTAAGACAACATTTGAGCGACACGGAGCAAGAACGTGTGCAAGTTGCAGTACAGAATCCCTCCTATTGCGAAAAGTTAGAGGGAGAGGTCCGCAGGTTAACCTAGGTCATTGACAACTGCCGGGGGCATGAGAAAATCCTGAGTTGGAGGATCATGCTAGACAATAAGTACCCACTCTCAGTGAAGATCATGAGTGCCACAATCCCCAGGAATTTTCGCTTTCCCGAATAAAATTTTCAAAGAAAAGTGATTCGTTGCTGCATATTGAACACTTCAACGATATAACCAGGGCACAAGGCCTGACGGCAATGCAGAGATGCAAAGCCTTCCTACTTACCTTAGAGGGGGGAGCACGGTGGTATTACAAGCTGCCACGATGAAGCATCCAAAGCTTTGAGCAAATGTGTATAAAATTCGCAAAGCAGTTTTGTGGGGTAATAGCTCTTGAAGACAATATGATGGAGCTAGTCAAGATCAAGTAGGGAAATAGGGCGTTCCTTCGGGAGTTCGTCAAAAAGTATCACCGAGCGGTCCTTGATCTCGGGGCATTTAATTATCCCCAAGCTTTAAAAGGGTTGAAAGAACGGGTGAGAATGGGAAAGGCATGGTTCAATCTTTGTAGTCCCTGGGTTCGCTCATATTCTAATGCATATAAGCAGATAAAGAAGGATATTATAATTGAAGAGGAGAAAGTGGTGAAGTTAAGAAGCGAGCAGATTGAAGGAATGAGGCATAAGGAGAAAAGAATTCAGAAAAGAGGGGGGCTAGTTGGGCCAGCACAGGGATCATCGACCGAGCTGCTCCTTACCACCATTACAAGAGGAGGTCCCAACCTCGGACTGGTCACGTTTCATTCCACAGATCATCGAGTAAAGAGTAAAGGGGTTACCATCGATGGTGGACAACCAATAGTGGATCAACAACATGCTGATGACGACCGATTGGTGGTACGGATCGGGAATGGCCTATTGTGACAGTGATAGAAGGAGGGCTGATGATGGCAGGAGATTCGAATAGAGCCAAAAAAAAATTATAGCAGATATGCATCTTCTAATTGTGAGGTCCTGCTCAACATACCGGCAATAAAAAAGGTAAGGACCAGGTAAGTACAGATCATGTGGACGAAGGAGGATGAGGAAGGGGTTCTATATCCTCATGAAGATGCCTTAATTATAAAAGCAAATGTTGCAAATAAGGAGCTCAACAGGATTTTGATGGACTCAGGAAGCTTGATGGACATACTCTTCAAGTCTACTATGGACGAGATGGGGATAACAAACATAAAACTCGACCATATAAGTACCTTTCTAAAGGGATTTGGTGAAGGAATGTTGACTCCATTAGGGATCGTGAATCTGCCAATAACTATAGGCTCGAGCACTTTAAGAAGAATATGATGCTTGACTTCATAGTGGTGGATGAATTCAGCCCTTATTAAATGATATTGGAAAGACCATTCATAAGAATCAGTCAGTCGGTAAATGTCAAATGAATGGCATGCTAGGAGTTGTAAAAAGAGATCAAAGAGTCGCGATAAGCTGCTACGCAACAGTGGCTTAAGAGGCAATGCAAGTGACGACGTTGGATGTCAAAGAGGATTCCAATAAAGGAATGCAGGAGCCTGCAAAGGAGCTGAAAGAGATCTTGGTAAAACCAGATAACCAGGAGAAGAAAGTAAAGATAGGCTTAAGCATAAGCAAGAAGTAAAGATAGGCTTAAGTATAAGCAAGCACGTGAGGAGGAGTCTGATCGAGTGCTTACAATCACATGCAGATGTGTTCGCCTGATCCCATGATGACATGTTGGGGATTGATCTGAAGGTGGCATGTCACAAGTTGGCGGTGAGTAAAGAGGTAAAGCCTGTAAGATAGAAGATGAGGTGCTTCAACCAAGAAATATATGACGCCATGAATAGCGAGGTGGAGAAGCTATTAAAAGCAGGATTCATAAGAGAGGTCAATTACCCCGAGTAGATCTCGAACGTGGTATTAGTCAAGAAGGAAAATGGCAAGTAGAAGATGTGTGTGGATTTCACGGACTTGAATAAAGCCTGCCCCAAAAATGACTTTCAACTGTTAAAAATAGACCAGTTGGTTAACTAATACCACGGTCGGACACGGTCTGCCTAACTTCATAGATACATTTTCTGATTACAACTAAATCTCTATGTTTTGGGTAAGATAAATAATGCACAACCTTTATCACCAATCAAGACCTATTCTAGTACAAGATCATGTCTGTTCGGTTTAAAGAACGCAATAGCGACATATCAAAGGTTGGTGAATAAGATTTTTAAACCTCTGATTAGACGTACAATGGAGGTTTATGTGGACGACATGATCACCAAATCTAAGGATGAAGACGAGCATGTCAAGTATCTAGAAGAGACTTTCACGCTCTTGAGGGAATATCAAATGAAGTTCAATCCAGAGAAGTGTGTTTTCGGAATGGGCTCTAGAAAGTTTTTGGGCTTTATGGTCAGTCACAGGGGAATTGATGCCAATCCCGAAAAGATAAGGGCAGTGGTAGAAATGAAGTCCCCATACACTTTGAAGGAAATACAAAGTCTTACGAGCAAACTAGCAGCCTTGAATAGGTTCATCTCCCGAGCGACAGACAAGTGCCATGTTTTCTTCCAAGAGATTAAAAATGGGAGGAAGACAAAATAGACACCAGAATGTGAGCTGGTATTTCAGCAATTGAAGGATTATCTGTTAAAGGTCCCGCTGCTATCGACGTCACGACCAGAAGAAGTCCTGTGTTTGTATTTGGCCGTATCACAGTGGGCTACGAGCTCAGTGTTAATAAGAGAAAAATTTGAGGTTCAACACCCGGTGTACTACACGAGCAAAGCCCTGCTAGAAGCGGAGACCCGATATCCGCAGGTGGAAAAATGGGCACTCACCTTGGAAACAACTGCTCGAAAGTTGAGGCTTTATTTTCAAGCTCATTCAGTAGTGGTATTAACAAAACAACCACTTAGACAAATCATGCACAAGCCCGATACCTCTGGTCGGCTGGTGATTTGGTCGATCAAGTTCAGCGAGTTTAATATTAGTTACTAACCTCGGACATCAATTAAAGCACAAGCTCTAGTAGATTTTGTAGCTAAATACACAGAATCAGACAGGGGTGCAGATAACGAACAAGCAATAAGAGAACATGTTCCAGGAAAGGTCTGGGTTATTACAGTAGATGGATCGTGTGGAGATCAAGGAGCAGGAAAGGAGTGGTTTTACTCAGCCTTGAAGGTGTAAAAATTCCATATGTAGTGAAGCTCGAGTTCAAAGCTACCAACAATCAAGCTGAGTATGAGGCCATCATCGCGGGGTTAAGACTTCAAGGTTCAAACAGATTCTCAGTTAGTGAAGGCGTAATTTCTAAAAGTTAGCCCGATTACTGACTTGAGCGTCGGAGGATCTTTGCCGGCAAAATACCAGGTGATTTCTGACACTTTTTCTGTAAACATAGGCTACAAGGCATCACTACTTCTGTAAATAGAGAAACTCAAGAGCTAGTTGGAGAATCTGCTCGAGGAATGAGCGACCAAAAATTTACATCAACAATATATACAATTATTCTTAGGTGTTGGCACCTCTTTTTTTAAAAAATGCGGACACGGTGATAAACCATGCAATTTGATAGTAAATCTACACCAACTCTCTTAAATTATAAGGTTTAACAGTATCTATATGAAAAGAAAAAAAATGAGAACGGGACTGTACTTAGAAACTATATATATAAATGAAAGAGAATCCGTGCTTAGGTGAAAATGTCTACGTAGAATTTTATATGGAGGCAAAGCTTACAACGTTGTAAACCAAGACATTACAAGAAAAAATCGTACGGACATCCGCACCTCATTGGAAATTTTCTATGTATATACTTTGAACAACAGAAAAACATATATTGTTATTATTATTTTATTATTTGATTCATATGTGGTCGCCATGAATGGTATTGCATGGATTAAATAATAATATAATATGGATGATCCAGCTTGTAGAAGACATGATGTCTTCCCATTATGCGCTGCACCGTAACAGGGTGAAGAATGAAGAAACGCATGCAAATCAAAATAAGCAAGCACAAAAATGGGTCAAAGAAACCGCTCAGTCATGCTCCACCCTCTCAATTCTGGTGGCGACCGTCGTCTTTGCAGCTGCCTTCACCGTGCCTGGAGGTAACGATGATTACGAATGCATAAATACTTTATACTCGAGCTCCATCCTGTACTAGTTCCATTAACCCCCCAAAAAACTCGAGGATTCTAATAGAACAGAAGAAAAAATGCTGACCCACGAGCCCATTCATACAAAATAGAAAATGGCGGATGCACAAAACAAATCCACAGCGGATCATGTCCTTCAAGTCGCGCGTTGCTTTCTACCACATCGTTTGAAACGAAGTTTTACCATAACATTTCTCTAGTTTCCCCATTTCCTTAAGCTGCCGCTATTCTACGTATTTGCAGTAATGGACGTGATATCCTTGGCCCTCTCTTTGTCGTCGGTTGTGATGTTCCTCTCTATTCTGACTTCGATATTTGAGCCAGATGATTTTCTTCTGACAATTCCGCAAAAGATGACGGCCGGCTTCACCTATCTCTTCGTCTCTGAATTAACAAGCATGGTTACTTTCTCGGCTGCATTTCTTCTCACCATTCATTTGGGGAAGAAATGGACTGCCACTCTCTACGCTGTTGCTGTCTTTCCAGTCATTGTTTTAGCTATCATGGAGTTTCCTTTCTTTGTTAGATTTATCAATGGTTTCTAGGATACGGCCTACACATCAACAACTTTTTTCGTACCAAGAAGCACACTCGCTCCTATATATATATATATAGTAGACTTATTATGATTTTCTTATAACAAGTTCTTCCTTCTGATATGTCGTATCAAGTAAAAGCATGAATTCGATAGAGAAATAAGGCATGTGTATTTCATATAAACTTATGAATGTGTTTGCTCATTATCCATAAACATGAATATCAATCTCCTTAATTTTTTTATTTCTTTATCAATTAAATTATATATGTTTATTTAGTTTCAATATTTATTTATGATACTACTGATGTGACATCTTATGCACCACAAATTGATTGAGTTAAAATAATTGAGGTAATAATTAATAATAAAATTTATTAATACCACAATGTAAGAACAAAATCATTTGTGATACATCAGTAAGTATCACAACTGAGTAAACATAATATTATTTTTATATATGATGTGTATGTTATCAGAAATAACCTTTTTTTTTTTTAACATAAATGTAACTTCTAACACCAGTCAATATGAGTAATAATACAGTACAATACTCACACAAATTATTTTTTGTACAAGTTCCATAATGTGATCACTTAAATAAAACACCACATGACTAACATATTAATGTACGGCCTGTCGTTTATTACTTCATCAAATAGCTGCCGTGTAGTAAATGTTTAATTGTTTATAGACATGAATGTTTATAGATGGCAAGTTGTTCTAGAATATGTATCACAGTGATTGTCATTTCTTACCGTATTATAGATGGCAAGTTGTTTACAGTTTTACCACATAGATGACATTTCTTACAGTTTCTACTCTAGAGTAAAATTTATATGACATTTCGTTTATAATTCAATTAAATTAAGTGAAAAATGAAAACTCACAAAATAAAAATATAATTTAATTATAAAATGTTTAATTTAAATAATTTTTTATTTATAATAATATACATTATATTTGTAACGACCCAAATTTCAAAACCCAAAACCTCTCTAATTTTGTTTTCCTCCTCTAAGCCCATAAAACTCATCAAAGCAGCCCATTACTCCTTTATAACTAGATAAGTTGTCGTAAATTATTCTAGCATACACCAAAACAATGTATATTACTCAAATTTTTACTTTGTAAATTGTGAACCTTTTTTAATAGACTTAGTCACTTAGCTAGTGTTTATAATTACTATTGACCAATAAATAGTTGACCGTTGACCTTACTTTGATCTAAATTTTTTTAAGGATAATTTTTAGTGCAATTTTAAAACCAAATATTAGTATGTTTATATATACATTAAGATGAATTTATTGAAGCAACTTGATACTGAAGTGACCTCTCTAATAAAATTTAATTTATTTTGAAATATAAACAGTTGTATGTATATAATTTCTGTGAATATTAATCGGTCCAAAGGAAGGTTCGTGTTTGACAAAATTGCATGTGCATCTCTAGATAATAAATACATGATAATTATTCGATACTATATGTAAACAATAAATAAGCTCAAAGGAATTAATATTTATTGTTTGACATTCTTATTATCAAAGTTTGATTACTACACCAAATATTACTTACAACAAATTAATATTTTATTCAAAGATGGAATACTAATTGAGTGTCCGATATCTTAAGATATGGTTTACTTTTATTTGAATTCAATTTTATTTTGAGACTTCTATGAGCTTATTTTGTTTGTTCGTTGTTATATGATTTAATTATGACTTTTGCTAATTAAATAGCTCTGACTTCAAGTCATGGCATGAGAACCTCTTAATTGTTCTTGTAGTCATGGATCTGTACCTTACATTAATGGTTAAACCTCTTGCATCTGTTATGCATGAGAGTACTTCTAATGACAAGAAGATTTAGAAAGGTATGAGAAATCAAATCACATGTATATAATGATCATGAAGAAGACCATTCTAGAATTATTGAGGGGCTTGATATCTACAAAGATAACTAAGGCTAAAGGCTTAAATAGATATACTCTTGACAAATCTAACTTCAATAAGGTATACGGACAAAGGCAATATCAAGAAGTACATAATGGAGATGTCTCATTTTACTTCTAAGTTGAGAGTACTTAAGCTTGAACTCTCTAAGAACTTACTAGTGCATCTGGTTTTGATATCTTTTCTAACACAATTTAACTAGTTTAAGGTGAGTTACAATCTGTTAAAAAAGACTTAGCCTCTGATGAGCTCATATCTTACTATGTTTATGAAGAGAAAAGGCTAAAAAAGAGATCAGGAAGAAAGTGCTCATTTAGTCTCTATCTCTAAGAGTAAGGATAAGAGAAAAAAAAAAGAAGGATAATGATACTATAGATGGAGCACTTTAAAGGAAACAAAAACAAAATCGAATGATTTGGAAGGCACTAGTTGTTTCTTTTGTGGAGCTGAAGGGTATAAGAAGAAGTATTATACTAACTACCATGCATGAAGTGCTAATGCTTCTTAATTTGGTTTGTTCTAATATTAATTTAACTTCAGTACCTAGACATACATGATGGATAGATTCTCATGCAACAACTCACATCAATGTGTCAGTGTAGGGTTGCCTGAATTACCAAAAGCCCAATGATAGTGAAAGATATATTTATGTGGGCGATAATGAGAAGATTAAAGCTAAAGCAATAGGAAAATTTATATTATTATTAAAGACTGAATTTTATTTAGATCTTGATGAAATGTTTATTTTTTCATCTTTTAGGCAGAATTTGATTTTCATTTCTACTTTGGAAAAGTTTGGTTCTTCTTGTTTATTTGGAAATGGAAAATATAGTTTATTTCATGATTCAAAATTAATTTGCTCTAGTTCTTTATCGAGCTCTGTTGGTTCATTTAATGAATTCCTTCAATTCAATACACGAGGTTTAAAAATAAAATTAACCAATGAGAATTTGACTATATTATAGCACAAAATATTGGTTCATATCTCTATATGAAGAATAGAGAGATTTATGTCAGATAAAATTCTTGCCCCTTAGATTTTACAGATTTTGAAGTTTGTATTAACTATAAAAAGGAAAAATAAACCAATAAAAAGATATTTAAAGTCAACAAGACTTTAAATATCTTAGAACTTATACATACAGATATTTGTGAGTCATTCGCTATGGTTGCTTGAAATGGTCAACAATATTTCATGACGTTTATAGATGATTTTTCTAGATATGACTACACATATCTCCTCCATGAAAATTCACAGTAATTGGATGTGTTAAAAAATTTTAAGGCTAGAGTTAATAACCAACTCAGCAAAAATTAGAAAAATGTTAGATCCGACTATAGTGGTGAGTACTATGACAAATGTGACAATTCATGTGAACAAAATCTAAGACTATTTGCTAAGTTCTTAGAGGAATGCAGTATTGTCCCATGGTACACTATACTGGGTTTGCCCACTATGAATAATATTGCTAAAAAATGAAACATAACTCTTATGGACATGGTGAGGAGTATAATTTGTTATTCTACCTTATTAGAGTCACTCTGGAGAGAAGCGCTTAAAACTACAGCATGTATCTTTAACAAGATTCCAATTAAAGCGATTAATAAAACCCTTTACGAACTTTGAATAGACAAGAAGCCTAGTATTAAACACTTATAAGTTTAGGAATGTTCAGTTGAGGCAAGACCTTATAGGCTTAATAAGAAGAAACTGGACTCAAGGACGTTGCATTACTATTCTATTAGATGCAATGGAAGATCTAGGGGGTACAAATTTTATAATCCTATAACCAAGTTAATTTTCGAGTCAAGAAATGGTCGATTCTTTAAAGATGTTGAGTTTAAAGGGATATATAATTATAAATTTTATCTTTAAAGAGGAATATGTTGATATTCTCACAAGTTTTATTGACATTAATCAAAGTCTCATTCTTGACTTTGTTCAAGATACAACATATCAAGCTTATTCTTGACTTCGATCAAGACACAACGAATCAGAGAACAATCGTATAATAGAATCATTTCATACGAATAAATTCATGCTTCAGAGGAATCAATTCTACCGCTTCAAGAACCTATGCTATTAAAGAGATTCACTAGAGAAATGAAAAGTGTAATGCAGATGACTACATTGTATTTCTCCAAGAACATGACATCAATATTGGACTGATGGAATATGATATAATCTATTTATGCCAAGTCATACAAGGTTATAACTCCCGAAAGTGGATTGATGCCATGAACAAGGAGATGAAGTACATGATGGATAATGATGTATGAGATCTTGTCCCATTGCTAGAAGGTATAAAACTTATGGGTTGTAAATAAACATTTAAAATCAAGAAAGATTCGAAAGTCAAAGTATAAAGGTTCATCTTGTCACAAAAGGGTTTGCATAGAAAGAAGACATCGACTATAAAAAGTCTTTCTTTTTGGTTTTTTGAAAACTCTTTTAGAATCATAATTGCATTAGTGGCGTGTTTCAATCTTAAGTTATAATAAATGGGTGTGAAAACAATGTTTCTCAATGGTAATATTGATGAGACGATATATATAGTGCAACTAAAAAATTTTGTGTTAAGAGATCCAAATAATATAGTTTGCAAACTTAAGAAATCAGTCTATGGGCTCAAACAATCATATTGACAATAGTATTTCTAATTTCATCAAGTGATCATCTCATTTGATTTTAAGATGAACTTGGTCGATAATTACATATGCTATAAGTTCTGTAGGAACAAATATATTTCTATAGTTTTATATGTCAATAACATTTTGCTTGCTAGCAATGATATAAGCTTATTGTATAACATCAAGAGATTTTTAGCTAGGAATTTTAAAATGAAACATCTTGGTGACGTCTCTTTTGTATTAAGTATATAGATACAGTAGCGATTGCTCTCGGGGTAATCTAGGACTATCACAAAAGAACTATATCAAAAGCATTTTCAAGAGATATGGTATGCAAGATTGCAAACTAGGTGATACGTTGTGACTAACGGAAACATGTTTAATCTTAATCAGTACCCTAAAAATGATCTTAAGGAAAAAATAATACAATTTGCAGATTCATTTATTTGTCATACAATTCTCTTGTTGATTCTTTAATTTAGGTATCTCTTTTTAGGCCAATTTGATTATAAGAAAAATAGGATTTGGATTCATTGGTAATACAATGATTTTTATTTTACTAAGTTTTGATGGGTAGTTATTGATCATAAGATATATAAATACATGTAAGTATGTAACTAAATCTTAATTGGTATAAATACATAAGTGGCAGAATCAATGTCTTTAAAAGATCCGTACAGCTCAAATCAACACTCGTTCAAATTTTAAAAAATAGATTTGGATTTAGTACTCATATGATTATCTCTGTGTTACAATTTTAAAAAAATAGATATAGTTACTAGATAATAGATTATCCTAACAGTCCAACCAGAAATAAATTCAAACTCAGAAAAAATAATAACAATTAAGCAATGCAAACATAAGACACCTATTTTTAACATGCGATAAGACTATATTTTCCATCGTCACTCTTATCCTCTTGAGTTGAAAGCAAAACGCAAAACCCTTGAAATACACGAAATTTTGTGTACCAATGAAAACGCCAGGAGATTAAAAAGCTGTAAAGTGTAGCCGGAATTTTATGGGCATTAATTAAAGGATAATGTTTGATTCCCTAACACTTAAAATAGTACTCCTAAGGAAAAGGTTCGTTGACAGAGCACAAAATAACCAAAGCCAGAAAAGGATCTAATGAGCTCCCACTAAGGATAATCATAGTTTATAATTCTGTAATGACTGATGATTATAACTTTATCAGCATGTATAAAGAATTTGATTGGAAGTGAAAGACTGAAAGTTGCTGGCATGTCTTCTCTCCACTGAACACCAAAAGCAATGAAGCTTCAGAAACAATGAACCTAGACACTCTTAATTTGGCATTTAGCAACAACTTTATGGAAACAAATATTAGATAATGCATGACATAGTAGTTCTTAGCAGTCAATGTGTAGGAGATGGTCTAATTCAGGCTTCAGAATAAGGAACACTCAATGGGTGGATGGATGATCTCTCACAAATCAACTATTCTTCGTAAACTGTTATGATTGTTTGTGAGCATTAACTTGATCATTATTAACCCTTATAGGTTATGGATATAAAAAGAAAAAAAAATTGTCAACGATAAACAGGATACCACATCTATGTATATCAATTTGCTTTTCCCTCAAACTTTGTACAAACTAATTAATATGATATAACTGCATTGGTTAAATAGATCTTAGCAACAAATGTTTTGATTAATTTTTCAAGTAATCTTTTATCATGGTCAGTTGGACAAACCAATCAAAGTCACTCAAATGTGCAAGAAGGAAATCCGGTGCTCTAGGATATCTTTTCATGCATGTGCACACAACAATTTCGAGCTTTATTGGAAATATTATTACTTACCTACGCCACTTGAATATGGCATACCCATTGATGCATTGCTGCATCGATCTATATGTTTTAGGCCCGCATAATAATACCTTTTAAATCATCAAAAATAGACTGTATCATTTGAAAAGGATTAGAACAAATGTTGTCTAATTCTCGACATTTTCTAACCAAGCGATATGTGATAATCTTACTCTTAAAGTTTTTACAGCATGTTTGGAGATTGTTTTAAATTATCAAATAATCACTTATTTAACAATATAACACGGGACCTTTTGCACTTTTTCCTTTTGTGCTAACTAAATTTAGAACGAAAGAAGATGGATTAATTCAATAATTCCTGATGTGGACACATTTGCAATAATTATGAAACAAAGATGCACTGACAACCACAAAATAATTAACCAAAGACAAAGATTAAGTCATTTTTTCAAATAAATAATGATGTTGCAAATGCAATGCAATGATGTTAACTCTCTCAGCATACAAGAAGCACTTGTTGATTTTTAAGTGCAAAAATGTGGCCATATGGGTGTCTCTCCACTGAGCACAATAGGCACTAAAGCTTCAGAAACAATGAACCTAGACACTCTTAGTTTTGGTACACAGTAACGGGAATGAAAGGAGAATAAATCTAGAAGCCCCCAATAACCATTTTGACAATAACGGGAATGAAAGAAAAATATAGCAAGTCATCTCATTTGATTTTTTTTCTTTGTTCCCGAATTTTAAGTATTATCGATGCTATTGAATTTTCCTTTGAAAATGTTTGGTTCTTCCTTCGGGCAGAGTGACTCTAGTACTGCAAAAAAAAAAAAAAAAGGTGGGGGGATCTATAACAACCAATTGTTTACTCATATAATTCTTATTGTTATATCACCGATGGATCGCGAAGAGGCACAGATTTTTTCTGAATAATTAATTAAGAACTATATAAAATGATTCAATGATCCATCTATGGTGGTCAAGATTCTTAAGAGAGAGGCCTATTGCTACAAGATAATTAAACCACAACTAATATGATTATTTATTATAAATTGTTTTGTTACTCTCTCAGCACATTTTTACGATTTCATTGGAAGTGGAAACTAGAAAGTGATACCATGGATTCTTTCCACTAACAACCAATTACAAGTACCGCTTTGAGATACAATGATCCTAGACACTCTTAATTTGTGTAACAATATCAACCACACCCTTGATTAAAGTGGATTAATTATAGGAAAAATTAATAATTAAAATTATCACTAATTATTTTATCATAATAAAAACCATTACTATTTTTCTAATTTTTACACAAATTTCTTTAGACTTCATCCATCCCCAAGGATCAGGTTTAATACACCAATAAACTATTATTCTTATTATTATTAAGAAAATTATTCACCGATCACTTGATTTTTCAAACTTTATAAAAAAATACACAAAATTTTCTTTTTTGAGACAACAATCCACCTGAAGTTTACAAAGTGCATCATATTGCCCCACTCCCGTCGTAACCTCGTTAGAATATTGCCAGTATCAAAGGGTTAAAATTGTCATTTTCACTAAACACACTAAAACGATGCCATATTCCCCTGACAAAAACAACCACCAACAGCAGCTACAAACTATTTAAGTAGGGAAGAAGAAGGGGTTTTAGGATTGTTATTAACATTTGGCATCTAATTTATTTCTTATTTATTTTAAAGATTTTTTATTTGATAATTATTTATTTTTACATGTCACTTGTACTATCTAATTTATTTACTATTTATTTTAAAGATTTTTTTATAATTATTTATTATTTTCAAGAATTGTTTTGTAATTACCCCTCTCTAACTAAAAAGTTCTATTGTTAGCTTGGATAAAATAGCCATTTTAGGTTTTGTGGACAAAATAATCATTTGACCAATATTCCGTTAAATACCCTATGATGTTGTGATGGGAGTAGAGTACTGATACACTTTGTAAATTTGAAATGAACTGTTGCATATATATATATATATATATATATATATGTAGTGTATTGATGATAAAATGTGAAAGATCAGTAGTCAGTGAATAATTTCCCTTATTTTTAAACAATGATCCATTGTACTTTATTATTTTGTTTGTCAAATGAGGATGAATTACTTCATTTTAGTCCATGGATGTGGTGGATTTCATGAAATTGATGTAGGACGTTAATTTAATTTTTTTAGGATTCTAGAATTTTATAATCTATTTTAATTAGAGTTAAGGAACAATTGTTTTGTCTTTTATTTATATTCTAATTGTGATTTAGTTTCCCTTTTTAAGTTAACTTAGGAAAGTAAGATTACTCTATTATAGATAGAGAGGTCTTGTAATTATTTTCATAACTTCAATTCAATAAAATTTCTTTTTTATAATTCCTTTAGAATTATTTATTAAAAATCTCTCTTGTAAAGTCATTTAGATTAGAACGTCATCTAATCTCATTTTATGCGTTATTAAAAATCTTATTGAGTCATTTTAGTCCATGGATATTGTGGATTTAATGAAATTGATGTAGGACGTTAGTTTAGTTATTTTAGGATTCTAGAATTTTATTTTCTATTTTAATTAGAGTTAATTAAGGAATAATTTCTTAGTCTTTTATTTTTATTCTAATTGTGATTTAGTTTCCCTTTTTAAGTTAACTTAAGGAAGTAGGATGACTCTATTATAAATAGAGAGGTCTTGTAATTATTTTCATAACTTCAATTCAATAATTCAATAAAATTTCTCTTTTATAATTCCTTTAGAATTATTTATCAAAAATCTCTCTTATACAGTCGTTTGAGTTAGAGCGCCATCTAGTCTCAACTTTATGCGTTATTAAAAATCTCATTGAGACATTTTGATTAGAACGGATCTAATATGCTTCGATTAGAATGTAAGCTAATTGCATTAACTTAGTCATGAACTATAACGATATCTAATTTTTATTCTCCTATCAATTCCGCTTCCACTACGCCATTCCATCATAAACCCCATACGTGATGGTAAAAAAATACAAGTGGGTGAGATTTTAATACTAAGGACTAATAATTAACTTCAGAATTAAGTAAATTATTACAATGTGTTGAATAATTATCCTTTTTCCCAATGGGATTTGTATCTTGAACCAAATCTAGTAGAGTTTACTGTAACGACAATATCGATGTTCAAAAGAGGTTGCCAAATCCACGATTACAATAAAAAAGAAGGGAAGAATAAAGTAATAATATATAAGCGCTCCACAATTTGACAACACATTTTTTAATTAAAAAGCCTCACACACAACTTAACATCAGTACCGAAGCCACAATGCGTGCTATTAAGTTATTTTACATCATCAGCCCTAAGGCCATATTTTATTTTTGTGTCCCATAATATGTACATAAGTTTAAGGGACATGAAATTCACGAAGACAAGTAAATGAAAAGCAAACAAACACAGAAACAACAACACTCAAATGGTAGCCATTTTAGCACCAAGACATGAATCCATGGCTTCCCCAACAGTCAGAAAGATCCTTCCTCTACTTTTGTCCACAAAGTTGGCCAACTTTAGCTTGTGAATCACTTGCCATCTGGGATTGGCAATTGCTAGCTGAGAGATAATAGAGAAGAGTGTAAAAACTTTTCAAACTTAAATTGATAATTCATTAGCAAGTGAACATACATACATACAAATTACAAAATAAATTTATTAGTTGTAAATGTAAAAATAATAAATAAATTGTGGACAGGTAATTCTTTTTTATGAAGTGTCAAAATTCTGTATATTGTCGTTCATCATTTTCTAAAATGCGCGCGGTCACCAGCTTTACCTCAATGCCATTGCAGTCGAGAGTTTTACGTAGTTCCTCTAGAGAAGCGAGTCCTGATGTATCTATGTTCATCAAGTCTGTGACATAAAAAACAATATTAGTACTATGGAAAATTAAAAAGTATCAACGCTCTTGAAGTTAATTAAGCTTATTGTATTATTGATATAAAAATTAAACTTACTGGACAAGTCAAGGAGTACAAGTTGGACGTTCTTTCGAGCCTTTCGCTGGCTGTTTTCTTTTTCTTCTTCTTCTTCTTCTTCTTCGGTTATCCATCTCATAATCCTTAAATAATGAAGAATAAGTTAAATTAACCGAAATTGAATGAAATTCTTTCCTATAGTTATGCAAGAATTCCTAAGTTTGGGTTCTTTTTGACGAGCACAAAATGATAAAATAAATCAAAAGTTCGAATCCAACTCATATCAGAATGGGGAAGAGACCGGTTTGGTTTACATTTACGTAATAATATTTTACAATGAAATAAAAAAATTAGAAAATCTTTTACGAAAAGCCATTCCAAATTAGCAAGAATTAAATCTTTCCTCTTGTGTGTGTGTGTGTGTGTGTGTGTGTGTGTATTCTATACCTTTCCCTAACAGAATTGGCATTTGCAAAACAAAGCAAGGCAGATTTGACACGGATTATGAGGATTCCAGGAGTCTTAACAGCCATAGGGTATTGATCAACATCGCAAAACAAATCGGTTCCAGGAAGTTTTCCAAGCTTTTCTGTGCCTGGTTGAATTGAAATCAGTATGATCTTTGCAAATGATATTGTGACCTGTTACGCATAAACTGGATCATATGAATTTCACTCAGTTCATATATATTGTAAAATTGACTACTTTTAGAAACAAATTTAGAAGCATCAGAAGATTTTGATCAACAAGGACCTAGAGTAATCAACAAATATTTAAGGTATCATTAATTAAGAAAAAGAACTAAAATAAAGAATTGACACCTTATAAGAACAAAATAAAGGACATTTATTAGTGGCGTCGGCACATTAGATAGCAAGCTGTTGGTAGAATTTTTGGCGGGGTATAAAGTTGTATATGCTATGTAATATTGCAATAAAAGCAATGGATAGGACTGAATTCTACAACGTATAGGACTCCCACCAACATTCTTATTCGACCCAATTACATAAATAAGTCAAACAATCCCACACAATTATTTAATCAATGGTGCAGATACTGTAAGCTGGGGACAATTGTACATGAACCATATATTTTGTCTAGCTAAACAACAAGGTGATTCTTCTAGATTATAAAGTAGTTTAAAATGTTTCTAAATATGTTAAGAAGAAATTTTCTGGAAGATTATTTCTTTTTACAAATACTCCTGGCTTGCATGTAGCGTCAATAACTTGATCCAAATAAAAGTGATATAAATTTACTGATATATATATCTCTTTTTTATATATATATATGAGTACTATATATAACTAAGATATATAAATTTCCAAAACTTTTGGGTCTGATTTCATGTTAGTTAAGCGATAAGAAAAAAAAAATTACTGCGATTAGAAGACCGATCTCCACTGATACAAACAAGACCCCAAAGAAGGCTCCAATGCAGGCAAGGAAGTCAAGTTTGTCAACTTTCCAAATATTGTAAAATTCATTGATGTCAACGAGTCCCGGAAGAGCTGAAATAATAATTGAAGCAATGATTGCCATTGGAGTATAATACAAGAGCCTTGTGAAAAATTCCAATGATATGAGCACTGTAATGGACATCACAATATTTGATACTGTACTTTCACAGCCAGCGCTAAAATTCACAGCACTGCGTGAGAATGAACCTGCATCGATAGATCCAAAAGCTCGAGCTAATAAGTTAAGAGCTCAATAATAATATTTTAAACAGGTCTCAACAGACTCCTCACATGAAATTCAAAAAGACAAATGGACCAAGAGACAGAAGCCCAAAAATGTACCAAGAAAATGAAATTGGAAATAAGCTTACCGGTTGCCACATAGCATGAAGTAAAGGATCCTACAATGTTCATGAATCCCATGGCTACCATTTCCTTGTTTCCATCAAGATGGTATCCCTTAATTGATGCAAAAGACCGGCCTACTGCAATTGCTTCCTAATATTGAAATCGGATGTTTACAAATTTAAAGTGAGGCTGAAATTGATTGTGATATCCATATAATAAGACGTGATGTTTCAACACGAGACCTTAATTCTAGTACTACACAACCATATAAGTATTAGATTGATCAATACTCACTGCGAGAGCAACAATTGCAGCAACAAATCCAATTTTAGCCACTTCTCCAAGATGTTGGCCATGGAATTGTATTTGATGCACTGAGCTTGGATTCAAACCTCTATCAATGTGCTTCACTATCTTCACTCCATGTTTATCAGCTCTTGTCAGGAATACAATGAGCGTTGATAAAATAACTGATACTAGTGGGGCAATGGCTGGTAACCAGAAGAGTTTCCTGTTCTTCTTCCCCTGAAACAGTCAGGACGCTTATTGGAAGTTTTGGGGGCAAAAAACAATTCTGAAGTTACTTCCAACTTCACTTCAAAAAAAAAAACACAAACAATCGTCTTACAAGATATCTAGTAGTTAAAATAACACAAAGGAATGAACATCCGAGGATGAAATTCTGAGGATTCCATGTATGATGAAGTGAATTCCAGACAGCTTTCACGACAGAGATAGCATCAGTCTTGTTAGTGAAGTGAGAAATTCCAAGTAGGCCCTTCAGTTGTTGAAGGCCAATGACAATGGCAGCACCAGCCATGAAGCCAACAATGGCAGCATGGGACAGAATATCAACAAGGAACCCCAACCTGTTAAATAAAAACAAGGATAGTAACAAAATTTGACTTAATGTTTTGAAATGATAGGAAATAACTGAAAACGCAGGCAAAAACGACAAACCTGAACAGCCCAAAAGAGGCTTGAAAAATGCCCGCAAAAAAAGTCGCCGTGAGAACAAAGGTTCTGTAAGCAATTGGATTAGCCAGAGGATCTTGCACCTTTTGAACCATTGAAGATAAAAGCAGTGACACAACGGCTACTGGTCCAATTGCTATTTCCCTTGAAGTCCCCATCACAGCATAAATGAGAGGTGGCACAACACTTGTATCTGTGTATACAAATTTTATACCAAGACATGATTACATTAACATATATATAAAATTTTAATATCTGAAAAATTTTGTCATAAAAATCCCACTTACAGAGGCCATACTGAGGATCAAGCTTTGCCAAAGTTGCATATCCAATACTCTACAAGAAATTTACATGAAATAGAATGAGCCTGAAAATTTTTTATGGCTGTAGAATTTTAGTGATTAAAAATATTGATTAGTTTCACTACCTGTGGAATGCAGAGGCTGGCAAGAGTTAAACCGGCTATTAAATCATTCTTAAATTCGGATGCCTTATAGTTTCGGCACCAATGAAGAATTGGAAATAGTCCCCGGAAAAATGTAAGCACAAGATTGAATCCATCATGCTCACTCTTAAACTTGTTTCTATAAGGGAAAAGAGCTTCCCTCACAGAGTGTACAAGCTCTTGCCAAAAACCTGGTGGCTTGGGAGCATTGAGCACCCACTGAGCTCTTTCATTGCTTTTGTTTTGCTCAATGTCAAGCATTTCTGTAGACGGAGCTGCAGCCATAGTTGATTTTTTTGAAGTGTTTGGGAGAACTTGGAGAGCTAGCTCTGTGTCTCTCAGTTTCTCAAGAAGCTTTGAGCATCGTCAGCGTACATTCAAAGTTAATGGATTGATGCTGAAGTGCTTATAAGAATTTTAAGATCTTATATACAGAAAGAAAAGATGAGTTCAATGGTTGAGGATTATTTTTTAACAAAATATTTGACCGACCAAGATTTGCAAATCTATTAAATTAAAACGGCTACTGCTGAAGGCCAAATTCAATAACTTTCTAGCGCATTGAATTAGGTATGCATTATTAAACTGTTATTCCATTGCGCTTTTTTACGTGTTTTCTCTGGCTGGACTCCTAGAACAAATCTAAGAAGTAAAAAATTTAAAATCATACCTTTGAAAAAATGTTATTGTATTGTACTTTTTAATACATGCTTTATTAACAAGTATCATATGTAAAAGATAATTAAAAGTTGAAACCTAGCTTCTTCTTTTATTCCAGATTAATAGTACTATTTGTTATGGATTTTAATCCAAATCTTTGAATATAAAAAGCAATAAAAATTTGAAGGATAAAAGTAGCCCTACTATGTTATGTGTTTGCACTATGTATACTGTAGAATTATGGTAGTTATTTGGAGTCTAGTATTCTATCAAAATCTAAAGAATGAATGATTTACTGCCGTTGATTTATGATAGCCTACTTGCCGCAGTAGATTTTTTAAAACAATTTGCCATTAAATATCAGTTTTTATCACAATTTTTTTTTGGTTATTTGATAGAGTTTTATGTCACAATCTTTTTTTGGTGAAGTGGAGCAAGCATTGAGATGACTGATCTAATAATTTCTGCTAGCGTGGTGGCGCTGTGCTGGCAATCCAGGACAAAAGTTTCTACTTGAATGGCCAGTCCCCATTTGTTAGGAATGAAAAAGAAAAGGTTCCTTCTCAGAGAGACAGAGACTCCAGAGGCCATAGCTTTTGACCAAATGCTTGTTAGAGATTGAAACATAAAAAGAATGGCCCTGTAGTGACTAGCAAACGAATATGACTTGTGGATTACCATTGTTGCCGGAAAAATTCCTATTTTAAATAGTATTAAACACTAGCAGTTTTTTATTTCATCAAATAAATAACTATAGTTTTTGTAGGATGGTGATATTTTTATCCCATAATTTTTATAAATTCACCACACTTCTAAAAATAATTATAAAAAGTTCACTTTATTTCTAAAAATTTCAAATAGAAAAGAATTTTGGAGAATTAATTAATTAAATCTATCTTTTTTTTTACTTAACCTTTTTTTATTATATTTGACTACTAAGATTGCTTTAGCCTAAATTTTAATTTGATTATTTTATTCTTATAAGGTAAAAGTACCAAAATTTTATGTTAGCTTCAACAATTTTTTTTTAATTTTATAAAAATTCAGTGTTTCTAAATGATGTGTATTATACTTTATTAGTATGATTATTAATCTTTAATTAAATTAACATAATATCTTTATAATACAATACTGATGTAAATTATTATAATTTCAAATTTATGTAATTTTACATATAAGATATTGAAAATTATCAAGTTTTATTTAAAGTTGATTATTAGTCTCAAATTTAAATACCTATATTATTAGTTAGAAGAACAAATATTCTTGGGGCAATTAGATCATTTTATGTCTTAAGATAAAATAATCAAATATAATTTATGTTAAAGCAACCTTAGTGTAAAAAATGATAAAAAAAAAACTTGGTAAAAAATTACAAGATTGATTTAATTGTATATTTTTTTTGTTGATTTGTATTTAATAAAAATAAAATGAACTTGTTGTAAATATTTTTTAAAATTGAGTTAGGCTTACCCAAATTAATAGTGGCGTAGAGCGTATCCTCACCTGTTTTTTTATTATAGACATATACTTCCAAATACTTCTTGTTTGTCAAATTCATCACTTAAGTCCTATATTTCCATAACTTATCACTCAAGTCCTTTCGACTCTGAGCACTTGTTCAAGTTAACGGGCATTTTTGCGTGTACGCGGTTTAGGCTCAGCTCTTGGCTTGAAAATTGAAATTGCCATTTTCAGTAAATTTCTAACAGTTCATAAATGAGTTTATAATTTTTCAATATATAAATAATTGCATTTTATAAAAGAAATGATAAAATTGAGCAATTTTATAAAAGAAATAATTTTGTAAGGCTGCTAAAGTTATTGATTAACCGGAATATCTCTCTGTTAATTAGTCTCTAATTTGATAAAAAAAATTATTCTTATCCAAGAAAATCTAGTATCAATTATTAGAGAGGTGTTTTTAATTAAACTTACAAATAAGATAAATCTTAACCCAAAATAATAGCAATATAATTAGTAATTGATAAGCCTAATTACTAACTATTTGATCAACCCAAACCTGCAGAGAAGAGACAGAAGAAAACCAACCAACCATGGATAAAATAATGATTAATTGTTAATTAATTAATTATTAGCTTCAAATTCATCAAAGGGTAATATAAGCACCTTTAAATGGCAAAAGAGAGTTTTTTTTCCCTATATATATCAAGCAAAAACACAGGCACATCTACATACAAATACACCATGGACAATATTAACGTCTCTTGATTTTTCAGTAGTTTTTTATTTCCTCTCTCTTTCAGAATAAGCCTAATGTTAATACAAGATAAGAAATTGAGCTACTTACATCAATGTTGACTCCCTCTGCACACACCCAATTAAATCGAACAATTTGCATCTCATGATCAACAAATCAAAACATCGATTCAACACAAACTAATGAAAAGATTAAAGGAGAGGATTAATGAAACCATGATCATCAATTGTTAGAGGTGGATTGATTTGAGAGTGATGATGCACTTTCTTGATTTAACATCTCTTCTTGTTGCTTCTTCCATCTCTCAATCTCTTTGTACAACAGGCCTTCGCTGTCCTTATCTCCATTAATATTGCTCTCCTTATTCACACGAACATACTTTCCCTTCTTGATTTTGAATCCTAAATTGAAACACATTTGATCTCTTCTTTGCCCGAAAGTTCAATGTGGAAGAGAATTAGAAAGTAAAGCTCTCTATTATATCTAGTAATAGTTAAATATCTAAATAGTTTGATATTTGGAACTTTTGTGATTTTTCGTGGGGGAGTGACGGTGACTACAAGGTAATGTTGATTACTTTAAGAGTAAGTTATAGGAGAAATTGTTAGAAACTTAGAATTACTTTAAGATTAAGTTAAGTCGCTAGCATACAAGTTTTAGGATCAAACGTTAATTATTTATTTCTTTGTCCCCTTCACACTGTCTTTTTACATCTTTTCCACCTTTTGATATACTTTTTTTTCAAATTTTTATTTTTTTATTTATTCACCCGTTTATGCGTACTTAAAAAGATTTAAAAAGCAATTGTTCACATAATAAATGCAATCTATTGGGTTAGGGTTTAGCTCGAATGGCCATGCAAATTGTTTTGGGTTTGGGCATAAGTTTTTGCTTGGAGTTGAGCTTCCAACACTCCTTTACAACTATTATGAAATCCCATTTTTTTATATTTATAGCTGTTTCTTTGATGAAAATTATAAAAAAGATAAAAGAAATGACAATAGAGTTGTAATTAAGTTTACTATAATCTAGAATAAATTAACAAAATTATAAGCATATTTTTAAAAATATATATATTATTATCAGGTAACTAATTTTTTCATTGATTCAAATTTATTTTGATTTTATAAAAAAATAAATTCAAGTATATCATTTATTAGGATTTAAAGATAGTTAAGGTCCATGATTTATGATTTATAAAGACAGTTAAGTTTAATTAAATTCGTGATAGTCCTTTTATCTAATTTTCTCCACCTATACAACCATGGTTACAAAATTGGGGCTTTAGAAGGTTATCAAAGGGTATGAAAAGCATTACTTTTTAGCTTGGCCATGGTTTTCAGTTAGCCAAGTATTTGGGGTGATAAGGTTAATTTACATTTTTGAGGGCCGTCAAAGAGAGTTTTCTTGTATATTTTCTTTTTTGTCCTTTATTCTTTTTTGTCCTTTTTATCTCCAAAGGAAGTCTATCTTACTTAAATTTATCACAACTCTTATATTATTTTTTGAACAAGTAAACTTTGAATAATATATTTATTGAACTGGGAAAAAGGTGAAGTTTTATTTCTTTTTTATTTTAATTATTTCATAATATACAAATCAATATCCTTTCCCATTTTAGTTATCAATAATAATTTTTTCTTAAGATAATCAAATCATGCACAGTACTTTTTAAGGGTTAATTTTGTTAATCATATGTAGCTAGAATGCCAATTAGGAAGTAAAAAATTAAAATGAAGGAGAAATATATAATTGCTTATTGGGAGAAACAATTGAAGTATGATCATAGTATCAGTAATGCACCGTGATTCTCTTTTGCAAGACAAATATTTTTTTTTATTAAATTCATAACTGAAATGTAAGTTTTGCAACCCAAGAGGAGGAGCAAATTGGGATTTTAAAACTTAAACTAAATAAATCACACAATAATTTATTCTAATGCCTTAATGAAATCAAAAGCAATAAATTTAACAATACTCAAAATAAATGAGTAAGGAGAGAGAAAGCAAACACAATAATTTTTACGTGACTCGGTAATTTCCGCCTACGTCCACACCTCCAAGTACACTGGCTTTAAGGATTTCACTATCAAACCTCCCAAAACTTCAAATTCTTACCATTGACTATTAAGGTGTCAATAAACATTTACATCAAAATATTATCTTCCAATCTTTTCAGCCAAGTGTTTCACACATTTACAATCACACAATTTTGATAGAGAATTCAAATATTATAACAAATACTCTCTTTTAAAGTGGATAGACAAATAATAGCTCAATATAGATTTGATATATGATAATTTACGAAATGAAAGCTTAAAATATGTTGTATGATCTTATTTTTACTTGCATCAATGCTTAAATATAGATTGAATTTGAGTTTATATAATTTGGATTCAAAATGTAACCGTTATTGACAAAAACTATAGGGAAGCGGTTAACCGCTTAATTTAGCCAGCTAGTCGCTTGCTACAGTAAAACTACCATTGCATTTGAAATTTAATATGGTAATATTGTTTTAAAAATTATAATTTAACCCAAAAATTTTGATAATTATACTACAGCCCAAAATGATATAAGATTTTGCAAATAAGTCTATTTTCAAAATTTCTAAATAATACTTGTTATTGCCAAAACTTTCTGAGCCCAAAATTTTATAAGACTTTTCAAAAAGACCCTTTCTAAAATTTTAACCCAATATTTATTGAATTCAAAATTATCAGTTTTTTTCAATTTAATCCAAGATATAAAAAATACTCAAATTCACAAAATATTTGTCTTATAAATATAAAACCTTTGGGTTACGAAAAATGATTACTTATAAAAATAAATTCTTTGAGCTTCTCAAATCGTGAACTATTTATATATTAAATCATACCGACTTTACAAGAATTATCACAATAATAACTCTGTTAAACGAAACTTCGTTCTTGATCGAGCCGTTGTCCATTAAGTGTCTTTCACTTGATTCACTTGTATAAATATTATCCCTCAAGAATTAGTGAAAAATATAAAATATAATATTAACCAAATTATTTAAAATACATGTTTGTTATCATCAAAATTACAGTATGTATAGCCCTTTAGGCTAACAATATCATCCATCTTCATTATTATTTTTCATGTCTTAGATATATGTAGAGGTTTAATCATCAAAAGCAAAGTTTCCACATTAACTGAAAGAATGTCATCTTAGAACAAGTTTTTTCAATGGCACTGCTAAATGTCTAAATGATAATATAGACAATAATAAATGAAATAAAATCATCAATTAATTAAGAAGGTAACTATATCTCTACCTTCAAGATGGATGATAGAGCTACAAACAGTTCTACAAATATATTTTGTATAAACTGATGAGACATAAAAAATAATCAAATATAAAATAATAAAAATAAATCGTGAAGGCCAAGAGATATTTATAATCTAACTAATTAAATTATGTCACATCAGTTTGCACAAGAATTTATAGCCGTATATTTACTCCTATCTTCACATATCAAATATTTTTCTTTTCCATTCGGATACGACACCGTTGCTTCAACCCATTGAGCTGTTTCTCCCAAACTTCCTTCGGAAAAATTTCTTGCCTTAACCCTAATGAATCAGCCAAACCCATCTCATAATCATACATGTTACGCGCGATCGGATCGGATAGTGTCTCGTAAGCCTTCTGAATCTCCACAAATCGTCTTGTCGATTCTTCTTTCATTGAAGAAGGACACACATCAGGATGCAACTCACGAGCCATTCTTCTGTAAGCTTTCTTTATTTCCTCAAACCCGACATTGTTTGAACCAAGTGAAAGCACTTCATAAAAGTTGTTTTTATTTTTCCCTTTATGCATGGCCAGCTTGTTTGTAATGTTTTGCCTTGGGTTTGTTTTGCATGAAATATTTGGTGCCATTTTTGCTACTTTGAGATTGTTCATCATTTGCATGGCCATTAAAAATGTTTGAATGAATAATGGAAGTATGGAACTAAGAGAGAAAGAAAAGAAAGAAAGAGACAATTGGAGTGGAGCACAAGATTGAAAGAGTTGAGGGTTTATTTAATAGTGATTATGTTAATTAATTTGTAATAAATTGTTCTAAAACGCGCTTCGATTTTCTCTCCCTTTTGTTTTTTGTTGTTGTCTAGGGCTCAGGTAAACGAGCATTGACTTTAGTTTCGCCATGAAGTCAAAGTATTGAAATAGGATCCTCTCCTCCTGATCACAGCTGCGTTTTTAAAGATTTTATATTAGTGTATTTTAATAATAGTATACGAGAAATATTTAATTTTTTTATTTATTAACTATTAATTAACATTTGAATTATTTACTTAATACATAATTAGATTAAGAGAGAATTCTAATCTGTGAGTATTTGTCCTTTTTCCTATGGATCTTTCTTCCCACTTGTTGTTAAGCTAATTTTGATGTCCGTATTTATATAAATCCCATGAGAAAAAATATTAAAAAAAAAAGAATTATTTCCAGAATCTATTTATTTTTAAAAAATAATCGATCGGTCTCATCACCTTAATGGATGGATGACGGCATTGATAATAAATCAATGCTACCAAAGTGTGTGCAAAGAGGTTTCGTTGTCGTATATCATGATTTTAAATGTTTGATTGTTAATGCAAAGAGAGGTTTCCTTGAACCTTTATAATCCATAGCTATATTATTATAAAAAAAAAATATTCAGAATATCATCCATGATCCATTTTAATTATTAGATTATCAACCTCATATAAGCCAAATTACAACTAATCATGATTAGCTGATCAACCTAAGAAATAATTAAGCATTAATTGTTTAACTCTTTCTTATCGAAGATCATAAACTAGATTTTTAAAAAAAAATCTAAAGAATTAAAGATAATATCTGATATTTTACCAGTTGTTCATGAACATAGCTATTTTTGCAGGCCCAAAATACAACTGTATTACAAATGGTCCAACCAATCAGCCATAAATCAGAACCCAATGCTGTTGAAAAAAAAACTCCGATCAACTTGTACAATGGCAATTTGCTCAAGAGTTTTCTTTTTACTTTATCTTGTTTAGCTGTAAGCTGACCAATTGGGTAGAGAAGTTTTGTTTTCTTGCATTGAAACATGATTTTTTTTAAAAAAAAGTTCATAATATATTTTAATCTGGGTACTAGAATTTTAGATACACATTTATAGTACAGTCCAGAGATTTATAAAAGATTAATTCAGAAATCTACTTTCTACCAATATTAAAGAGAAATTTACTAGTATTTCCCATGTTCGCCGGAGGAAAAAAAAAAAAAAAAAAAACTTCATGACTGCTGACTCCGATGCTTTCAACCTTGACAAGAGCAATATAGCTCACCATTATATTTAGTGTAAAAGTGTGAGCGCAATTTGGCAATTGAAACATGAACTTGACCCAAAGGAAAATCAAATTAACATATGGGAGTCTGAACAGTTTATAGCCCCAAGCCTTTTTTATTTTATTATTTTTTTTTTTTGCAATTTCAGTTACCTTATTTGTTGGCACTCACTTTAACTAAGAATCAAGAGCCGGCTGAATCATTTGATTGATCAAATTGGATAAATTTATATATATTTAAACCTGTTTTAAGTTTATTAGTTGTGGCTGTCAACTAGGGTCATAGATTTTTAAAAAATAATAAATAAAAGAACATTTTCATTAACCTAAAATCGAACAGATGATCATGAAGAAAAAAATAAGAACAATCTAAAATATTTTCTCATATATGAATCATTTTAAGTATCAATTAAAAGTTGCCAAAATTTTATTATTGAGTTGCTTTCCACCTTATCTTTAAATTCAGAGGATTCGGTTTTATATGTGTGGGGAACATAATTATTTACTCTGTTCTTTCATTTCAGGTAAATTTTTTAAAAAAATAATTGAGGAGGGTTAATTAATGTCATACGGTAGCATAAATGAGTCACCACAATAACAGAAGCTCAACCCAAATAAGCAAAAGCCCAAATTCAACAAGATCAATTGAGGAGTTGAGCTATTGGCACGCTTCACAACTCCTTATAAAACCACTCCATACTTACCATTTTATTCACAACTGAAAGTACAGAAAAGAATAATAATCATCTCTTTATTACTGACTACGTTTTTGCAAGAGCCAAAATTATCTAAGAACATATTATAAAATCAGCATCTTCACTCACTTCAATACTTAGTTATTGGTTAAACTGATTAGTAACTTTCTTGTCATTACTCCACTTTGTATCGTTAGGTATTTGAAAATTATTCATCATTATTACATAAAAATATATATATCATTTAAAAAAATCATATTAATTTGAGTCGTGGAAAAAATAGATAATTTTAGATATAATGTACATTTTGTTCTCAAACTTCAATGAGTTGTTTTAAAAGAAAAAATAAAAATGTGAGATCAAGGAAGGGTATTTTAAGGAATAAAAATGGGTGTAAACAAAAGATATGGTCTATTTTAATTATTTAATGGGTTGCCGTTAGGAAAGAGATTTGAAGAGGAGTTTAGAGGGTGTAGGGGTGGCAAAACGAATAAACGAATCGAATTCGAATCGAATCGTAAACGAATTGGGTCAAAATTCTATAGATTCGGATTCGATTCGTTTATTAAACGAATTGAAATTTCAGGATTCGGATTCGATTCGTTTATTAAACGAATATTCGGTTTGATTCGTTTAATTCGTTTAATAGAATTGATAAACGAATCGAATCGAATTCGGATTCGTTTATTATTCGTTTATCCTTTACAAATTCATAACGAATCGAATTGAATCCAGATTCGTTTACAATTCGTTTAGAAAAATATAATTAATAAACAAAATTAAGCAAAAAAACACAAATTTAATATCCCACAACAAAATACAAATAATTCAAATCATATTATACAGCTTATCCAAATACTAAATACCAAATCCTTAATATTAAAATAACAATAATTCAAATTCAAATTATAAAGAAATGTAATTTCTTTAATTCTCTTCATTTGTCTTTGTTACCTTGAAAACAAAAATCCTATACCAAAAAGTAAATAAAATGTTATTAACATGCTGCAATATTAATAATAGTCATTGTAAAATTTCAAAAATCAAAATATATAGCAAATTTGTAGCATTTTCAAGGAAATAATAATTAAACAAGATAAAAATTTTACCTACCACACTTACACACTCATCATTTAGATCATCTAGCGACTGCATGCAGATAGAAGCATAATTAGTGCTCATGTTTATAATGTTTTGAGTAAGTTGGTCCACAGATGACATCTAAATTTTCTACAATAATTTTATAAAAATAAATCTTAATTATAAATAATTAAACATAATATTATAAAAGAAAAGTAAATAAATTTTATAAGCAAGTTTTTTTTTAATTTTAACTTATATATTTTTAATACAAATTTATTAAATTAATAATATAATTAAAAATTAATATATTTTATAATACAAATTTATTAAATAAATAATAAACGAATTTTAAACGAATCGACCCATATTCGATTCGTTTATGACTCATTTATTAAACGAATTCTAAACGAATAAACGAATCAAAATTTTCAAACCCGTATTCGATTCGTTTAATTAACGAATCGAATCGAATTCACCCATTTATTAAACGAATTAATTTTTTCAAACCCAAACCAATTTAATTCGCATCGAATCGAATCGAATAAACGAATCCTGACCCATATTACCACCCCTAAGAGGGTGCCAACACTTTTAACTCTTGCAGGCCTGACGGAGTTTTTATTTCAAAAACATTTGTGAACGGCCCTTTCATCTTGCAATCATTCAGAAAATTAATTGAATTGAACTAAGGTTAATAAAAAAAATTAATACAATTATAGAAACATGGAATATTTTTCTCCATGGTCTCGTTATAATTTTAACTAACTTGAGTTGGATGAGAGCAAATTACCCTACTAATCTCACTTCTAAATTGCATTTCTCGTTCGAAGAAAATCTTTGGCAAATGTCTGTGTATATATCAAGCAACTAATTATGGTAATGGATTTAATATAACTGTTAAGTTATCTACAGAATGAAATGAAATTATTTTCAAAAACTGTAAACATGTTACATGTCTAGAGTCCATTGAATGAATTTAGACCTTGTACTGAATCAAGTTGTGTTCCATCTTTTCATAATCTTTCAGACTTTACACGTGCATGTATGGGATTTGCGCAGAAAAATTTTGACATAAGGTTGTACTGCCGTTGGAATTTTTTTCCCCCAGTCAGCACAGAGTAAGACATGAAGTCTTTTTGCATTAACAATGTAACTTTCAATTGCAAGAAAAATCGATTAATTTCATTTCGTTTTCAAGACACTTCCAGATGTACAAAGAACGAGAAATAAATGGTCACTGAATCACTTGCTTACCAATAAACAAAAGCAAAATATGAATTGATTTCTATTATACTGATTATGATTATCTTGACCATGCAGCCGCTATGTATAAATAATTATTCAAATTGATCAATAACAATGAACGCAGATTGAGGTTCAGGATCATCCCACGTCAAAGAAGTAAAGAATTTATAACTTTTAGAAGTCAAAGTAGTCAATTCTTTTGATAAAGAAGGCTTGAAACAGTGTTAATTTTATTTTAATTTTAGTTACTCTGATGTAGTTGTAACAAACATTCTAGCGAAAGCATGATCAAATCTATATATACATGAAAGTGCCATCGATAGCTCCTTTCGCAAAGCAAATTTGGACTTTATTTTGTTCTGAAAAGATCTGGAAATTGCCTTGTGCATGCACTGAATTTACTGGATCAGTCAAGTTGCGGGAGACCTTTTTGTATATGAACATGTAGGTCTCTTGGTGACGTAAATTGTTTAGAGTGTATTTGGCTTATTACATTTTATTATACTGTATTAAATTATATTTAATATTAATATATTATATTATAATAATATTATATAATATTTATTGTTATATTATATTGTATTAATTTTTTATGATTAATTTAAACTATATATTATATTATATTAATATTTTATTTTATATTAATATAATTAAATTATATTAATATTTTATATTATTATTAATTTTAAATTAATTTTATTCAAATTATTTATATTTAAATATTTATTCTTAGTTATATTAAATTATAAATTTATTAGTAAATTATAATATAAAAATAAAAAATAGAATACCATATAATATTATATTCAATTAAAAATGTATATTTATTTACTTATTTTTTATTTTTATTATTATAAAGCTAAAGCAAAAGCAAAAGTAAAAGTAAAAGAGAAGGAAAAAAAAAAAAAAAGCTTGTGCGGCAATTTCATTTTCTAATGTATTGCGGCATAAGCACAACACTGTTATTCTATTCTCATATTCTTCTAAATATAGTATTAAAATTAATTTTATATAAATTATAATTTTGTACCTCACGATGCAATGTACTAAAAATACCCTAAGATCATATGTTTTAATATTTTGAAATTAAGAAATATATATATATATATATAATTTGATTTAGTCACACAATTGTTTATTTCTTATGTTGATACTTAAAGTTGGTGAGAAATTTTCTTTCTCACACAATATCGCATTCATTTCAGTACCTACATGTAATGAATAAAAAAAATCATAATAATAATCAATTTCATTTTCTAATGTATTCAAAATGTCTTTCTCAGCACAAATTAGATCATTCTACTAAGAAATTTACTTTTTTTTTCTCTAAATGAAAATTTGAAAATTGGGTTTGATGAGATAAACAGTGGGGTTTGAATAGCCCCACTAATTGAACAAAAATTATTGGGTTCCAATGTGAACTTCGCTGTTACTTGCATGCCTGACATAGCTGTACTTAGGAATGTGTGATATGCTATGGGGCCCTCAACTAAAGTGTCTCAAATATGCCATTTGCAATAATCAAGATAGAGATTGTAAAAAGATTTGGATTCGGCTCGGATATGCAAAGATCCGGAAGATTCGGATTCATATATTAAAAATATGAATTTAGATCTTAATAATTAGGATCCGTACGTATTTGGATCTGGATCTAGATGTATTTGTATCTGAAAATATGGATATCTGGATCTGTATTTTTTATTTAATTATTAATTTAATTAAATTTCAATATAAAAATATATATAAGCTAAAAAGTATAAAAGTGTCAACTTATAATATTATTATATGTTATGCATGTTGAATTGTTAATTGGTGAATTATTAATTATTGAATTATAAATTTATAATTAGATTTTATTTGATGTTATTAAGTAAATTGTGAATTTATATTATTTTTTATGTTTAATTCATATTATGGTATCTTTAATTATGGATTATGATGTAAGATGTTATTGTATGTTATTCATGTTGAATTGTTAATTATTGAGTTATGAATTTATAATTAGATTTTATTTGGTATTATTAGATAAATTGTTGAATTTATATTATTTTTATGTGTAATTTATATTGTAATAATTTCAATTGTGAATTTATGATGTTATTGTATGTTCTTCGTGTTAAATTATTAATTATAAATTTATGATTGTATTTTATTTGATATCATTATTTAAAATTTTAAATTATATTTTAAATTATTAAAATTTAATATTTGCGGATTCGGATATTTGGGATATTCGTCCGCAATCCTGCAGATATTACCCGCATCCTGATCCGAATCCGGATTTTACCATCTCTAATAAAGAAAGATGTTAACAAAGAAATATAAATCATTTAATTGCCAGTTTTGCTTTTGGCTCATGCTTTCATTTTTCTTATAATTAACTTGGATTTTTTTTTTCTTTGCTTTTTTGTTTATCTCACTTTCAATGGAAAATTATCATTATTAGTCTTATAACTTTAGAGATTTTTATTTTTAATCTTTCTAATTTTTTCTTATCATAATTAGCCAAATATTGGCTATATAAACCAAAAGCTCTTATCATTTTTATTTTATTTTCAAAAATACCATTTGTTTTATCTTTTCTTATTATGGCAAATTTCTTCTAACGTCCTTAGGTTTTATAATTTTATACATTTCTATTTATTCTTCTATCATTTCTACATCTTCGTCCTATTCTTTCTAAAATTTTTACTATTTCTTTATAAAAATATATTTTTTATTCAAGATCATAAAAATCTATAAATTCTAATTCATCATAATTTTCTTGTCCTATATTTATTAAAGTTCTTTTTTCTTGTTCTATGCCTATAATTTATTGATTTAAATATTCTATATAAAGGTTAACTTTATTTTCACAACTAAAAATTATTCTTTTTATAGTATGACATATTAGCCTAATTCTATTCCAAGCTTTAAATTCTGGATCTAAATTATTATTCATAATGTTTCTGTTTTATACCAATATATTAAAAACTTAATTAATTCATCTATAAATTTCATTCTTTTGTTTAATATTATCTTATCACTATCTGTATTTATATTAAATCTTTCTCTTTGTTCTTGTATTAGTTCTAATTCAACATTTCTTATATGATTCTTACTTTCTTTTATTTTTTTTAACCAAATTTCTTATTTCATCTTTATCCTGTATTTTTAAAGTATATATTGCATCTACTATATTAGTTATTAGATTCATTTTCTGTGGATATACTTGTATTATTAATTTTTCTAATAATCCTTTCTAATTAGACTTTTTTTTTTCTCAAATTCTCATTTTTCTTATTTTTCTTTTAATTACTTATTATGCTTATAATTTTTTAACACTTTTGTTAACATTATTGGATGTTGGTCCTTATTAATTTTATCTGTAATTTTATTGATGTTATTGGCTCTGATACCACATGCTTGGGGGGTCCGAAGACTAATATAGTTAATCAAGAAAATCTAGGCAATAAAATTTGATCTGAATATAATTGCCCAAAATGGAAATGGAAAATATATTATTATTCAAAGATTGAGTACATAATTTGTATATATACAATAAAGGCTGTACATATATATTTTCAAAAGGATTTGATAAATCTTGATTGGTGATAAAAGCTGTATTTGTTTAAATATCATTATCATTGTCTGCTTGTTCCCATATTTCTACCTGTTGTTCTATTTATATATTGGTATCTAATAATAATTCAAGTTCTTGGTTTATTTGTATCATATATATTTCTTTTTGTAAGTTATCTTTTTCTATTTGATTTATTATTTTTTTTTCTAATTCCTTAGGTAATCCTATATTTTTTATTGTTAATAAAGATTCTTTTGATACTAATTTATTTTTAGAAAATAGATATGATTCATATTTCCATGTTCCACAATTAAATCCTATCATTAAAGTTTTATGATTATATAAAGTTTTCGTTTTATCATTTATTCAAATTGTTTTATCTAATCATGTATCTTTACATATATTATCATGAAATCTTTTCATATTAAAACTATATATCCAAGATCTCCTTCTCTTCCCATCAAACAACAACATCTTTAACAAACTTTTACCACTAAAAGATAAGAATTTGGAATTATTACCTCTATCATTTATTGTATAAAAGGATTTTCCTATACATCGATGGAGTAACCTTCTGCCTTTGATGACCTCATCCTTAACTCCCTTAACACGCCTTCACCTTTGACTAACACGAGAAAACTGGACAGTCTACGGCTTCACTGTATCCTTTAGTGTTTTGAAATTTCCTTATATCTAATATTAGATAAATGTTTCATCTTTCTTTCTTATGGGTTATTAGGTTTATAAGATGATTATGTTTTTTGGGTTAAGATTGGAGACAAAGATTTTTTATTTTTGCATTGGAATTGTTTAGAGAGTTTTTTGAGAATGAAGATGATTGTAAGGTAGATCATAAGGTACCGATCTGATTTATTTCTCTTATTTATATAGACAATACATCATGACTCCTTATCTTTTTCCTTTACAGGTGTATGGTAGGAGAAAAGATAAGTATAACTAAAGCCTGACATATTCACATAGGCTGAATTAATGTGGTGGCCTTACAAAGTCAAAAAGTTTTATGCTACATTATTACAAATGACAAATTTATAAAGTAAAGTTTACATTATTTATTTCTGCCGACGACAAATCCCCATTTAATTTATTTCCATCAATCGACATGCTTGCTGCAACGTGGCTGCACTTGATGGAAATTTCATGATTGTTATTTCGTGTATGAAATCCAAGTGATTTCGATAGTGACTCTCACACTTTCATTGTCGAAAGAATGTAATTATTAAATTTTATTATTGTCCTGTATTTTCTATTGTACAGGTCTTTGACTATGCTACAGATTGCCTTTATTCCTCGAGCTCTTCTTGTTCTTATCCACACTTTATTGAATTGTGGGGCTGCTGTGTATTCTGTTCCTACTTCAAGCTGAAAATTTCTGGTAACATGTCTTATTGTAATCATGTAGAAGGCTTGGTATTCTATGTTATTGGTATATTCATGATTAATGGTATAGAATTTAATGTATATTTGTCTTTTTTTAGTAAATTTATAGACTTCTTTTACAAGGAGTTCATCAAAACTAGCTAGTTCTTTTAGGTTTATATGAGGGTATATCATGTTAAGAAATCCATACCTTACTATCTTTACAACAATTATTGCATCTGCATCTTTTATAGCTATCATTCTGGGATAGACATTTTTCTCTAAAGATTTATGGATGGTATTTTTATAGGAACAAATGGAATATATCTAAGTGGTTACCTGTTTATAGTTTTCTTCTTTTGGATTTAAAGAGAGATTATCATTTTCTGAGACAAAATAATTTATGCTGATAGTTCTTTTATTTTCTTCATTTGTTGCACAGATGGTTATGGTTTTATTTTCTTCATTTATGATTCTTCAACAAATTCTATATTCCTGGATAAAAAATCTGCAAGATAATTATCAAATCCTTTAATATGATTAACTTTAAAAGTATATAAAAATAAAAATACTTGCCATCTATGGATCCTTCGATATTGAGATTTATTTGGTAATTTATTAAATATCAATGATTTAACTTGAGTATTATCAATTTCTACTGTAAATTTCTTAGCAATTAGAAATAATGAAAAATTTTTAATTTCTTTTAATATTGCTATCAATTCTTTTTCATATATTGTGTAATTTTATTCTACTGAATTTAATGTTCCACTAGTATTTAAGTTATAAATATTGTAATTTATAAGCCACATACAAAATATGTGAGACTCATCATTTATTATAAATTTTTGCATACTTTATGTGTGGATTATAAATTAACATATTTGTAACTTAATAAGATCCTATAAAATATTCATATTGATAGGTCCTAGTATATATGGGAACTGAAATTTAGTCGTGTCACAATAAATACTATATTATTTGTTTATATCACAACAAAAATGATCGATAATGTTAATAGTAGATCCTGATTATAAATATCAGAACGTAAACATATTATAGGTCCTTTGGATGTACAATTGTACATACACTCGCTTTAGTATATGAAAAAGAAAAAGATGATCAGAAAAAAAAAAACTTTAGAATGAGATTTGTGGGATGCCACGTAACCATGAAAAGCGAATAAAATTGGGAGGGATATGCAGCATCATTCGTACATGAGTCTAGTGAAACTGGAGTATCTCCAATGTATTCATAATCTTTTTGTCACCAAAATTGTTATTATCACTAAATCTATTGCAGTGATTATTTGAACTTTCAACGGTGAGGATTAAATAACACTTGACAAATGAAATAGGTAGAGAAGTAGTAGCGCATGCTTTAACTTGGCAGTTGCCATGGTATATATATTTTTTTTTTACATAAAATTATTATTTAGATTATAACCCCTATTATATAAAATTATATTTGATATTATATTAGATTACAATTAATATTTATAATTAAATAATTATTATAATTAATTTATATTAATTTTTATGTGATAGTATCTAATTTTTTTATTTTTTTAATATTTAAAGAATATTCACTTCATTCACATATTATAATACTATTTAAATTTTTATTTTCATTAAAATTTAAGAAACATCTATTTTATTTATATAAAATATAAAAATTACATGTATTTAATTATTTTTATAATTAAAAAAATTAAAATTTTACAGTATTTTTGTGGAGACTCGACAGTGTAGCCCTTCCTCTCACAAATCGTGAGGGCACGGTTATAGCCACTTGGCAAAAGTCCCGAGTGGTTAGTTGCCTTGGTACTTTTTCTTTTTTTTTTTTTTATCCGCATGGAACACATTGATTCAACATAATTCAACTGAGGTCATTAACGGTGATAGCGATTGAGTGAAGGATGCCCCACGTGAAAGAAATGAGTGAAACAAAAGAATTTATGTAAATCTTTTGCGTACGGCTGAAATTATTCCAAAGCAAACCACACAATTCTTTTGAATTTGATATTGAAGGCATCGACTAGTGCTTTTAAATAAAAACATAATAATAATAATAATAATTTTTGTTGCAGCGATGCTTACGGTACTTTCCAGCGAAAAACATGCTTCAATTTATGCACGAAAATGCCATTGATTGCTCCTTTTGCACAGAAAAATTTATACTCCATTTTGATCTGGAAAGAGCGAGAGACTTGCCTTGTCTCATCAAAAGACTCTTGTGCATGCACTGAATTTACTAACTCTGGTAGTCAAGCCGAGGGGTTAGCCATATCATGAACATTAAATTCTAGTAGTGATCATGTAGTAAATTTCTTACAATAATGCATTGATTGTTTTAGTAGTAAAACTATATAAGTATATGTTTGGTTAAAAGAAATGAAAGAAGAGAAAAAATTAAAAAAAAAAAAGAAATAAAGAAAAAATGAGCGAAAAATAATGCAGTCTCAATTTCATAACATAGAATTATTTTTTTATTAATTTCGTTTTCCTTTCCTTCTTTCCTCTCCTCTTATTTCCTTTTATCTTTTTCAAAATAAACATGACATAAAAGAATAAAAACAATGTCCTAGCTAGAATTAATCAAAAGCAAAGGCTCAAAAGAAAGGGGGAAATGTTAATATCGCAATTTCATATAAATTGAGAGCAATAATTGGACTCAAAAAAATGTGGTCCATGACAGCCACTAGCTCTGATGTAGCACCACTAGGTCCACTATCCAGAAGAAATTATATGAAAGACATAAAAAGAGTTCACACATGCTTTGATGTCCACCCCAAGTGTGAGGAAGAAGCTGCCCAAACCAACCCATTTGGTCCAAGCATCCAAACAAATACTCATCCCGTGATAAGCGCTCCAGTACTCTGCAAGTACCGTCGATTCGATGTAAACCTCCAAAAGCACTTTTCTAAAAGTTAAACACGTCGGCGAAATGTAGAAAGTGGGAACCCTCACATGTGGCAAAAAGTTGGAACTTCTTTTTGTTAGGTAAATAAAAATAACTACTCTAATATATATATATAGGTTCATGTGAAATAAAAAATTATTCTAAATATTCGGAAATGCAAATTCAATATTTTAAGTTATAGTATTTAAATAGAGTTTTAGATAGATAGATTGGTGGACATATGATTGTAAACAGGTTATAATTATTTTAGAATTATTTTAAAGTAAAATATAAATCATAAATACACACACAAAATAATAAATAATAAAAAAATATATTATAATTTTAATCATATAATTATAAAGAGTTGTTCCACCTTAAAGTTATTTCAATATAATTAAACTCTTATAAACAATATTAGTAATAACGGGCATAAATAAGTGATAAATGACTTCTTCTTCTTCTTCTTCTTCTTTTTTCCTCACATACATTTGGAAAGAGTTCATTTCCCATGAAGTTATGTCATGACAAAACCATTTAGACAAATTTAAGTAAAATTCTAAACGTAAATGTAAGTAATTACTAACTAATAATGCAAAATTTTCAAAAAAAAAACAAATAAATAAAAAAGGCTCAAAAGGAGCATGTCGCCGTACAATAATGTCAGTCGACACGTGATATAAACTGAGCCGAATTGCAATTTGCCAACGCATTATTTTGGGATGTGAATTGATGGCGTTTGAAACTCGAAAGGAGCCAAAAGCAATATGTGCTGTTACTTATCTCTGAAAGTGGTAAATAGCGTTTGGTGGGATTCAGAAATTGAGAAAAAGGCTTTGTTTTGGGTTCAATTTAAATATCGAATTTCGTTTTTAATTTGGGAGATAGAAATATTGATTAATGATCCTTCACTTACACTTAAATTAGTTTAACTGTAAATGGTATTAAAAACATCAATGGAAAAGATTCAATCATAAAACACTTTTGAGAGAGGAAATTAGGGTGATTACTTGAGACTACAAACCCTCAATGCTTTCGTTTCAGCACGCACACAAAAGCACTCGCTTCCGAATGGCAAAGCACAACCACCCAAAATTTATAAAGAACGCGTGTTTTCATTGTGATATTAGAAGAGTGTAGAAATTGTAAGTTAAAACTCTAATAAGAATTAAAATTAAGGATATGTTTGGAATTGAGTCATTGTATTTTTAAAGTTAAAAGTACTGTAAAAAAAAATTATAATTATAAAATAAAAAATTAATAATATATAATAAATTTAATTTTTAAATAATAATTTTAATAAAATTATTAAAAATATAATAAATTTTTTATTATATAAATAAAAAATTATATTAATATAATTTTTAAATTACAATCACTAATATTTATTAAATATTTTAATATTATAATTTAAAAATTATAAATATTCAACCTCAGTACCAAATATATGTTCCCAACTACCCACAAAAATAGCATTCGGCATTTATGGACAAAGAAAGCAAGTGAAGTCCGAAGAAGAAAGTGATGAAAATTGCAAAACCTTTCATGTGGTCATGGTCCTTTGACGAGGCTGTGGACCCCTTGATCAAGTGAAATTGATCGTGAATCGCGATTCAAGCATTTCCTATCTATCAATAAAGAATTCAATGGCTAGGGGACCACGCAGCAAGTAATTTTCACATTTCACACAATCCACAGTGGAAGAAATAATTCAAACAATTAATGAGGGCGGATAACATGGTCCCTTAATATATCATTTATTTCAAAATAGGGACATAATTTTATCTATTGTAACAAAGAGGTCTCGGGCTCCATTGTAATTATCTAATTACACATATAATATTAAGCTCTCACAATCACAATGTACAATTACGTAAATTACACTTAATAGTTGCATATATTCTGCTAATTTGATTATTCATTATGATTTTATTTTTTAATGCATAAAATTATCAAATTTTCATCTAATAAACAACGACGATGAATTTTTTTTACGAAGAGAATCTATTAATTTTTATTTATGACATTATATATTTTTATTTATTATTTTTAATAATTTTTTAACTTTATATTTATAATAAAAAATAATTTCTACATTAATAAACAACTTATTGTGAAGTTCTAAAAGTTTTCCCGTCTAGTAGTGGCTTGTCTAAAGAAACCAAATCATAAACTAAAGGCTATCAATTATTTTGCATTAAAGGTCGGAATTTTGTTTTGTTATAAATAGGCAAACCACGTCCTCATTTGAAAGAAAATGAAAATTAAGTGACCTTGGTGTCATTATCCCACAAAATAATTGGAGTTTTCAAGAAAGAAAAACCCTAGTGAAATTCTCCTCTTTGAGCATGCAGTTGCCTTAAGAAATGGCTACTAGTTTTCGCTGCACGCAAATGGAGAATATTCTTTTATTAATGCTGGTTGGTAGAGGTTGTGGCTCACACCTCTATTATTATTTTTTATATCATTTGTACTTTATGTCGAGCATGGCCACTCATTTTTTTTTTATTATATCATATTATTATTTAATATTATAATTTATATTATATAAGAATATAAATTAATATTTATAAATTAAATTATTATTAAATTATCTTTATTCAATAATTAAAAAAAATTCCTACAGTACACTTATAGAATTTTAAATAACTGTTTTTATATTTTAAAAATAACAATTTTAACCACCAAGCAAAATACCAAAAATGGCCACTCAATGTTAATAGAGCTCACATGACCACAAATCAATTTCGTGGCTTGCATCTGCAGTCGAGAGACAGCTCTCCCTTGTCCTTTGGATAAATGATTCAGACCTTACAGTATATGCATGTATGCATATCACTTTGAATTATCAATCATCAAAGTTATCTGTCATTTTTGTTTCAATGCTATGTTCTAAATTTCAAAGTTATGGTGAATATTAGAAATACAAATGTTTTTATAAAGTTATGGTGAATATTATAAATACAAATGTTTTTATAAGCAAAATTTGACTCTTTTTTGTTTTTGAATTACAACTATACAATCACAACTAATATGGCTCGGTCCATCTAAATCAGAATTAATATAATACGATTTAAATTTTTATTATTATAACAATAATGTTATGCATCTCAAATTTTTTATTTTAAATAATTATCTTAAATAATATACATTATTCAATTGATTGGTAAAATTAAAGTGAATTAATTATATTATTTTACTAATTAATTGATGAATGACACATCATTTAGAATAATTATTTAGAATAAAAAATTTGAAATATATTACATTATTCTTATTATAAATATTAAAAACCTATTTATTTTTACTCACAAATTATGAACGAGATATTCACTTCTATCTAATTATTTAATTAAAAGAGGAAGTCAGTGAGTCGTCAGTAAAATATTCGAACTGTTACTCTTATAATTGTGAAAATCATCAGCCTATAAATAGAATTTGATTGTTGTATATACATTTTTGTTGCGATTAAAGTATTTCAAAACTTAACAATCTAAGTATCCTTAGATCTTAAATTTTTATTAACTTTTTATTGATGTTCTAACCATCTGAAAATACTTAAATTATAAAAATGGTATCCTTAATGTGCTATCGTTAGACTCACATTTTTTCGCATAATTTTTTTTCTTATTCACTTGAAAATATGCGAGATATGATAATAATATGTCAATGTCACATTATTTGAGTCATACGTGCATACTAGTACAGTAGTATACACAATTTACGAAATAAATTTCTACATAGGCTAGAAGCGTCGAACCAGAATCCTCCGGGAAGATTTTCTTAAACTATTGAATATAAATTTCTACACGGCTCTATAATTTTCTACATAGAGCTGCTATTTTGTACGAGAGGATCTGCAGATAGTAATATTCATTAAGTGTGAGAACTCATTTTCTCATAATGCAAGATATTCTTTAATTGTTGAATGTAGCGGTGCATTGATTCATTGGTCAATTGAACCATCAATAATGAATTTGAATGAATTATTGAAGTTAGATGACATGCATTAACTTTATTCTTGGAACTGCCTTGTGCATATTAATGTCTTCCTAATAGTAATTAAAAAAGAACGGCCACATTTAATATGAATAATGGAAATTACTCTTTCCATTTAATGAAATTATATGCATCATAACAAAGAGTCGGGCTAATTCAACTTCAATTTCTCACTTAAAATTATAATACAAATTTTTTAAAGTCAAAGTATCATTTCATGATGGTTGTATCATCTATCATTGAGTTTTTTTAAAATTAACATATTAATATTTGTTTTAAAATTTTAAGTCAAAATAACCTCACTCTATAATGAATTGAGGAAGTATTCACTTAAACAATCCTTCACACAAATATGGGTGTCGTGATATAGATATTTATTATATTGGGAGATGTATTTTATTATTATTATTTTTGAGAAGTTTAAAAGTGATTTTAAAAATTTAAAAATTAATTTTAATCTTTTGTTTTAAAAATCTAAAGGCTTAAAAGGAAGAAGTAACTTTTCAAAATTAGATTTTTAGAATTACTTTTATATTTATATAATTTTATATATATCCTCATGTATATTATAAAATCTAAAATTATCCTAATTAATTAAGAAATAAAATTATCAATTTTAGAAGATTATTATTATTATTATTATTACCATTTATATTGAGATAAAAAATAAAATAATAATAATAAATAATTATTTAGTTATCAGTTATTATATATACACAATTAAAATATATTTTAAATACATGTGTATAAATATATAAATAAATTTTATTTATTTATATTCTTACAGTAATTTAATAGTAAGATTTACTAAATATATATAATTATTTTTAAAATTTATAATATTTTTAAAAATAAATGTTATTAAATATATTTTTTATAACTAATTATTTTTATAAAATAATTAATAATTATTATTTTAAAAATTAAAGTATTGCCAAACTGATTGTAAGTTTCGGGTGGGAGTATCAGTAAATTGTAATCAATTTTTGGTAAAAAGTGGAAAATGTTGGGTGGAAAATTTCTTTTACAGAGGGACCCATAAGAAAAAGGGAAAGTTTATAAGAGCCAGCCCACAAGTACGTTGAATAGTGAAAACGGTCACAGGTGGCCCCATTTGACAGTTGGGGAAAAGTTACAGTCACACGTCCCTCCAAAGACTTGTCAAATACAAACCAACTGCAAACCAGCCAAGTGTCCTCTCCGAAGCTCCAATCATTTTCCACTCGCAATCATTTGGAGCGTGTCGCGTACGTGCGCTGTTAACACTGACGGTCACTCATTCATCCGTTAGCTGGTGCGCTTATCATCACTCATTCATCGTAGGGCTGAGCAAAAAAGCGTAGCTCAAAAACTCGCATTGAACCGGTGGTTTAGTTCGGTTACGGATCGATTTTTTTTATAAATAACCGAACATATAGTTATATAAAAACCGAAACAATGGTTCGGGATTTGGTTCATAATGTATAATCAAGAACCGAACCAAAAAACCGAACATTTTTATAATTTTATTAAGTTTTAAAACATATTACATTTTTATTAGTTATCTCAAATTATTACAATAAACTCACACACACACACAATTACTACTATATATATATATAATATTTTCACCATAAAACAAATCCTAAAATCAAAACTTATAAATTCATAAAACTGTTGAGTCATTGATCTGTACTCAAAATTGGTTTCGCTTAACTCTATTAGGAGAGCGTATAATACAACTGAGTCAGGAGGAAGCTGAATTTTATGAATTAATTAAAACAGGTAATATTGTTATTTATTATGTTATTTTTTGTTATCTCATTTTTAACATTTTGTTTAAAGAATTAATGATTTTAATATAATTATTTTAATTTCTTAAAGAATTTTTGAGGCCAATGAAATCTCAACAAGAGCAAATAGCTGTCGATTGATGTTTTTGGTTAATAAGCTTTTTTAATTAGAAAAAATAGTATCTTGTTTTCATAATTTGTTTATTTAATTATTTAATATTGTTTTAAATTTTTTATAGATTCAAATATTGAGCTAGAAATTAGAAAATGCATGTTGATGAGTAATGAAATCATGAAAATTGGAGAATGTTGTTGATATTTATTTGTAATTTTTGTATTTTATGTTGTAACTATTGTTATTTTTATGTTTTTAGTCTTTGTAATTTTATGTTTATATAGATGGCGCATTTGGGGTTGAGTTTAAATTTATATTTTTAAATGTGTTTTGAATATTTTGTATTTATTGTCAATATTTCTGTATTTGTAATAAAATTGTGATGAAAAATTTATTTCATTAATGAAGTATAATGGACTATAAATTTAAAAATTTAAAAATATGCCTAATAAGCATAGAACCAAAAAATCCGAACCGAACCGAACCGAACCAAATGGTTTGGTTCATGCTTGGTTGTTTATTTATTTGGTTTTTTTTAAATAAGAACCGATTTAAATTGGTTCTGTTAAATTTCGAACCGAACCGAACCGAACTGAACCGTGCCCACCCCTAATTCATCGCTTATCATCACTCACGTGTCACCGTCACCGTTACCGTTCCATTCGAGTACGTTCCCACAATGGACCCCACACGCATCCAAACCATTCTAAAAGTTTTGAAGTCACCAGATTTTGCCACGTATAAAGTGCTTTAACACGTTTCACGCTCCTTTTCTCGCCTTCACTCGTGTCACCTCGTACGTGCGGTCCAATGAAAGCTGAGGAAAATTTTAAAATATTAAAAAGGGTATTAACAGCTAGCTCCTATACTTTGACAAAATTATAAGAATAAGATTTATATTTTTCTTTTTTCAAGAATCATCGATATATAAAGGTAATAATTGTAAATATAATATAAAAATAAAAAATTTTATAAAGTAGAATTGATCTAAAATTTAAATAAAGAGTTCAACTGTAACTCAATAAATTATTGTAGTAATTATGACGTATTAACTTATTAATATGATATTAGAATAATGCTATATTTATCTTTTTTTTTAAAAAATATTCAATTATATTTAAATAAAAGTTTATCCAACTTTAAGTATATAATATTATAAAATATATATTATTAAAAATATATTAACATAATGATAATTAGTAACACACTAATGCCTTGTTTAATTTATTTAAAAGGAATGATATGCTTACAAATTTAGAATTTAAAATTTATATTTAAGATGATATGATAGCATTGAATGAGTTGATAATTACTTTTTATTATTGAATTGAATTTATATTTTGATTTTGATCCCACTAATAAACATGTCATATCCTTCTCGACATAGCATGCTACCTTGAGTTGTCACTCTTATTATGTTATATTATCAAATTTCATAATTTTTTTAGTTAAATATTCAATTTTATTAATAGGTTAGTATGGCAGAGACTCATATAAAAGAAACCCAAAAACCATGCCTTTACTTGTGATTCCATTACAAATTAGTGACTCTACTACAATTACTCTAAACAAAGGTAATCTCTTGTGTTATGTATTATGCATGGTGAAGCTTCGCTAAGAACCAAGCACCAATAATAACATTGAGCTGGGCCAGAGCCCATTCAAGTCTCGCCACGTGTCTCTCCAACCTCGCATTTTCTCTATATATGCATACCATTGGTGCGAAGAATTCATACACAGATTACAAAGCTTGAGTTTTAAAATTTGAGCGTTGAGTTGAGTGCGAATTGAGAAGTGAGAAGGAGAGCTGAGTTCAAAAACAGCAAGAAGAAATAACTTTCAAATCACTTGTTTGGTTTTTATCTAAAGCAATTTTCTCAGCAAAGTTTTTAATTTTTCTCTTAAATTTTTCTGGGAAAATGTTTATTGAAAATTTCAAGGTCGAGAGCCCAAATGTGAAGTACACAGATGATGAGATTCACTCTGTGTACGATTATGAAACGACTGAGCTTGTTCATGAGAACAGAAATGGCACTTATCAGTGGATTATCAAGCCCAAAACTGTCAAATATGAGTTCAAAACCGATGTTCATGTCCCTAAACTTGGGTTTGTGAGCAAAAAAATTTAATTTTTTGAGTAAAAGATTCAATTTTTTTCGTTATTCATGAGCTTTATTTTGGTGGGTCAATTTCAAAACTAATTCTTTTCTTACATTTTTGTTGATTTTGATAGGGTTATGCTTGTGGGTTGGGGTGGAAACAACGGCTCTACACTCACGGGCGGTGTTATCGCAAATCGAGAGTGAGTTTATTCTAAAAATTTTTTAACCTATTCTTATCTTTTTTTTAAGCTTTTGCATGTCAACATTTTTATTGGTATAATTGTTGTTCCAGGGGAATCTCCTGGGCCACAAAGGATAAAGTGCAACAAGCAAATTATTTTGGTTCACTTACCCAAGCATCAACAATTAGAGTTGGGTCTTACAATGGAGAGGAGATTTATGCTCCATTCAAGAGCATTCTCCCTATGGTAATTTTGTGAAAATGAACTGCGTTTGCTGTTATTTTTTCACAATTGGTTCCAGACAGAGTTGAAATTGAAATTTGAAATTGCTTGTAAATTCAGGTGAACCCAGATGACATTGTGTTTGGAGGATGGGACATTAGTGACATGAACTTGGCTGATGCCATGGCTAGGGGTAGAGTGTTTGATATTGATCTTCAAAAGCAACTTAGGCCCTACATGGAATCAATGGTCCCACTTCCCGGAATCTATGACCCTGATTTCATTGCTGCCAATCAAGGGTCACGTGCCAACAACGTGATCAAGGGAACCAAGAAAGAACAAATGCTACAAATCATCAAGGATATTAGGTACATGCAGTTAGTTAAGTAATTGTTTTCGCTACAAGGGTTTTAATTACTTTTAAGTTTTAAGGCATTGATTTGTGTTTATTTGTGTTAATTAGAGAGTTCAAGGAGAAAACCAAGGTGGATAGGATTGTTGTACTGTGGACTGCTAACACTGAGAGGTACAGCAATGTGATTGTGGGGCTAAATGACACAATGGAGAACCTTCTTGCTTCAGTGGACAAAAATGAAGCTGAGATTTCTCCTTCCACCTTGTATGCTATTGCTTGTGTCCTTGAAAATGTCCCTTTCATCAATGGAAGCCCACAAAACACCTTTGTTCCAGGTTCTAAAGCTTTATTATCTTTGGTTGGTTCGGTTGAAGTTTCCTAGAGAAATATGAGGTAATGCTTTAATTTGTTTTCCTAAATTGGAGTTGTGTTTGCAGGGCTTATTGATTTGGCTATTAGGAGGAACAGTTTGATTGGTGGAGATGACTTCAAGAGTGGCCAGACTAAGATGAAATCTGTTTTGGTTGATTTCCTTGTTGGGGCAGGAATCAAGGTATATAAGGAGATTTGGTTATAATGGCACTCTTAATTTTATTATTGCTTTAACTTTATTGAAAAAGCTAACTTGGAAAGTGAGTTTTTAGTCATTTTTCTGTATGGTGATGATATTGACTGGTTGCTTTGTCTGATTAATGTTGATATAATACACAGCCAACATCAATTGTTAGCTACAACCACTTGGGAAACAATGATGGAATGAATCTTTCAGCCCCTCAAACCTTCCGTTCCAAGGAGATTTCCAAAAGTAATGTTGTTGATGACATGGTCTCCAGCAATGGTATCCTTTATGAGCCCGGTGAACACCCCGACCACGTTGTGGTCATCAAGGTGATTTTGCCTTGACTGATAAGTGAAATCTTTACTCTTTTATGTGTATGCATGTCCCTAAATATATATTCCATGTGTGCCAGCAGAGTTCTTATCACGTAGTATTTGTAAATTTTTTGTTAGATGGTGGGTCTGACTGTTGTTGTGTGGTGGGGTATTTGTGTTTGTATAGTATGTGCCATATGTTGGCGATAGTAAGAGAGCCATGGATGAGTACACATCAGAAATTTTCATGGGTGGCAAGAACACCATTGTGCTGCACAACACGTGTGAGGACTCTCTTTTGGCTGCCCCCATCATTCTAGATTTGGTTCTGCTGGCTGAACTGAGCACCAGGATCCAGCTCAAAGCTGAAGGAGAGGTTTGTTTATTGCATACTTCAGTTTTTTGTCTCCCCAACATTAGAATTTTATAGTATCATAGATCTTTGCTTTTCGAATAGTATCATAGATCTTTGCTTTTGGACTCTTACTGGTTGACTCTATAATAAAGTAATAAAAGAAAATATATTATAACTTGGTGTTCTATTTTTCCAGGGCAAATTCCACTCTTTCCACCCTGTGGCTACAATTCTCAGCTACCTCTCCAAGGCTCCTCTGGTAAGTGGTCGATGATCCTTCTTGGAAGAATTACATAATGCTCTTTTCTTTATATTAGTCATAAATTGATGAATAATTAGTAAGCAAACTTCATTTCGTCTGGGAATTCAGGTCCCTCCAGGCACACCAGTGGTGAATGCACTGTCGAAGCAGCGTGCGATGCTTGAGAACATTCTGAGGGCTTGTGTTGGCTTGGCTCCTGAGAACAACATGATTTTGGAATACAAGTGATGAGCTTCCAGAGAAGAGTGGAAGGAACCAGTGTTCCCTTTCTCTGTCACCAATTAAAGCTGTGGTGGTTCATTTTAACTACGGACTGTAATGTCTTTGTGTCATGAAATTGTGGTTCATATTAGTGTCCTGTGTGTTTGCTCTTTTATATTTTTTTATGCAGGCGGAGTGTAGCTCATTGCCTTTGTAGCTCATTTCAGAGCAGGCAATCTCTTGTATTGCAAGTAGATAATATATGGAAGTTCATAAATAACAGTATTGCAGCAAATTTGAATCTCATCTCTCGATCCTTACTTCTTAACCCTTACTTCTTAACCGAATGATCAACCAACATCATGCTCATCATTCATAAGCCTCTAGTCATAAATTCTTTTGATGATGATCAATCACTTGAGTGGAATAGATTGAACTATTTGATGATGATTTTGAACGATCGACTTTGGATGGTCTCTAGTAGAAAAGGGAAAGAGCATCATAATGGTCCCATTATCTCTTCCTCCATTTCCTGCTAGCACGTGGGAAGCTCATTATTTTGGAAAATGGACAAAACTGAGAGGGGGCCATAAATCGGTTCACAAGCATGCTGCTGATGAACAATATAAGGACATTGCCCTTCATTATTAATATTGAGGCTAGGACAGTGGTCCCCTGGAAATTTTGGAGTCTGATGTACAAACATTGTTTGTTATGATCATTAAATTTTGATAATAGGCGCCACAGTATTCCCGTACAATTTTCAGCCAATTTTTCCGGACCAAAAAGCACCAGAATATGGTCCAGCTCCTTGTTTGCTTCTCTGCTTCAGATTGTACGAGCTAAACAATAATTGAAGTGTTGTTCGGACATTGTTGAATACTATATTATTGTGTTGCTGTAAAAACTGCTGTATTTCTTTGTTTTACTGCAGAACAAATATGTGTTACTCCAATCTGGATTTGTAAAATACGGATGCCTGCGGGACAGAACTTTGTATAAACCGTATAGCTTTAAATTAATGGTCAGAATATATTTTTTATATTCTGACCATTTTTATATGGGTTTTGCTAAGTTACAATGTTTGTAACTTAGCCGGACCCTTTTTATGTTCACTTTTGACAGACTGTGCACATAATTGAATGTGGTAATCATGGAATTGAAATTTTCGGATACAGGACTGTGGTTTTTCAGGATTGTACCTTCTGATTTGGAAACATGTGCATGATTATAAGATTACATTTTGGCCATGCGCTGCACACCTGTCGATGCAAATTTTCTGCCACTATTTTGAGTTTGAAAATTATTTGCTTCGGTTACTGCTTCCGATGAGCTTGCATAATTGCTTGGGCTTGCATAGTCTAATAGAGGTGTAAGCCAATTGGGATGGATAGGGCACAATCTGGGCTAAAATGTTTGGCTGGGCTATACCCTTGGGAAAAATGATTTATTTGCATGTGCAATCTTTGCATTATTTAATATTTTACTTGTACCCTTCCACCCTAAGTAATAAAATAATATATGTTTTGGAACACTGATATTCACAATCAAGCATCAACTGGGATTATCTTCTATGATCACTATTAGAGAGATATCTACCTCTATTAAATTTTTAATCGAGAGATAAATAATAGAGTTCCGAATTCAATCTACCTAGGGCTTTGTTGGTGGATATAGTAATGTTTGTATAAAGAAAATCCTTTTAACAAATTAAAGTTGAGGTAATTATTCTGTCGTGTGAATATTAATTAATTGTAGCAGATTTGTATTAGAATCAAAATATAATAAATTAAATTTTATGATAAATAGAATCAAAATATTCAAATAAGTGTATTAAAATTTAAATTATTTTGAATCTTATGTTAAATAATAATTTTGACATTATTAGTATGTGAATTTTTTTAATTGTAAAATGCATTTAATGCAAATATTTATTTAAAATTTCTACAATAAATAAAAATATATTATTAAAATAAATATAATAAATTGTATATTTAAATTTATTAAAATATTAAAATATTTTAATATTGATAGTTTATTGCATAGATTATATTATTTATATAATATTTATATTTATTAAAAATTTTAAAGTCAATTTTATTGAGATAATAGAAGTAAAGGATATTATAATCAAAAGAGGTATTAATGACTCTTTTTGAAAACTTGGGGGCGTTGATAATCATTTCCCAAAATCTTGGGGTGTACATATCATTTACCCAAAAATTTATTGAAAATAAAATAACATAAAAACAACAATAATTTATTTATTTATTTTTTCCTTTAGAAAGGTATGGCTTAAATCAATTTTTAACCTTTTACATCATCGAACATTCAAACTGTAGTGGCTAGCCCAAAAAAATCTCAATCCCATGTGGACTTGTTTGCTTTATCGTTGAATTTGTTTAATGTTGGCTTATTGCTGAATTTGTTGAGAGAGTCATAAAGAATTAGAGATATATAGAAAATTTTACGGTCAATTTCTTTTTGTTTTAATGTCTTTTTTTCATAAAAATTGATATATAATGGTTGTGTATAATGAGCAAAGTTTTTTCTAGAAGTCATAACTTGGGCTATAATTATTTATTTTGGACGTATAATATACCACTTCGAACATTTAATTATTCTGCACATGTAAATTTTATCTCTTTCCTAGTCGTTTTGTAGTTTTTAATTATATTCTTATTTTTTTAGTTACTTTCAAATTTTTTATCTTTTTGTTTTTAGATATCGGATTCGGGTGCCGTTTATTTTATTTTCTTATTTTGATTAGGGGAATTTTATTATAAAATAGTATTTAAAATTTTTCTATTTTAGTAAATTTACGATATTTGGGGTTAGTATAAAAAGATCACAAAACTCTAGATATGTTCATTTAGACTTTTCCAATAAAATTTTAATTATTCAGAAACTTAATTTTTCTACACTATCAATCTTTTGCATTTTTGCACTAAAAAATAAATCTATATTTTCATATTCTTGTGAAAAATATAAAATAATAATATTTTCATGAAAGTATTAAATTATATAATTTTAATTAGGGTTATTTTCTTTTTACTACTTAAGTTATTGTGAAATAACAAATAGGAGTTATAAGTATTGCACTATAATGTTTTACTACTGAAGAATTACAAAATCTTGTATTTTACTACTTTTCCGTGAGTTGACATATAAAATATCAAAATTTCTCTTACTTTAAGGAAAAAATTATTAATTATCAATAAAAATTAATTATTAATCATCATACTAAATAATTCTTCATTTAATTATATAAATTTAATTTAAATAATTGATTATTGATAAAAAATTAAAAGACTATAGATTTGTGTGTCGTCAATTAAATATGAACTTTATTATTTAATACTTGAAATATCTGTGTTGTTTGAATGCATGCACGCATGTGTTCGTATGTATAAAATTTTGCAGCTTCCTGCTAAATAACAATTTATCAGGAACCTTCCACCAGATTTTCTAAAAGCTGAAGATTTTGTCTGTTTCCAGCTACTTGAAGGAATTCATATGTAACAGCTAGTACCGTATGTTTTATTTCTCCTGAATGATTTTAACACCTGGTTTTGTCCCAGTACAAAATTCTTTTGGTCTCGTATTCTTTATGGCCAAATCACGTGGTTTTCCAATTTGTTCAAAATGGAATTAATTACAAATTATTGCTGAAATATTTTGAATTTCTTCCAAAACATGGTTTAGGACTTATGGTGGTAGTCGACTCATCCACTGCTCTGGAATTTCTCATTGGTGGTGAAAAGCTTTATGCAAGGGCTTGCAATTGTTTTAATTTGTGTAAGCCTGTGTAAATTTGATATATGGAATTCAGTACATTAATTTAATTGTCAATTTGCATTGACTTTCCTCCTGTTCTTGATGATATGCCGGCTCAATTAATTGAGCAAGATTAATTTAACTTCTCATTTCTTGCTCAATTAATTTTACTTTTCCTTACAAAAATTTTGCTTGTATGCTATACGCACAACACTAATTTAAATTTCATTTCTTGCCCTCTGACATTGTTATCCGATTCTTCTTTCATCCAACTCTGCTGCTTTCAGTTTAGTGAGGATCGGGAAGATTGAGTGGCGGTGGTTGGAACCATTGATGTAACAAGTGTCTAGGCTTGCAGATGAAGCAACAGAAAGGTAATTAATTGTTTCTTAATTATGTTCTCAGAGTTTTGCTCGGCTGAACTGAAGTCAGTTCAACTCTGTTCTCTTTTTAAATTGGGAATACAGTTATGTTGAAATTTGCATTTTATTTCGAAATGAAGTAAATAGGAGGGCTCAGGATAGAGTAGGCAGTGCAATAGCATTGAAAGATATGGGGCGCTATTGTGATGAAGCAACAAAATAGGGCTGAAGAAGCCTTTGAAGCTATCAAGTCGCACAACTTGTTCAGATCAAGCCCAAGGTCTCTTGGCAATTTTTTGTTTTAATCTTTATTAGGTAAGGTAAGAAGAATTGTCTCCAATTTGCACTAGCCATTTGGAATTGTTTATATTAAGCAATATCAGGACCAATCTCAGGATGAGACAAGGTGAGGTTGCTTTTACACTCAAAATGTCAGCCCCAGGAAGAGCTTTGCATCACTATGTAGGATTTAACAAATGCACTAAAATAGTCTTTATACAACATTCTTTGCTGCACAGTCGCAAATTCTGTAAAAGGTCACAACTTATCATTCTTTCTCGTATTTCTAAGCGTTCTCTTTCCTATTTGATGAATTATATGCACAATCCAATTAATGGATGTTTTTGTTAGTTTATTAGTTAAAATGATAAAACTGATGCATGCTTATTCACAAGTCTCTCAACACAGCAAATACTTAATTACTGTTACAATATTGCTAATTCCTACTTCTAGTAATAATAATCTATAATTTAATTTCTTAATTGTTCAATTGTCTATGAGTTGTCGTAGTCTCTCTCAAAAACTTCCAAAGCTTAAAAGAAATTAAATTGTAATTTATATAGAGAAATGACCTTTGTATTTTCCTTTTTTCCATTCTTTTTCTCAAAAACCAATTAATTCATGGGTAATTCACCGGCCAGCTGTGAATAAAAGCTTCAGAACATTGGTAGATGAGAATTGTTGATACCCAATTGAATTTATATGGTCGGCATGGGTTCTGCATTTTTCCAAAATTATATGTTGTCATATTTATAAACTGTATGCCTTCAATTAATAACCTAGATAAATTTTCTGCTTCACATTATGCATAGATGATTTGAATGTGACAACCATGCACTGCATTCAGACACAAAAATATTGTCATCTTGCATAGATGATTTGAATGTGACAACCATGCACTGCATTCAGACACAAAAATCTTAAATTATTATAACTAGATGCCAATTACAACGTAACAGAGCAAAAAAAATCTTAAATTATTGTAATAAGGTGCCAATTGCGCGTCATCCACAGTAAAATTAATTTCTTCTAAAAAGCAAATGCCATGCATACGAAATTGTATCTTTTAATTTAAATATTAATCTAATTATTATTTAAAAGCGTGTTTGAGGTGACATCGGCCAACGCCAACGGCCATGAAATGCGGAAGAACTTTCGGTATTAAAAAATTTGCACTAAGCTTTTAACTGGCTCATTAGCAGGTCAACAAAATATTTGTCTAAACAATCTAAACCGTTGATAAATAGTCCTGAATTGGCTTCCGATCGCTTGCAGCATAAGAATTGACAAAATCAGCTCATTTCAGCAATTTCGCAATAGCTCTGTAAGAAATTGGTGTCCTCAATTAATTAATTTCACTTGTTTCAGCATGGTTGATGCAATTGTTTCAGCTGTCTTGGAGCAGCTGATTTCGATGGCTGTTGAAGAGGCAAAAGAAGAGGTGAGGCTAGTTGGTGGTGTCGACCAAGAAGTGGAAAAGCTGGCCAGCAATCTTCGTGCCATTCAGGCTGAGATGGTTGATGCTGAGCAAAGGCAAATTAAGGAGGAAAGTTTTAGACTATGGCTGGATCAGCTCAAACACACATCCTACGACATGGAAGATGTGTTGGATGAGTGGAACACTGCAAGGCTCAAATTGCAAATCGAGGGAGTTCACGAGAATGCTGTTGTTCCTCAGAAGAAGGTATGTTCCTTTCCGACTACCTCTTGCTTCGGTTTCAAACAAGTCTTTTTGCGTCGTGACATTGCTCTCAAGATAAGAGCAATCAATGCCAAACTAGATGATATTGCCAAACAGAAAGATATGTTCAATTTCAATGTGAATAGAAGTATTCAGAAAGCTGAGCGGATACAAAGTACTTCTTTAATTGATGTGTCTGAAGTACGTGGTCGAGAAGTAGAGAAGAATACCTTGAAGAGCAAGCTGTTATGTGAAAATATTGAAGAACAAAATGCCGTCCAAATCATCTCTATGGTAGGGATGGGTGGTATCGGCAAGACAACTCTTGCTCAATTTGCTTACAATGATAATGATGTGCTAAAAAATTTTGAAGTAAGAATATGGGTTTGTGTATCGGACCCTTTTGATGAGTTTAGGGTTGCAAAAGCGATAATGGAAGCTTTAGAAGGTTCGACCCCTAATTTAGGTGAATTGAACTCACTCATGCAATGTATACAGGCATCTATTGTGGGGAAGAAATTTTTTCTCATTTTAGATGATGTGTGGACAGAAGATTATAATAAATGGGAATTATTCCACCGTTGTCTAAGAAATGGACGCCGTGGAAGTAAAATTCTGGTTACCACTCGTAATGAGACAGTTGCTAGAATGATGGAGTCTACTTGTATTATCTCCGTTAGAGAGATGTCCGAACAAGAATGTTGGTTGTTGTTCAAGCGATCAGCTTTTTTCGGTAGATCTCCTTCTAACTGTGAACAATTAGAGGAAATTGGTAGAAAAATTGTAGGCAGGTGCAAAGGCTTGCCTCTTGCTGCCAAAATTATGGGGAATCTCTTGCGCTTTAAAAGAACAAGAGAAGAGTGGCAAAATATATTAGAAAGTGAGATGTGGCAGCTAGAAGAATTCGAAAAAGGTCTTTTAGCTCCCCTGCTATTGAGTTATAATGATTTGCCCCCAATGATAAAACAATGTTTCACTTATTGTGCCCTCTTTCCAAAAGACTACAACATGGACAAAGATGAATTGATTAAATTATGGATGGCTCAAGGTTATATTGAACCAAAGGACAATAAAGATTTGGAGATGATTGGTGGGGAGTGTTTTGATTACTTAGCCACAAGGTCTTTGTTCCAGGAGTTTGTCAAGGATGAAGAGGATATTGTTGAAGGATGTAAAATGCATGATATAGTACACGATTTTTCACTGTATCTCACTAAAAACGAATGTGCTGCATTAGAAGTTGATGGTTGTGAAGAGCCGTTGTCTTTGATAAATACTTGTCAAGAGAAACTTCGTCATTCAATGTTGGTGCTTGGCCAAGAAGCTTCATTTCCCGTTTCCTTATTTAATGCCAAAAAGTTACGTAGCCTTTTAATACAAGGTCCATTTGAAGTCTTTCCACCATCTCTGGCAAGGTCATTTGATCAGTTTACTTGTTTGAGGACATTAATAATTGAAAATATTTTCTATGGGCGTCCAATCTGTGAAATTCCAAGCGAGATTAAAAAATTGATACATTTAAGATACTTTAAATTGGTTCAGCTAGAGATACAAGAATTGCCAGAGACATGCTGTGACTTATTTAATTTGCAAACATTAGAGATAGAAAAATGTGAGAGATTGGAAAGATTGCCTGAAGGAATAGGAAAGTTAGTCAATCTCAGGCATTTAAAATTGGTTGATGTTTATTTAGATTATATGCCAAAAGCAATTGAGAGATTAAATAGTCTTCGGACATTAAGTCATTTAGTTGTTGGCAGTGGCAAATATGGTAGTAAAGCATGTAACCTGGAAAGTCTCAGACACCTGAATCAAATCCGAGGGTCTCTTACAATTCGACGATTAGGGAATGTGACAGATGTTGAGGCTAGGAATGCACATCTTGATAAAAAGAAGAATCTCGTTCGTTTGGAATTATGGTACGATAAGGATTTTGAGGAAGAAGAAGATGAAAACTCTGAAGCTCGTTCGGTATTATTGTACCAAGAGAAAGAGGAGGTGCAAGAAGAAAAAGCAAAACATGACCATGAAGCCATTAGTGAAGCCTTAAGACCACCTCCAAGTCTAGAGGCACTAAAAATATTTTGCTACGAAGGCAAGACTGTGTTGCTCGATTGGATAGAGTCTTATCCAAGCTGAAGTTTTTATCTCTCCACTGCAGTAAGTGTGAGATTTTGCCTCCTTTGGGGAAATTGCCTTCCCTTCAAGTACTCAAAATATTAAATATGACTAGTGTGAAAAGGGTGGGTGATGAATTTTTGGGAATAAAAAGTTGTGATATTCATGGCACATCTTCATCTTCAGCTTCATCAGTTATTGCCTTTCCAAAATTAAAATGTCTCACACTTAGGAGGTTTGGGATATTCGAAGAGTGGGATTTTGGAAAAGAAGATAATATTACAGTCATGCCACAACTCAACTCCTTGGATATTCTCTCTTGTAGCCGATTGAAGTCACTGCCAGACCAACTTATTCGGAACACATCCCTGGAGAAATTGGAGATCAGATTTTGTGAGATTTTAGAAGAGCGTTTCAGAAAGGACACAGGAGATGATTGGTCAAAGATCTCTCACATTCCTAACATCAAATTTTATAATCAATATGTGCAAGGAGGCCCACAGGTATTTTCTTCGCATCAGTTTTTATTTGTTACATTTAAAAGAACACCAATTATTTCTAATCTAACAACATTCTGTATATTCTTAAACTGCATGCTAGTATCACTTTATAACAATCAGATAAATTATAAATCAAATCTGCAACTGAAGTGTTTTACTTCGTTATCATTGCAATGCTTTTGCAGTAATATCAAAGTGTTCAAAATATATTGTCTTCCTCACCAAGCGAATGACTGCAGTTAATACCATCAAAGCCAGGTAGTTTCTTCCCTTAGCTTGTTTTTGTTACTAGTTATTGGTAATTCGATTGAGATGTACAAAATATATATATCGAATCAAATTCTGCTTCATAAATTTTCATGACGATGCTCAATTTTTTCTCATTTCATGTTTTCTTGCTTATTGCCATGAATTCATAATCTTACATAGGACCAGCAGCCTGTCACTGCAGCAATAGTAGTTTGTGGCATACATGATTGTGCAATGTGAAAAGACCAGCTTGATGTGAGAAGAAGTTTCTGATTTCCTTTCAATCCCAGCGCTCTGCATTATTACATAAGACTAATTTTTCTTTTATCATATGATCAAACAATGATCCCAGCACCAGGATCCAGCTCAAAACTGAATGAGAGGTTTGTCTATTATGGCATAACTTTTGTCTCATCAACTTTAGAATTCCATAATTTAATATCTCTTCAACTCTAATGCAAGCTAAATATATTAATTGGAGTTCAATTTTGCAGGGCAAATTCCACTCCTTCCACCCTGTGGCTACAAATTTTCAGCTACCTCGCCAAGGCTCATTGTGTAAGTACTAAATGACCCTTCATTCTCGACCATTCTTTACTTTTTTAAGCTGTATAAAGTTAAATTTGGGCAAAGATCATTGGTGATCTTCATGAGAATGGGATCATTCGCACAAGAAGTGTGGAAAAGGATATGGTTTTAAGTTAAATTTCATTTGCTTCTGGTCACAGGAATGTTGATCAAATGACATTAATCATGATGTTTGGTGTTTAGTAAACAGTCACCCTTGATGAACAATTATTAAATGGACCTCTTTTCTTTTGGAAATTCAGGTTCCTCAGGGCATACTAGTGTTAATGCACTGTTGTAACAGAGTAAAATAAATTGTGCAATGTGACCAGATTAAATTGTTTTGAGGAATGGCAGCCAATGGTATATTTTCTTCACTTTCTTTTAAATAACCGAAGCATTGCATTGTTTACCTCTTATTATTTTCGAACTAAAGCCTCTTTGGCTTACATATTATAGTTAAGCTGAAATCAGTTGAAAGACTTTATTTGTGATTAAGCAGGTTGAAATCTAACTTGTGCAGGTACGAGCACAAGTTTTCACCGTTATATTGTAAATGTGTTCTAGGGATAGTCTTCAAAAGCAAACAGTAGCAATTACCATCACCACTCCCAAGTATTATCTTCTCTTTCTTCTCCAAGAGTTTCTTGATAATATATTTTTTGACGGTAAAAAGAATGTCTTCACTTTGTACTATCTGCTATTGCTTAGATTAAGCAAGTGTACTGAATTTTAATTACTGGTTTTCTTCGGTAACTTTTTGAAATATCAAATAGCACTCTTGAGGCTTAAGTTGTATTCGAGTCAACAAGGGCTTTCTTCCAATAAGAACCACGCAAACACTGTCAGTTCTGAAGTCTCTGCAGAACAAGAAGCAACCACTGTTACTGGTGAGAATCCACTGAATAGAAATCTGTTTGACCTCTGATGTTTTCCCTTATGTCTTTTTAAAATGAGTATTTTAAATTAATTAAATTTTATGTTTTAACGAAACTTAGGAGGGGCGTTGATGCAGCAGATGCAGGACAACTATTTGAGGCAATATGCGTACTGACGGCACTTTCAATTGAGCAATTCATGAAATCTTAATCATCTGATGCCTAGTTTTTCCGAATCCAGGATCATAATCAGCATCAAGGTACTTCCACCTTAATAAATGAGAGAAATGTTGCTTGTATCAATGTACCTGAATGCCTAAAATTTGTCTTTAAACTTGCCAGAATGGCCAAAATGGTTTAGGACTTATGCTGCAAGTCGACTCATCTACTGCTCTAGTTGCCTTTGAAAATTTCTCATTGGTGGTTAAAAGCTTGTTGTAAGGGCTCCCAATTATTTTAGTTGTATAAGCCTGTGCAAATTTGATATATGGAATTGAGTACATTAATTTAAAAGTCATTTTGCATTGACTTTCCACCTGTTCTTGATGATATGCTGGCTCAGGCAAAACTTACTCTAACAAAGAACATATTCACTTCCAGCTTGAGCCTGACCAAAAGATTTGTGCTGTATGTAATACATACGCAAAAACTAATCTGACTTTTCAATTCTTGGTCTCTGACATCGCTATCTGATTCTTTTCATGTAACTCTGCTGCATTCATCTAGTGAGAATACGGAAAATTTTTTTCCAAGTTAGCCATATACTACTATTGGTCATACAATGATGACATTGTGAATCTCATTCCTATTCCAGTTTTTTGGATCAAGTTAGATGTGGATGTGGTCTTTCATTCCTTAGGGAGTGAAAAGGCTAAGGAGAAAGGAGCCCCTTACGTGCTTTTTTAGGAGGAGTCCTGCGTAGTTGGATGGAAGGGAAGGGACTGTCTTGTATCAGCTCTAATCCTTGACGCTCTTAATGTCCAAATAAAGGTTTCTGAGTTACTAAGAACCTAACATAACTTTTCAAAAGAGAGTTTCTTTTTCACATAATTGTTTTTTGGTTTGATTGAGTGGTGGTGATTAAGACCATTGATTTTAACAAGCTTTGGCTTATAGATGAAGTAACAGAAAGGTAATTAATTGTATTTCTTAATTATGTTAGATTTTACACGGCTCAACTCTGTTCTATTTTTAAATTGGGAGTATAGTTATGTTGAAATTTACATTTTCTTTGAGGGAAAAGAAGTAAATAGGAAAGGGCTCCTACTAGATTAGATACTGTATTAGTGAAAGATATGGTTGCTGTTATGATGAAGTAGCAAAATAAGGCTGAATAAGGCATTAAAGCTATCAAGTTATTGCACAACTTGTTTGGGAAATAAAGAGCACACCTGCTCGAGGTCGAGCTGGCCAAAACAAAAGCACTGATTGTGAATGTAAAACCACTTTTGCTCAAGCTTAAGCTAATCAAAACCAGGAATTCCTATTCAACTCGAGATTAAGCTAGAAGAGTAGAAACATTCATTGCCAGTCAAGTGAGCTCTCGTTACGTTATAGGCGGCACCAAGAGCAGGTATAAACCAATCCTCGAGCAAAACTTGAGTGTGGCAGCCTGAGCCCATAGTGGACATCAACTAAACAACTTTCTCCAACAATGGGGGTAAAACTCCTGTGCACGATCAATTCTCATTGTAATGACCAAACAACCGTCTTAAAAAAGACGGGTATATGAGAAGTTGAGAACGTGCACTACGAGAATAACGACAAGGAATAGAAGATCTAGATAAATACCTCAAGAAAAGAGAAAAAAAAGGGGGTTAGACTTTTGACACACAGAGAATCAGAAAAGAGAAAACGAAAAAAAAAAAGAAAAGGAGTTAGCCTCTACCTTGTGTTTTTTTCCTTGATTTTCTTTAAAGAGAATTTTCAAGACTAAAACTCGATCATTGACTTGAGCATAGGAGGGTCTTCGCTGAAAAAGCTCCTGACGATCTTTAATATTTTTCTGTGAACACAGGCTAGAGGACATCACCCATATCTATGATCAAAGAAACTCGAGTGCTAGTTGGAGAACCTGCTCGAGATAGAAACGACTAGATTTCAGCATCAATATTTTGGCACCGTCTATTACAAGCAACACAAGCAATATGACAATGGGAGGCAACAGTCCAAGAAAAACAAGTCTTGAAGAGTCGATAACTCTGAGAGAGGTGGCAAATGAGGCCCGGGACAGAGCAATGCAAGATAGGATATTGATGGAAAAATAGATGGAGACATTGTCATCCATTCTTCAGGAGCTCAGGGACGGACAGAGGAGAGCAAGCTGTGACGTTCTTGTGTCAGCCATAGAGTCGTCCCCATGAGGTAAGATATGAGAATTAGAGCTCAAGGGTAGATGGCGCAGAGCATGGCTGGCATGGTAGACGTAAGTCTAAAGGAGAGGGAGTTAAGACATCATCTGTTGGACATAGAGAAAGAACGACTGTAAGTCACAGTACATAATCCCTATTGTACTGAAGAATTGGAGGGAGAGGTCCGCAAAATAGCCCGGGCCATTGACGAGATCCGTGGGCATGAGAAAGCCCTAAGTTGGAGGATCATGCAGGACAATGAGTCTCAACTTTCAGTGGAAATTATGAGCGTTACAATCTATAGGAATTTTCGTTTCCCTGACTTGAAATTTTTAGGGAAGAGTAATCCGTTGATACACATTGAGCGCTTTATTGACATAACTGGGGTACAAGGCTTCATAGCAATGTAGAGATACAGGGCTTTCCCACTCATCTTGGAGGGGCGAGCACGAGAGTGGTACCGCAGATTGTCACGAGGAAGTATCCAAAGCTTCGAGCAAATGTGCGCAGAATTTACAGAGCAGTTCCGTGAGGCAGTAGATTCTGAAGACAATATGATGGAACTGGTTAAGATCAAGCAAGGAGAGGGGGGGTCCCTTCGAGAGTTTGTTAAAAGGTACCATCGAGCGGTCCTTGATCTCGGAGTATTCAATCACTTGCAGGCATTGAGAGGGCTAAAAGAGGGGTAAAAATAGGAAGGTCGTGGTACAATCTGCGTAATCCTTTGGTTCGCTCATATTATGATGCATATGAGCAGGTAAAGAGGGACATTATAATTGAAGAGGAGAAAGCGACGAAGTTGAGAAGTGAGTAGATCGACGGAATGAGACATAAGGAGAAAAGAGCCCATATAGGAGGAGGGTTAGTTGGGCTAGCCTAAGGGTCGACGTCTGCCAGAGGAGCAAGAAGCCAAGCTGCTCTTTACCATAATTATTAGAGGACATCCGAACTTCGGATTGGTCTTGTTTTGTTCCACAGATTACCAAGCGGAGATCAAAGGGGTTACCATCAACTTGGTGGCAACCTGCATCGTAAAATCCCAATGAACAGGTACTTACAGAGCCATGACAGAGTTGTCCGCCTGCCACCCGCATGCACGGGCAATTTTCCTAGGGACAGAGCTATGCAGATGATCAACCAGAGTCCCACTTACGGATAGTATATTCCTCTAAAAGTATCGGTAGATAAGATATTTCGTGTTGTGGAAGAGTCTACTATGTCCTCTACCACCTATGTCCAAACCAGCATATAGAGAGACAGAAGCAGATTCTGTAAATTCCATAATGGTCTTGGCCATTCAACATCTCAATGCCATGATTTAAGGAACTAGGTGGAGGATTTGGTGAGAAATTAGTACCTGGATGAGTTCATTAATGGGGAATAACCAGTGGTGGATCCGTAACATGTTGAAGACAATCAGATTGGTGGGACGGATCAGGAACGACTTGTTATGAGAGTGATAGCAGGAGGGCCAGTGATGGCAGGACATTCAAACAGAGCCAAAAAAAAAAACTATAGTAGATATGCATCTGCTAATCATGAGGTTACGCTCAATATACCGGTAGTAACAAGGGCAAAGACCAGACAAGTACCTATTATGTGGACGGAGGAAGACGAAGAAGGGGTTCTATATCTCCATAAAGATGCCTTAGTCATAAAGGCCAATATTACAAATAGGGACCTCAGCAGAATTTTGGTGGACTCAAGAAGCTTAGTGGACATACTTTTCAGGTCCACTCTGAATGAGATGGGGATTACCGATGTAAGACTTGAGCACACGAATACCTCTCTAAAAGGGTTTGGTGGAGTAAGGTTGACTCCATTAGGGATCATAAATATGCCAGTTACTATAGGCTCAAGACCCTTTGAGAAAAATATAATGCTGGACTTCGTGGTGGTAGATGAAATCAGCCCTTAGCAGATGATATTAGGAAGGTCAATCATGAGAATCAGTTAGTCAGTAATGTCAACGCATTACCTGGCATTGAAATATCGAATGAATGGCGTAGTAGCGGTTGTAAATGGAGATCAGAGATTCACGAGAAGCTACTATGCAACAATAGCTAGAGAGGTAATGCAGGTGACGTCGTTGGACATAAGAGGGGATTCTAAGAGAGAAAAACAAGAGCCTTCTGATGAGCTGGAGGAAGTCTTAATAAAACCTGATGATTAGGAGAAAAAAGTAAAGATCGGCTCAAGTGTAAGCGAGGAAGTGAGGATGAGTCTGATCGAGTGCTTGCAAGCATATGCGGATGTTTATGATTGATCCGAGGGTAGCATGTTACAAGTTAGCAGTGAATAAAGAAGTGAAGCCAGTCTCGTATTGGAGTCCGTTAGAGGAGCGGATGGTGCTAGAATATGTATTCTTTGACAGAGAATAGAATAAACAAGAGGAAACGGCAATGAGATTGTTAATTTAAATATGCTATTTTTCCTTGTACATATGACTTTATTACCTTCTCTTTTTAAAAGTAAAGTTAATTACCCCAGATAGATCTCAAATATGGTATTGGTCAAGAAGGCAAATGGCAAGTAGAGGATGTGTATTGATTTTACAGACTTGAATAAAGCATGCCCCATAGACAACTTGCCACTACTAAAAGTAGACCAGTTAGTTAACTCTACTGCCGGACGCGGACTACTCAGCTTTATAGATGCATTTTCTGGTTATAACCAAATCCTCATGTTTGGGGAAGATGAAGAATGCACAGCCTTTGTCACCAATCAAGGCTTATTCTACTACAAGGTCATGCCCTTTGGCCTAAAGAACGCAGGAGTGACGTATCAGAGATTGGTGCATAAAATTTTTAAACCTCTGATTGGACGACATGATCACCAAGTCCAAATATACAGATGAGCATGTCAAGCATCTATAAGAGACTTTCACGCTTCTGAGGGAATATCGAATGAAGCTCAATCCAGATAAGTATATTTTTAGAGTAGGCTCTAGAAACTTTTTGAGCTTTATGGTTAGCCACAAGGGAATTGAGGCCAACCCTGAGAAAATAAGGGTAATTGTAAAAATGAAGTCCCCATGTACTTTGAAGGAAATACAGGGTCTCACGGGCATATTAGTAGCCTTGAATAAGCTCATCTTCTATGCTACAGTCAAGTATCATGTCTTCTTTCAAGAGGTTAAAAGGAAAGAAAACAAAATAGACACCAGAGTGTGAGGTGACATTTCAATAATTGAATGATTATCTGCTAAAGGTCTCGCTGCTGTCAATGCCGCGAGCAGAACAAGTGTTACACCTGTATTTGGCCATATCAAAGTGGACTACGAGCTCGGTCTTAATAAAAGAAGAATCAAAGGTTCAATACCTGGTGTACTATACGAGAAAACCCTAATGGAAGAGGAAACCTGATACCCGTAAATGGAGAAATGGGCACTTGCCTTGGTAACAGCTGCTCGAAAGTTGAGACCCTATTTTCAAGCACATTCAATAGTGATATTGACAAACCAGCCATTGAGATAAATGTTGAACAAGCCCGAGACCTCTAGTCTGCCAGTGAAAACAAAAATTGAAGCGTAGGCTCTAGTAGATTTTGTAGCCAAATGCACAGAGGCGGACAAGAGTGTAGATAACGAACATGTAGTAAGAGAACATGTTCTAGAAAAGCTCTGGTTGTTATACTACATGGGTTATATGGAGACCAAGGAGCAAGAGCAGGAGTGGTATTACTTAGCTCGAGGGTGTGAAAATTCTATATGCAGTAAAACTCGAACTTAAAAGTAATAACAATCAAGCTGAGTATGTGGCCTTCATTGCAGGGTTAAGACTTGCGCTAACAATGAAGGCAGAAGAAGTAAAGGTTCGAATAGATTCTCAGCTAGTAGCAAACCACCTCAATGATAGCTTCCAGGTGAAAGTAGAGAAGATGGAAGCCTATTGCGTAAGGCGAGGCAATTGATGGGGAGATTTCAGGCAGTGGAGGTGGAGTAAATTTCAAGAGTAGAAAACATTTGGGCAGATATGATAACACGAATGGCCACTGTATCAGATCCTAAGATGCCTAAATCAATTCCTGTGGAAATCAAAACCAGCTCAAGCATTGAGCAGGAAGTGGAGGTGATGAGTTTAACCATAAGCGGCACTTAGATGGACCCGATTATCTCATATATTAGGGAAGGGTAGTGCCTGCCAAAAAGAAGCAAGCAAGGAAGTTGAAGTGTCAGCAAATACAAGAGGCAGCCAAATACAAGCTGGTTGACTGAGTATTATACCGATGAAGGTACACTTTACCGTTGGTACGTTACTTGAATGAGGAGGAAGCAGACTATGTGCTTAGAAAGATACACGAAGGGATTTATAGAAACCACTCTGGTGTAAGGTCTTTAGTTTTTCAAGTCCTGAGGCAAGGGTATTTCTAACCCAAAATGTACCAAGACACAAAAAAATACCCGGAGTTGCAAGAGTTGCCAGGACTTCGCCGACTTTCTAGCTTAACCATCAGAGAATCTAACAGTAATGAATTTGCTATGACCATTTGCTTAGTGGAGAATTGATCTGATCGGACCCCTACCAAAAGGACGAGCATCCACAATACATGCAATGGTTGTGAATGATTATTCTACGAAGTGGGTCGAGGTGGATGCTTTGAGTAAAACAACAGAGAGCAAAACAACTGACTTCTTTTGAGAAATGTGATATACAGATACGTAATCCCCTATGCCCTGGTAATTGATAATGGAAAGAAGTTTGACAACAATAAGTTCAGAGACTTCTGTACAAATATGGGAATAGAGTTAAATTTTTGCTCACCATCACATCCACAGGTAAACGGGTAAGTGGGGGCAGCAAACAAAACTATAGAAAAACTCCTGAAAACCATATTAGGAGAGCAGAAGGGAGTGTGGGTCGATGAGTTACCCAGCGTATTGTGGACTTATAGAACCATGCACAAGATTGCCACGGGAAAACACCATTTCCCTTGGCATTTGGGCATAAAGTCGTGGTCCCAGTAGAGATAGGGGTAGGCACTCATCAGACAGAGCATTTTAATGAGGAACAGAATGAGTAGATTTGTGAAAATCTAGACTTATTAGAAGAAAAAAGGGAAAGGTCATCAAGAAAGATAGCAGACTACCAGCAGGGACGAATTGATCATGAATAAAAACAAGAACGAAATTCAATTCGAACAAATCAAGCTCTTAAATGAAGCTAAGGCCAAAAGTGACAAAGACTGCTCGAGGCTAAACAAAGAGCCAAACGAAGCCAGAATTGGCTTGAGCAAATCAAGCTCTTAAATTATGCTAAGGCTAGAAGTCTCAAAACTTGCTCTAGGTGAGACAAAGAGCCAAGCAAAGTTAGAATTGACTCAAGCAAATCAAGCTCTTAAATTAAGCTAAGACTAGAAGTCTCAAAGCCTGCTCGAGGTCAGACAAAGAGCAAAACGAAGCTAGAATCGACTTGAACAAATTAAGCTCTTAAATTAAGCAGAAGTCTCAAAACCTGCTCCAGGTGAGACGACGAGGCAAGCGAAGCCAGAATTGGCCCGAACAAATTAAGCTCTTAAATTAAGCCAAGGCTAGAAGTTTCAAAGTAGGCTAAGGCCAAGAGTCTCAAAGCCTGGTCGGGGTGAGACAAAGAGCCCAAGCTAGTCAGAATTTAGTCGAGCAATTATTAAGCTCGGAAAAATTGGTAAAGCCAGAAGTCTAAAAACCTATTCGTGGCAAGACAAAAAGTCTAGGTTAGTAAGAGTTAACTTGAGTAGGTTAAATTCTAAAAAACGAGCAAGGCAAATATAATAAGTTAAAGTCTGAGAGTTTATTCAAAGCAGAACAAAACTCGAAAATTACTAATGCTTGCTCGAGCTTGAAGAATGTAAAATAAACCCAAGGTCATAAAAGAAAGCAAAGATAATTTTTTTTTCCTTTTATTCAATGTAATAAAAGTTGGAGTTTACAAATCTCTTATAAAGGAAGCTACAATGAAAACTAAAGAGCTGGGGTGGACTGGTTAATCGCTTGATCAGTAACTTGAGTGGCCTGATCTACACTGAACGCAGTTTGAGAACTCCCCTCAGTAGTAAGAGCAACTTTTTCAGATCCTGCAGGTGCAACTTTCACACTTAGGGCCGGATCTCTCTGCTGCTGGCTCCTGGCATCCTACTTGCTCATATAGGCATTCACACCAGCTTTAAGCTTAGTCATATCCAGCTTAGGGTATTCTTGTCCCAAGATAAACATGATGTACTTATAGGAGAATATCAGCCCATTGTTGTACTCATCAACAAGCCGTTTACTGAAAGTGTTTAGTCTACCTTAGAGGCGCGAAGTTTTAGCTTTTATAGTCCTTTTAAAGGAGAATCTCTGAACGTTAAGATCCTTCCTAGCATTCAAAATCTCATCTCTTACTATGGATAGCTCATTCTCGAGCTGAAACGCCTTTGAGTCAACTGTGGCATCTCTCTCCTCAAATGTGGAAATGTCGGTTCGGAGCTTCGCTGACTCCTCTTTTTCCTGCTCTAGATCTTTTCTCAAGTTTTGATTCTCAGCTTTGAGTCTCTTCTTGTAATTAACGATCCTTGACTTGAAAGCTGTGGAAGTAGCAGCTACTTGGCATGCAGAACGCAGGAAAGAGTTAGCCAGATCATTAAGGCTACATGTTTCTAACTCAGCGATAAAATTTTCCTACATGTGCTTTGTAAACTCTTTGACAGAGGCGTAGCAAAATCAGTTTGCTTCCTTGGATGCACTGATCGGGTTTTGACGGGAACAATAGCAGCAGAGTCCTTCGAAGAAGCCTTATCGACCACATTCCCACCCTCTGAAGAAGGAAAAAGAATTTTGATAGGGGAGGCAGTGAGGTCGACCCTTGGCTTCTTCGGCGGAGTAGAAGAGCTGCTCGGACTATCAACGGTGCTGGAGTGCTTCTTAAATCTGGCAAGGATGCTACTACTCATCTTTTCTTACTTGGACACTAAACTAAACTAGACCAGATTGTTATGCGTTAGTAATTTGCATGGCCTAGTGTTGTCTAGAATAGTGTCTACCTACATCTTCAGCTCTTCCCTGATCTTATACGATACACTTTAAGAAACTGCAAATAATAGAAAATAATAATAAGATGGGATGAGGGGAAGGACCAAATTAGAAAATGTAATGAGCAGCAAATGACCTGAAGCACAAAAGCAATAAGGAATTTGGGGAACTTCTCTTAATGTAGAGGCTGCTGGCCCAAATCGTTCCAAAAAAAAAAAGAACTTACTTTTCTAATTGCCACCAAACATGGGGAGATTGGTTATGGGTTTCTTATTCTTTGAACTAGATGTGAAGTAATATTAACCTGCATCTTTTAGGCTGCTTTTCAGTTGATATAAGTTCTTTATTTTCTCCACTACATGTTCACTCATATTACACCAATTCCATAAAATAAACAGATCAGATAAAACATTTCACACATTGGAGTTTAGTTGCCCTAGTGCTAGATGCAATTAAGAAAGAATCCGGACAAAATAAGGTTGAAAAGACAACCTAACACCCAATTTAAAACACTCGAGGTATAGGGTGACGTACCCTTGAGGAGGGCAGCTAGGAGTGCTATTCTTACTGGGGAGGTGAATGTCAACACTATTAGGAATACAATATGTCTCTCTAAGTCTATCTAAATCCTGTTGAGAAGTTTCACACCTTATAGGATCAATGGCAAATGATTCAACATTTGACTTATGACCAGCCTTTTATTTTTGCTTGGCCTGGACTCTTCAAGGACGTCGTCCTCAATAATGTCACCAGTAACATTAGCAATCTTACCAGGACTTGGGTTTCTTACCACAACCTCTTTGTTAGCCTGGGAATTACTAGAAGAAGAAGATTCCTCAGGGGACATTCTTTTAGGTTTTTGCGTGGCAAACATTTTCCTAAGGACTAATGGCTTCTCTACAATACACTTTTATCAAAACTCAGAAATCTGAACCAAGGTTCACAAGGATAGAAATTAAAGAAACCCAAACAAAAGACAAAGAAAAAGGAAGAAGAAGTCCAGGGGTTTATAGCTGAGAATGATTCGATGGGCGTTAATTGCAATAACCACAACCGGGAACAGGATTTCTCACAGGCATCGAGAGGTAACTTTCAGCAATGTGAGGAATTAGGAAAAAGGGGAGAGACGAACTTAGGGATTTATAAAAGAGGTAAAAGAGTCACTCCAATAGACGGCACGTTACACAAAGGAACGCGTCTGTTCAGGGAACCATCTCTTTGAATTCAAACGAGTAGCCCAGAATAACTCCCACGCAGTGATAACCAAACAACTGTCTCAAAACAGAGGGGTACGTGGGAAGTTGAGAATGTGCACTACGAGAATAACGGCGAGGAACAGAAGAGCCGGATAAATACCTAAGAAAAAAGGAAGAAAGGGGTTAGAATTTTGACGCACAGAGAATCAGAAAAGAGAAAACGAACAAAAAGAAAGGGAGTTAGCCTTACTTTGTGTTTTTTCCTTAATTTTCTTAAGAATTTTCCAAGACTTAAACCCGATCATTGATTTGAGCGTCGGTGGGTTTTCGCCTGAAAGATACATGGCGATCTTTGACATTTTTCAGTGAACATAGGCTAGAGGACGTCACCCACATCCGTGATCAAAGAAACTCGTGTACTAGCAGGAGAACCTGCTCGAGATAGAAGCGACCAGATTTCAGCATCAACACAGCTTGTTCAGATGAAGCCCAATAGTCTCTTGACAATACTTCTTCTTTCCTTTGTTTTCTTTTATCTTTATTAAGTATGAAGAAGTATCTCTACTTTGCACTAGCTATTCGGCATTGTTTATACACAGCAGATGATGTTTTTCAGTTTTTGATTTTTTGGAGAAAACTTTTGTACAGAGATGTAGAAGATTGGACGATGAAATATAACCTTGGAGGCCCAAGCTGTATCTGAATCAACAAGGCTTGCTTTCAATGAGAAGCGCACTAACTTTGTAGAACAAGAAGTAACCCAGTTACTTGTGAGAATCCATGGAACAGAAATCTATATGGCCTCTTATATTTTGCTTGAAGTATTTTTAAAATGACACCTGAAAATGAGTAAATTTTCTGTTCTGTCGAAACTTAGGATGAGTGTTGATGCTGCGGAACAACTACGTATAAAGCAGAAGTGCATTTCGACCAACACTTTGAATGGGTCAGTACTTGAAATCTTGGCATTTGCTTGATGAAGCAAGGGAGGTGGCTAATATAGATATATATTCACACATTTAGGTGGACAAATCAGGCCAAGAGGCCTCCGGTAAGCTTTAAACCCTCTTTCCAATTCAACAAATTTAAATTTGGGAAATCATCAATGATTTTCACGAATATGGTCAATGGGTTCATTCACAATAAAAGTGGGCAAGGAGGTAGATTTGAGTGAAAGTTTACATCCTTTTTCTCACAAGTTAATGTTGTGCAACACGAATCATGGTTTTGGCGACGAGAAAAGCTCATTTCATTTTCTTTATCATATAAGCAAAAACAGAAGTGCAATTGGGTGACATGTCTTATTTTTCTCAGTAAATTTCAGGTTTCTCCAGGCACACCAGTGGTGAATGTGCTGTCACAGCAGCGCGTAACGCTTGAGAAGATTGGCTTAGCTTCTCACAACTAGATGATTTTGGAGTACAAGTGAAGAGATTCCTAAGGAGAAAAGAGGAAGGAACTGTTTGGGTAAAATATCAGACAGGCCCCTAAAAGCCCTTCCTGGTTTATGGGTAAATATCGGACAAACCCTCGAAGCCCTTCCGGCTCAAGCAAGACTCTCGATGGTAACCTAGCCCGAGCAACCCCTCGAGTCAAAGCCGGTCAAGGTCGAGAGCTCACTCCCGCTCGAGGTCGTCCCTCGGTCAAGGCCGGTCGAGGTCGAGAGCTCCTCGCCCGCTCGAGGTCGCCCTTCGGTCAAAGCCGGTCAAGGTCGAGAGCTCACTCCCGCCGAGGTCGTCCCTCGGTCAAAGCCGGTCAAGGTCGAGAGCTCCTTGCCCGCCGAGGTCGTCCTTCGGTCAAAGCCGGTCAAGGTCGAGAGCTCACTCCCGCCGAGGTCGTCCCTCGGTCAAAGCCGGTCAAGGTCGAGAACCGAGCGTGTCTCCTCGCCGCATGCATTTCGAGCACGACTGGACGAAACCCGACCTAGGACAACCCGACCCGTTATCTCGTAATCCCGGCACACCTTTTGATGTCCGACAAGGGTCCCACATGGTGGAGAGATGACACCGTTGTTTGCTGGCTCAAGACGCGCCACCAAGGTGTCATCATTCCTCGCACGCTTGCCCGACATGGTGATCCGCCACGTGCATCGGATTAAGGAACATACCGCTCATCCCTAGGGAATATTCCGCCAAACCCGACCGCCGAGGGACCCGGATACCACTAGCGTGGAGTGGACAGACTGGAAAGGAAAAGAGAGGAAAAACAGAGTATAAAAGGAAACGAAGGAGAACTAGCACAAGGGTTGGACTTCGGATACACAAAGAGGTTGGCATTTCAATTCACAAAAGAGAGGTTGGATTTTCCAATTCACAGTGTTCTTCCTTTCCAAATTTCTCTCATCCGACTTCTCTAAAAACACCATTTACATCCAAAAAGGGGGCGAAATAATACCCTTTCATCTTTCCGGCCTCCTCACTAATGGAGATATCAAAAAGAGAAACCCGACATCGAGTTGAGCGTCGGAGGGTTTCGCCGGAAACGCCCGCGACCCCGACCCGGTTTCAGTGAGCGCAGTCCGGAAATCATCGTTCGAAGAAGACAGCAGACCCGACAGAGAGGCAATCCTCGCCGAGCTTGTCGCGAGCGTAAGGATCGGCATCGCTTGAATCCGCGAGCGTAAGGTTCGGACGCTCTCGCTCGAGCTGCTTGGAGGTACTGCTGGAAGGTTCAAGCACCGCTGAGGCACGCGTAAAAATCGCATCAACATCTTTGGCGCCGTCTGTGGGATCGGCACAAAAGCCCGATTTCCTAATACATCGAAGACACACAAAACACAACGATGAGGGAAACAATCAAGAGGTGTAAGTCCCGAGGAATCGATGACTCTGAGAGAAGTGGCCAATGAGGCCTGCAATGGGAGATCCAGGAAAGGATGGATCGGATGGAAAACAGATTGAAATTATGACCTCCCTGTTACAAGAATTCGTGGAAGGACGGAGAAAAGCTCGCAACGATGTCCCGAGTCCACCGAGGGAATGCTCATGTTCGAGGAAAACGCGGGAGATGAAGCCCAAAGACCTAGGGCACCAAATGTTGCGGTGAGAGAAGAAACAAACATGGAGGAAAGGGGGTCTCGCCAACATTTGCAGGAGACAGCCCCAACCTCTCGTGCGGAGGAGTTGGAGGGAGAGGTACGCAGATTGGCGCAAGTGGTGGAAGATCTTCGGGGGAACCGAAAGAGTCCAAGCTGGCGAATAATGCTGGACAATGAATCTCCTCTCTCCTCGGAGATTATGGGTGTCACGATACCACGTGACTTTCGCTTCCCGGATCTGCAATATTCGGGAAAGAGTGACCCATTAATACACATAGAGCGGTTCAATGACCTGACAGGGGTGCAAGGTCTGTCAGCAGCACAGAGGTGCAGGGCCTTCCCGCTCACTCTTGAGGGAAGGGCGAGAGAATGGTACCGCAGGCTCCCACGGGGAAGTATCTTGAGTTTTGAACAGATGTGCAGGGAGTTCGCGGAACAATTTCGGGGCGCGGTGACCCCTGAGGATGACATGATGGAGCTGTCAGAGGTGAGGCAGAAAGAAGGGGAGTCCCTCCGGGAGTTTATCAAAAGATACCATAGATCGGTCCTAGATCTTGGTGCGTTCAACCATCCCCAAGCTCTGAGAGGGTTAAAAGAGGGTATCCGGATGGGGAGACCATGGTATAACCTGCGGAGTCCTTCGATCCGTTCATATTCGGATGCGTATGAGCAGGTGAAACTGGATATGGAAATCGAAGAGGAAAAGGCTGCAAAACTGAGGAATTAACAGGACCGAGAACGCATCGGCTGGCTCATCCGATGAACGAAGAGGTCAAGAGGCCATGGAACGCACAACTCCCGAGGAAGTATTTTCGATAGGTTTTCTTGTATTAAAATGCTAATGTAAATATTCCATCCCAAGATGGGATATGTAAAAGTACAAATGTATGTAAAAATAAGAACAACATTTATAATGCAAGTTCAAAATAAAGAATGGAAGAAGAAGAGCTCTCTGACTGAAGTCCCGTGAGCCTAACTCATTAGGCGGATCGTGCCAAGCTCAAGTTATTTGAAAACCAGAGCGGGAGTATTATCGAAGACCTCGAGTCAATTAAAAGGCTCGAGCAGAAGAAGAGCTCCTCGACCGAAGTCCCAAAGCCTAACTCATTAAGGCGGACGGTGCCGAGCCTCAAGTTATTTGAAAACCGGAGCAGGAGTGTCATCGTAACCTCGAGTCAATTAAAATGCTCGAGCGTAAGAAGAACTCCTCGGCCGAAGTCCCAAAGCCTAACTCATTAGAGCGGACTGTGCCGAGCTCGGGTTATTTGAAAACCAGAGCAGGAGTGTTTTAGAAGCTCGGGTAGATTAAAAGGCTCGAGGAGAAGAAGACCTCCTCGGCATGAAGTCCCAGAGCCTAACTCATTAGGCGTGACTGTGCCAAGCTTCAGGATATTTGAAAACCGGAGCAGTGAGTGTTTTTGAAGCTCGGTAGATTAAAAGGCTCGAGGAGAAGAAGACCTCCTCAGCATGAAGTCCCGCAGCCTAACTCATTAGGCGGACGGTGCCAAGCTCCGGAAATTTGAAAACCGGAGCAGGTGAGTGTTATCGAAGACCTCGGTCAATTACAGTCCGAGCCGGGGTTCAAAGGAACCCCTTGTCCAAAAGTCCCTAGGCCTAAGTTCGAGGCGGGACGTTGTCTAGCAAGAGCCAAATGCAGGCTCGAGCAAGTCAAATGAGCTCGCAATATAGACTTAAGGCTTACTTAGCCTAAGTCGAGCAAAATTCTACCATGCATTCATAAATAAAGGATGTACAACACTTAGAAAATTTTTATCGGGCAAGCACATTCAAAGTTAACTCGACGTAGAAGACAGTGAATGTATGTACACTAGCAGTCAATAGAATTGTTGAAAACATGTGTCTCTTTATTTCAAGTCAAAAGATTACATATGTAAAAAAAAAAAAAAAAAAAAAAAAAAAAAAAGTGTCCAAGTTATTCAACAATAGGGGAAGAGCAAAGATCGCAAGCTAGGGACATCAGCAGCAGCAGCAGCAGGAGGAGCAGGAGGAAGGACACCAACGGGAGCTTCAGCAGGAGCTTCAGCAGGAGCATCAGCAGGAGGGAGGTCACCAGCAGGAGGGGCACTGGAAGAAGAGGGAGCCGGCTCACTGACCACACCTTGGGGCTCGGATGAAATAGCTACAGGGTTGCTCATGTATTTCAGCCTACATACCCTTCAACCGTGGACATGTTCTGGCCTGTGGTATGCCTTGCCAAAAGCATACATCGTGCAATCAGAATGGAGTCCGCCTCAATGTTGTACTCAGTGGCAAGCTGGACCTTCAGATTATCTATTTGCTCCTGAAAACGAGCAGCTTCTCCCTCCATGAGCTGCTCGTAACAAGACTTCTGAGTGTCCAAGTCTTTCCGAGCATGCTTCAGCTCGCTCTTGACCTCAGCCAACTCCCTTTCAAGCCCAGAGACCTTCGAGTCAGCCACTGCTGTTTTCTCTGCAAAGCTTATATTTTCCTCCAGCAGCTTCTGATTCTCCTCCTTCTGCTCATTAAAAGCCTCGCCCAAGCTCGAACCTTGCACGGAGTTCTTCCCTGGAACTCGTGAGTAATCTCATTGAGCCCGGTCGCAGACACCAATGCCCTGTAGGAGAGTCACTGAAGATACCGCACAATACCGAGGAGAACAGGATTCTATCTCATCAAGAAACCCGCTCGGCCGCCTCTTCATTAAAAGCCTTCGATAAGGCTCTGAGCGGCCGGGCCGACTCGCCTCCGCACACCACCGGCTTGGGGAATAGCCCTCCGCCTCCGCGAGGAGGACCTCGCTCAGACGCCGACCGTCGAGCCAAGAAGAAGCGTAAGCTCGAGCCGGTGGAGGAGGGCACCTCCTTCTGCTCGTGGTCTTTTGATGTGCTCGAGCTTCAGCTTGTCCCCACGCCACGGCAACAACACGCGATCCTCGCCACCATTTCTTCACTTGGAATAAGATTGACTCTAAAAGCTCGAGGTGTCAACAGCCTCCGCACGAGCTTATGCTTGCAAGAGCAACCGCACACGTGCTTGAAGTCGATCGCTAATTAAATAAGAAGCACCCGTGAGGCCGCAAAAACAACCGGAGCAAGACAATGAAAACAGACGCAAATAGAGGAACTAAAATGAAATTCACAAGGCGTATAAATGACCTGAATGCGTAAATGCCGCTGAACCGGAGGAACTCCTCGCTACGGTGCAGCAGGCTCCCCACTCTCCCCAACGAAGAAGAATTTGCTCTTCCAGCTGCCACCGTGAGGTAGGAGATCGCTGATGGGCTTCTACCCTTCAGCCGGAGGTAAGATAATACCAACCAAAGATCCTTCGGGCTACACTTAAGTCGGTAGAGGTGTCCGATTTCCTACCAAGGGCTCATCCAGATCGCAGCTGTTTCCACAAAACGAAGAGCCCTGAAAGGACTCTCCACCCATTCGGGTTCGGCTGCCCAGGCCGACTTAAACCCGCACAAAACCCTGCCAAAATAAGGTCGAGAGGCACCTAACCCCCACCAAGCACTCCAAATAAGGTTGTAAACCCATGGGGCGGCCGGATTTCACCGCCTCGGCAACCTCGTAATTACACTATCGGAATGTGGTAGGTTTCCTAAGCCTGCTCAACTCGATTGAGTGGTTTGACATTCTAAGTAGTCGATGAGGTATTCCCCACGCCGGACCTCCGGCCGGTCCTTACCTCCGATGCGGCCGGGTCTCACCACGTGTAATCCCTCCTGGACTAGAATCCCTCACGGGATTATACTCGTAGGTCGTGGCCTCACTAGAAGAGGAAGAGTCCTCCCATGACATCCTACGGGTCGCTGGGGTCCGACATTTTTAAGGGTATGGAATAACAAGATGCAGAGGAAGAAACAGAGTGGTGAAATGGAAAATTGAGTGGTACCTGGACACAAAAGGAAGTGTGGGTAGCCGGAAGCCGCCTTGACAGAAAGAGGAAGACCGATAAGCAAGGGAGAGCAGATGAATTTTGAATTTGAATGAGAAGTAAGCAAATAGAGGGAACAGTGAAGAAGTTGGGGATTTTTAAAGAGGAAGACGCTGTCCTTTCGAGTGGCGGCATGCAGTGTTGAGGACACGACCTTTAGGTCGCGGTCCTTTCAAATTTCAAATACGCTACCGGATCAACCCACGTGTCCCGCCTTAAATGAGAAATGATTCAAGTGGCGCATAACCGGAAGCATGGGAAGTTTAAAAGGCCGCGACTCGACCCATCATTATCGAGTTTCAGCCTTATCTCGCTCACTCAAAAGACTAGAAACCGGGGACCGGTGTTTGGGTAAAATATCGACAGCCCCTAAAAGCCCTTCCCGGTTTACGGGTAAACATCGACAAACCCTCAAGCCCTTCCTGCCAAGCAAGACTCCGATGGTAACCTAGCCCGAGCAACCCCTCGTGTCAAAGCCGGTCAAGGTCGAGAGCTCACTCGCCGCCGAGGTCGTCCCTCGGTCAAAGCCGGTCAAGGTCGAGAGCTCCTTGCCCGCCGAGGTCGTCCTTCGTGTCAAAGCCGGTCAAGGTCGAGAGCTCACTCCCGCCGAGGTCGTCCCTCGGTCAAAGCCGGTCAAGGTCGAGAGCTCCTTGCCCGCCGAGGTCGTCCTTCGTGTCAAAGCCGGTCAAGGTCGAGAGCTCACTCCCGCCGAGGTCGTCCCTCGTGTCAAAGCCGGTCAAGGTCGAGAACCGAGCGCGTGTCTCCCGCCGCATGCATTTCGAGCACAACCGGACGAAACCCGACCTAGGACAACCCGACCCGTTATCTCGTAATCCCGCACACCTTTGATGTCCGACAAGGGTCCCACATGGTGGAGAGATGACATCGTTGTTCGACGGCTCAAGACGCGCCACCAGGTGTCATCATTCCTCGCACGCTTGCCCGACATGGTGATCCGCCACGTGCATCGGATCAAGGAACATACCGCTCATCCCTAGTGGAATATTCCGCCAAACCCGACCGCCGAGGGACTCCGAGATACTACTAGCGTGGAGTGGACAAACTGGAAAGGAAAAGAGAGGGAAAAACAGAGTATAAAAGGAAACGAAGGAGAACGGCACAAGGGTTGGACTTCTGGATACACAAAGAGGTTGGCATTTCGAATTCACAAAAAGAGAGGTTGGATTTTCCAATTCACAGGTTCTTCCTTTCCAAATTTCTCTCATCTGACTTTCTCTAAAAAACACCATTTACATCTAAAAAGGGGGGGCGAAATAATACCCCTTTCATCTTTCCGGTCTCCCTCACTAAGGGAGATATCAAAAAAGAGAAACCCGATTACTGAGTTGAGCGTCGGAGGGTTTTCACGGAACGCCTGACGACCGACCCGGTTTCGTGAGCGCAGTCCGGAAATCATCGTTCAAGAAGACAGCAGACCTTGACAAAGGGGCAATCCCGCTCGAGCTTGTCGCGAGCGTAAGGATCGGCATCGCTTGAATCCGCGAGCGTAAGGTTCGGACGCTCTCGCTCGAGCTGTTTGGAGGTCACTGTTGGAAGGTTCAAGCATCGCTGAGGCACGCGTAAAATCGCATCAACAGGAACCATGTTCCTGTTTTCCATCACCAATTAAAGCTGTGGTCAATAATGGTCATTTTAATCGCAGAATGTAATGTCGAGTCATGAATTTATGGTTACCGTATATAAATATCATGTATGTTTGCCCTTTTATTTTTCTGATGAAGGTGCTTTTGTATAGCCCACTGCCTTCGATGCTGACTTTGGATCAGGCAATCTCTTGTATTGCTAGACGCAAGTAGATATTATAAAATATTTGAAGGTTTATAAATATGTTTTATTGCAGCAAATTTGAATCTCATATTAATCCTTACTTCTGGAGAACCTTAGATTAAAAAGGGAGCAATTTCACAATGCGTTAACTGAATGATCAACCAACATTATGTTCATCATTCTTCAGCATGGTGATCATAAATTCTTTCGATGATGATCAATCACGTGATTGAAATAGACTGGACTATTTAAGGATGATTTTGATTGATCTTATAGAAAAGGGAAAGAGCATTACAATGGTACCCTTGTTTCATCCTCCATTGCCTACAGGCATGTGGTGAGCTCATAAGTTTTGGTACATGGACAAAAGAGCGGCCACAAACGGTTCACAAGCTTGCTGACGGTCAATTTAGGACGTGCCCTTCATTATTATTGTGTGTATACGACGGTGGTCCTGCACTCACATAATTTTATTGTATGATGTTGAAACATTGTTATTATGATTAAATTTTGCTAATGGGCTCCTCAGTAACTACAATTGGCAAAAAATGTTGTTTGCTTCTGCTTCAGATTACACGAGCTGAAATATTGACCCACAATAATTGAAGTGCTATTGGGCATTATTCAATTTCTATCGATTAATTTTTTTCCAGTTTGAGGGTTGAACTGAGAAAATAAATATTAGAAAGCTTTTTGGAAACTATCAGGCAAAGTTATGCAGATTGACCGAAGTCCATGCATAATACTTTATTCCATTTCTCCCAAGATCTTTGTAATTGTGGAAATTTCTTGCCTATAGAAGGAAATGACACTACTCACCAGGTCACTTTCCTTGAAGCTCATAAAACCGAGTCTGCTTTTAAATTTCTACTGAAACTGCCCAGCATTTGCCTAGAAAATTCTGAACAAATTAATATATTTGATAGTTTCAAATTTTTTTTTTGGGAGAATTTACCTTTAAAATATCAATACGATCAAGTTAGGGTATATTTATTTATTAGAGTGAGAATGAAGAACGTAGAGTCTTCCTATTTTAATGTTTACTTATTTATTTAAAAATAAAAATAAAAATCTCAATTCATGGGGTCTCATTTACTTTTATAGTGAGAATTAAAATTCTCAAGAGGTAGAAGTGGAAATCCACTCCTACCTATTTATTTTTTTATCACTTATTAAATATTATATTATATTTATTAAAATAATAATAATAGTATTATATTTATTTATTAGTAATAATTAATATAGTAAATAATTTATTCTAAGAAAATATTAATTTTGTATTGTATTATTAATAATAATGTTTTATTTGTGTTACTCTTATTAATAATTTTAATTTACATAATTAAAATTAATAAAAAAATTATAATTTATATAATTAAAAATATTAATAATTATATAATTAAGAAAATATTAAAAAATAATTTATTTTATAAATATATATTTTTATTTATTTTATAATTAAAATTAAAATTCTATAAACTAAACAGTAATCATTTTGAAAAGCAAAGCTGAGTACAACTGCTTTTCTACATTGGCTTTTGGCCTACTGAAAATACAAAACTAACAAAGGTTAATAATACATGCGTGACTGTTAGAGATATATTTTGTAGGTATGCAATTATGCATTGGCGCGTGGGGCCTCCATCAATTATTTCTGCAGTCTGAAAATGCAAAGGATGACCGGATATTGCATGATCACAACAAAGAGCACACAATATTAACTGGCCAAGAATTTACTCTTGTCTCATACAATATTTTCCATCTTTCAGCATGGTTGATGCAATTGTTTCCCCGCTCTTGGAGCAGCTGATTTCAATCTCTCTTGAAGAGGCAAGAGAGCAAATGAGGTTAGTTGTGGGTATCGACCATGAAGTGGCAAAGCTTAAGCACAATTTTCTAGCCATCCAGGCTGTGCTTGTTGATGCAGAGCAAAGGCAATTTAAGGAGGAAGCTGTTGGACTTTGGCTTGATCAGCTCAAAGACGCATCTTACTACATGGGAGATGTGCTGGATGAGTGGAACACTGCTAGGCTCAAATTGCGAATCGAGGGACTTGATGCTCTTGTTCCTCAGAGGAAGGTATGTTCCTTCTTACCTACTGCCTCTTGCTTTGGCTTCAATCAAAGTTTTCAACGCCGTGATATTGCTCTTAAGATAAAAGCAATCAACGGAAAACTAGATGACATTGCCAAACAGAAAGATATGTATAACTTTAATGTCATTAGAAGTGCTGAGAACTCTGAGAGGATACAAAGTACTTCCTTAATTGATGTGTCTGAGATACGCGGTCGTGATGAGGACAAGAATAGTCTTAAGAGCAAGTTGTTATGTGAGAGTAGTGAAGAAATAATATATGACATCCAAATCATCACCATAGTAGGGATGGGTGGTATTGGCAAAACCACTCTTGCTCAGTTTGCCTACAATGATAGTGATGTGTTTGAATATTTTCATAAGAGGATGTGGGTGTGTGTGTCAGACCCTTTTGATGAGTTAAGGATTGCAAAGGCAATTATTGAAGCCTTAGAAGGTTTTGTTCCCAGTTCTGGTGAATTTAATTATCTTTTGGAGCGTATAAATGCATCTCTTGAGGGAAAAAAATTTCTTCTCGTCTTGGATGATATGTGGACTGATGATTATAGTAAATGGGAACCATTCCGTTGTTGTCTAATGAATGGGCTTCGTGGAAGTAAGATTTTGGTTACCACTCGTAAGGAAACAGTTGCTCGAATGATGGAATCAATTCACGTTATCTCTATGAAGGAATTGTCTGAACAAGAATGTTGGTTGTTGTTTAAACGATTTGCTTTTTTTGGAAGACCTCATTCTGATTGTGAACAATTAGAAGAAATTGGTAAAAAAATTATTGGCAGGTGTAAGGGTTTGCCACTTGCAGCCAAAACTATTGGGAGTCTTTTGCGCTTTAAAAGAACCAGAGAAGAATGGGAAAGTATTTTAGAGAGTGAGTTGTGGCAGTTAGAAGAGTTTGAAAAAGGTATCTTAGCTCCTCTACTATTAAGTTACAATGATTTGCCCCCCATGATAAAACGGTGTTTTCAATACTGTTCTGTCTATCCAAAAGACTCATATTTAGAGAGAGATGAATTAATTAAATTATGGATGGCTCAAGATTATATTGTTCCAGAAGGGAATAAAGAGTTGGAGATAATTGGTGAGGAGTATTTTGATTGCTTAGCTACAAGATCTCTCTTCCAAGAGTTTTTCAAAGATAATGAGGGTACTGTTATAAGATGTAAAATGCATGATATAGTGCATGATTTCGCACAGCTCCTTACTAAATATGAATGTATTGCAATAGAAGTTGATGATGATGAAGAACCATTATCCTTGATAAATACTTATCAAGAGAAACTTCGTCATTCGATGTTGGTGCTTGGCTATGAGGCTTCATTTCCTATTTCCATATTTAAAGCCAAAAAGTTACGTAGTCTTTTTATTAATAATACCCTAATTCAAATGTCTTTTTCACATGTCCTACAAAGCTTATTTGATCAATTGAAATGTTTAAGGGCATTAAGAATAGCCACATTAATGAATACTTGGGATATCAGTTCAACCAACAAAATTTGGAAGGGGATAGAAAAGTTGATTCATTTAAGATATCTTCGATTAGTTGGGTTGGGGAAAGAAGAATTGCCTGAGACATGTTGTGAGTTATTTAATTTGCAAGTCTTAGAGATCGAGCAATGTAGTAGTTTGAAAAGATTACCTCTAGGAATAGGGAAGTTAGTCAATCTGAGGCATTTAGCATATGATGATAGTTGCTTAGAATTCATTCCAAAAGGAATAGAGAGATTAAGTAATCTTAGGACATTGAGTGAGTTTGTTGTTGTGAGTGGCGGCGGAAAATATGGTAGCAAAGCATGTAATCTTGAAGGTTTGAGATACTTGAACCACCTTCGAGGGTCTCTTAAAATCCGGGGTTTGGGGAATGTGAGAAATTTTGATGAACCTAAAATTGCAAATCTTGAGAAAAAGAAGAAACTTGTTCATTTGGAATTTGATATGGAAGGAGGATCGAGGAAGGAGATAAATGAGGGATATGAAGCAAACCATCTAGCAATATGTGAAGCCTTAAGACCACCTACAAATCTACAAGAATTAGAAATATATCACTATAAAGGCAAGACTGCATTTCCCAGTTGGTTAATTTCATTAAACAAGCTGAAGAATTTAATTCTCTCATTCTGCACTGAGTGTGAGATTTTGCCTCCTTTAGGAAAATTGCCATCCCTTGAAACACTCAAAATATTTGGAATGTTGAGATTGAAAAGAGTGGGTAATGAATTTTTGGGGATAGAATTTAGTAATCATATTCATGCAACATCTTCATCTTCAACATCATCAGTTATTGCCTTTCCTAAATTGAAAAATCTCTCACTTGTGGGTTTGACTGAATGGGAAGAGTGGGAATTTGGAAACGAAGGTGTTACAGTCATGCCCCAACTCAATTACTTGCATATTAGCAATTGTAGCAAATTGAAGATGCTGCCAGACCAACTTCTTTGGAGCAAAACACTAGTGGAATTGAAGATTGATGATTGTCCTATTTTACATGATCGTCTCATCAAAATTGGTGTATAATATGTACAAGGAGGTCCTCGTTGAATTCAATAACAGCAGCAATACCATTGATTCACTGCAAGCCACTGGTATATTTTCTACACTTTCTTTTAAATACAGAAGCTTACCACTCATCATTTTTTAACCAAAGCCTCTTTGGCTTAAATATTATAGTTGTGTTGACATCAATCGAAAGACTTTATTTAGGATTAAGCTTTAAGCCACCGAAGTCTAACTTGTGCAGGTATGAGCAGAAGTTTCCACCATGATTTTATCAATGTGTTCAAATTACAGTCTGCACAATCAAACAGCAGCTACCATCACTACTACCAGGTATTTTCTTCTCGTTCTTCTCTTTATAACCATATTTGAGCATGTTATCTTCATTTTGCAACCAAAATACTAAGATATAATATCCTCTGCACTCAAGGTAGAATCTTTTGGACCTAATCCATCTGTAATTAGTTTCATATAATTTTTCAATAATATGTATTACATTATGTACTAATGGGAAACCACAGACTTCCCAAAAGTGCATGAGACCAAAAGAATCTTGTGTTCTTCTTCTTCAAATGAATAGCATGCTTCTCAGACAGGATTCTATGATATGAAAGAAGTTCCATTAAAGTTTCAGTAATATGCATTTTTTGAAATGTCTGTTAATTAACCTCATTGGCTCTGTTAATTTCTTGTCGATGGTCGACAATGTTGAAGTTTGTCCCTTTGTCAAACAAATCAATGGATTATTTTAACTATTATATTTTTGGGCTTATCTTTATCATAATGCTCTGTTTCTTATCATTTCAAGTTTAGATGCTAATTATCATGAACTAATCTTTCAGAGGGGTAGCTTGTCACAGTGAATGTCTAGTTTGTGAAATACACGGTTAGGTGAGAAGAAGATTTTGATTCGTTTCTTTCCTGACGCTGCAACCAGCCAGCGATGGAGAGCAGAAGCTATCTGAATGATGAGAACTCTTTGTTACTTTGAAATTTGCAATTACAGTCTTTTTCAGAAGGATAAAGCCGGCAAGAGAACGAATCAGAGGATTCAAATGGTTAGTAACTGCTCCATAGATTCCTATCTTTTCATTTGTTTATTTTGGTGGGTCAATTTTGAAATCAATATTTTTATGCATTTTGCTTATTTTGATAGGTTTATGCATGTGGGTGGAGTGGAAATAATGGCTCAACCGTCACTGGTTGTGTCATATAACAAATAGAGAGTGAGTTTCTTCTTAATTTTTTGATCAATTCGGTGATGAATCTTTTCTTCTTTTTTTTTTTTTTTTAAGTTCAATTGTTGTTCTCAGAGGCATCTCCTGGGTTACAAAGGACAAACTGCAACAAGCCAGTTATTGTGGCTCATGTTACTCAAGCATCAACGTGTTGAGTTGGATCTTACAACGGAGAAGAGATTTATGCCTAAAGATCATTCTCCCCACGGTAATTTTGTTACAATCAACTGGGTTGCCGCCAATTTTTTATAATTGCTTCTAAATTGAAGTTAAAATTCCAAATTAATTTTCTTGTAAATTTCGGTGAGAGGATGGGACACAAAGTGATAAGAACTTGGCTGATGCAATGGCTAGGGCTAAAGTGTTTGATGTTGATCTACGAAAACAATCAAGGATCCCACTTCCTGAATCTATGACCACCCCCTCCATTTCATTGCTGCCAATCAAGGGTCATGTGTGCCATCAATGTGATCAAGGGAACCAAGAACGAACAAGTGCTAGAAATCATCAAATATAATAGGTACATAAACATAATTACATGTTTTGGCTACAGAGGATTCAATTAATTTGTTTCCTTAGTGGAAAAGATTGTTCTACTGTGGTTTATGCTAACATAGAGGTACAATTATGTGATTGTGGCGCTAAATGATGCAATGGAGAACCTGCTTCTTGCTTCAATGGAGAAAATTGAAGTTGATTCTCAATTCTCGGCGACCGCAATGAGGCTTCTCTTGTAAGTATAAAATGATCCTCCATTCTTTCACCATTCTTTCATTTTCAAAGCTAAGTTAAATTTGGGCTAAAGTCATTGATGATCTTCATGAGAATAACTGTGGGAAAGGAGATGGATTTAAATTAAAATTTATGCTATTGGACAGAGGAATGATGATCAAAACACCTTAATCTTGATGTTGATGTTGAGTAATAAAAATCACCCGACAGACAATTGGTAAATGAACTTTTTTCCTTTGGAAATTCTCGTTCATCAGGGCACATTTGTAGTGAATTTCAGTCAAAAGCAGATCATGAAATGTACCATGCAATGTGACCAACTTCAATTGTGAATTTGGAAACAAATATTTCTTGTCTCAGCGCACACTGCCCTATTTTGTGAAATGGAGAAGCACAGTGAAGATTATTATGCTACCGACCAGAGATGGAGAGCAGAATCTATCTGAATGATGAGCAGAATTATTATGCTACCGGCCAGAAATTGTCATTTACACACCGTCCTTTCCAGAAGAGTAAAAGCCAGCTGGAGAGTATCTCAAGTGCTAAAAAACAAATTGGTGAGTTTTGGCTTGTCACAGCTCTTGGTATTTCATCATCTTTTGATTTGTTCATGTTCAATGAAAAGCACATCATCATTTATTAACGTCTGTTGCTTTTCTGAATAAGCAGAGCTGATTTTGCCACTCATGTCAGCTATGCTGAGAATTGAAAAACCTCATTGTTAATCACCAGAGGAACGAACTAAGGCCACCGAAGCATGCATGGAAATATATGGTGGTGGTCCTCGAGGTAGTCCCACCCCTATACATAAGAGAAATGCTAACAACAGTAGCTTGTATTGAGTGTCTTACATTTGTCTTTAAACTTAGCCACTTTGGTTAGCAGACATTGTGAGTTGTTAATGTAGCTGACAAGCATTGTGATTTGTGTGGTGGATTATTTGCATTTGTATAGTATGTGCCGCGCATGTGAGACAGACAGCAATGCTCATTGAAGAAGAGGCAGCACATTTTTCCTTTCTTGATTATGTGATCAGCTGCCTCACAGTACCTTTGCCTCGTCTACTTATCAGGTTCTCAAGCGCTGCCTCTTTCAATTCTCGACCATAATTTATCCAACAATCTTTGCAGCACAGTGACAAACGCTGTAAAAGGCCACAACTTATTTTCTATCTCATCTTTTTTATTCCCCCAATTATAGATATTTTACTACTGGGTTTACATTGCTTTTGAGCAGAACACTCAGAAAGCATATGAAATTAATTAATTAACTTTGCTCTGCCCTTCTATTTTGCTTCCATGTATTGTTAATGCTGCATCAGTTATTGTGTTTGATTACATAAAAAGGCGTTAGATCTCATTTCTATTTGATGATGAGTTACATATATGTAATACAATTAATGGATGTTTAATTTAGTTTATCAATTACAATGATAAAACTGATGCATGCTTATTCACAAGTCTCTCAACGCAGCAAATATTTAATTACTCTTAAATTATTCCATTAATTTTAGAGTTAAAAATTAAATTAGTCTTAATTGTTCAGTCGTCTATGATGTTGTCCTAGTCTCTCTCAAGGACTTCCAAAAAGCTTAAAGAAATTAAATTATAATTAATATAGAAAGATGAACCTTTATATTTTCCCCTTTTTTTCGCTCTTTTTCTTAATAACCAGTTAATCGTGGTAGATGAGAATTGTTGATTAAACCTAATTGAATTTATATTGGTCAATAAGGGATCTATGCCAAGGTAATTGGCCAAAAAGCTTATTGAATGTTAATAAACAAGTCATTCGGCATAAATTACACAAATTTATTATGAAATAGATGAATCTCACAAAATACTATTTAGAATAAAATCTCTTTATAAATTGATTCAGAAAAGTCAACCACTATTGTTTTAATTATAATTTCCCAAACAGCTCCAATGCACAAAATATGTATTTTAAAAATTTGAAAGCTTTAAAGTCTTATTTAGTATTTAAAAAAAAATTAGGATAGGGCGTCGTTACCTGGAATTATCGTTTGAGATGATGTTTAGCATCATCGGATGTAATTTTTTTTTAAATTGTTGTGATGTGTTCAATAGTTTTTTAGATATAATTATTTACCAATAATTGAGATTAAAATAAAACATTAAAAGCGGAGTACAACTCATTCTCTACACGTTCTATAGTAGTATTCCATTGCCAACTCGTTCGATTCCTTTGATTATCGACTCCTTTCAACTATAACATGGCCCATATGATGTGCTTTCACACACTTAGGCTGACAAATAAAAAGTGTTTTATTTCCCAACTTGTTCAAGAGAATCAAGACATTGTTTTAGTTGACCCAAAATTTTCGGTTGGTTAATTAACTCTTTTATCTTTTCTGAGAAATTTGCTTGAAATTAAACGTAGACAATTGATCATCCGTAGAGCAACCTCTTACACTTACACAATAAAGGGTAATGAATATGAAAGCAAAGAGACCAAAAAGTAGAGCAAGCCTCAGGAAAGAGCGATTACTTTTCATTGTAGACGCAAAGTCAATGCATAATGTATAATTAAATCTGGGATTGACATATATTAATGTAAAATTTAATGGCTTTCCTTTTGAAGCTTCGGTGATGTTTCTTTTGAATAAACCCACACGTTGACGTGCAATAAAAGAAAAGTCCCAGAAATTGCTTTTCTTTTCTACATTCTAGCAGACCAATAATTTAATCTGTTTATTTAGTTATTTCTTCCAAAAAAAAAAAAAATTGAATGAAGATGATAAACTTCAAATTGAATTCAAGTGGTGGGGGAAGCACGGGGGCCATTTTTAAGCTTGAGTTATATTTTACTTTTTAATATTATGGTTTCCAAATTAGTCAAAGGCGTGTGGTGACATTTCTATGATGTAGTTTAAGAATTCAAAAGGCGATGGATGCATGATCACAAACAAAAGCATTTACAATACTATCAACTCATCTCTTTTGTCATCCAATCTTTCACTATGGTGGATGCAGTCATTTCTGTTGTTTTGGATCAGCTGATCTCGATTTCTCTTCAAGAGGCAAGAGAAGAGGTGAGGCTAGTTGTTGGTGTCGACCAAGACGTGGAAAGGCTCAAAAGAAATTTTAGAGCCATTCAAGCTGTGCTGGTTGATGCAGAGCGAAGGCAAGTGAAGGAGGAAACTGTTAGACTTTGGCTTGATAAGCTCAAATACGCATCATACGACATGGAAGATGTGCTGGATGAGTGGATCACGGCAAGGCTCAAATTGCAAATCGAGGGCGTTGATGGGAATGCTCTTGTTCCTCAGAGGAAGGTTCGTTTCTTACCAGCTGCCCCTTGCTTCGGTTTCAAACAAATCTTTCTGCGCCGTGATATTGCTGCTAAGATAAAAGCAATCAACCAAAACCTAGATGATATTGCCAAACTGAAAGATTTTTTTAGTTTCAATGTCATTACAAGTACTGGAAAATCTGATAGGATACCAAGTACTGCCTTAGTTAATGTCTCTGAAGTACGTGGTAGAGATGAGGAAAAGAATAGTCTAAAGAGCAAGTTGTTATGTGAGAGTAGTCCACAACCAAATGCCATACACATCATCTCTCTTGTAGGGATGGGTGGTATTGGCAAGACAACTCTTGCTCAATTTGCTTACAATGATAATGATGTGATGGATAGTTTCGAGATAAGGATGTGGGTGTGTGTATCAGACCCTTTTGATGAGTTTAGGATTGCAAAAGCGATCATTGAAGCCTTAGAAGGTTCTGCCTCTAATTTAGGGGAACTGCAATCACTTCTGCAACGTATACAAACATCTATTGCGGGAAAAAAATTTCTTCTCGTCTTAGATGATATGTGGACAGATGATTACAGTAAATGGGAACCATTCAACAATTGTCTAATGAATGGACTTCGCGGAAGTAAGATTTTGGTGACCACTCGTAAGGAAACAGTTGCTCAAATGATGGAGTCAACTGATGTTTTCTCCATTAATGAATTGTCTAAACAAGAATGTTGGTTGTTATTTAAACGATTTGCATTTTTTGGTAGACATCCTTCAGATTGTGAACAATTAGAAGAAATAGGTAGAAAAATTGTTGGTAGGTGTAAAGGCTTGCCACTTGCTGCCAAAACAATCGGGAGTCTCTTGCGCTTTAAAAAAACTAGAGAAGAGTGGCAAAGTATACTAGATAGTGAGATGTGGCAGTTAAGAGAGTTTGAAAAAGGTCTTTTGGCCCCTTTGCTATTAAGTTATAACGATTTGCCGACTATTATAAAACGGTGTTTCTCTTATTGTGCTGTCTTTCCAAAAGACTACAATATAGAGAAAGATGAGTTGATTAAATTGTGGATGGCTCAAGGTTATATTAGATCAAAAGACAATGAAGAAATGGAGATAATTGGTCAGGAGTATTTTGATTACTTAGCCACAAGATCTTTCTTCCAAGAATTTGACAAAGATGAAGAAGGTTTTGTTATAAGATGTAAAATGCATGATATAGTACATGATTTTGCTCAATTTCTCACGAAAAATGAGTGTCTTGCAGTAGAAGTTGATGGTGATGCAGAACCATTGTTGTTGAGAAAAACCTCTAAGGAGAAACTTTATCATTTGATGATTAGCTGGTTTTCTACCTTCCCTGTTTCCACATTTTATGCCAAAAAGTTGCGTAGCCTTTTTCTTGTCACTCGTAGCTCATTTAAAGTCCTTTCACCAGTTCTGCCAGGCTTATTTGATCAATTGACATGTTTGAGGACATTAAAAATAACTGGAGAGAGTCCCGGGGTTGAAAATTCAATCCGTGAAATTCCAAAGGAAATAGAAAAGTTGAGGCATTTAAGATTCCTGAAATTGTATCAGGTAGATTTAGAAGAATTGCCAGAGACATGTTGTGAGTTAGTTAATCTGCAAACCCTAGATATCGAATCATGTGGCAGCTTGAAAAGGTTACCTCAAGGAATTGGACAGTTGGTCAATCTTAGGCATTTGATGTTATCTCATAACGTTTATTTGGATTACATGCCGAAAGGGATTGAGAGGTTAACTTGTCTTAGGACATTGAGGGAGTTTGTTGTAAGTCGTAAAGGATGCAATCTTGGAGGTCTGAGACACTTGAATCAACTTCGAGGGTCTTTCAGAATTCGAGGGCTGGGGAATGTGACTCGTGTCGATGAGGCTAAAAATTCAGAGCTTGAGAAGAAGAAGAATTTGGTTTGTTTGGAGTTATGGTTTGATGGGGAAGAAGAGGGAGCAACAGATGACAATGAAGCAGCAAAGCATGAAGCAACTAGTGAAGCTTTGCGACCAAATCCAAATATAGAGGTATTAAAGATATTTCAGTATAAAGGCAAGACTGTGTTCCCCAGTTGGATAATGTCATTATACAAGCTGAGGGTGTTGCTTCTCTCATTCTGTATTAAGTGTGAGATTATGCCTCCTTTGGGAAAATTGCCATCTCTTGAAGTACTCTCTATATGGAATATGAATAGTGTGAAAACAGTGGGTGATGAATTTTTTAGAGTAGAAGGTGGTAATGGCACATCTGCAACTTCATCGGTTAATGTTGCCTTTCCTAAATTAAAAGAACTCGAATTTTGGGGTCTTTATGAATGGGAAGAGTGGGATTCTGGAGAAGAAGATAATATTACAATCATGCCGCAATTAAATTCTTTGAAAATAGAGAATTGTAGCAAATTGAATTCGCTACCAGACCAAATCCTTCGAAGCACCACACTGGAGAACTTGGAGATTTATAAGTGCCCTATTGTAGAAGAACGTTTCAGAATGTACACAGGAGAGGATTGGTCAAAGATCTTTCACATCCCTAACATCCTAATAGATGATAGATATGTGCAAGGTGGCCCTCGTTGAATTCAGTAACAGCAGCAATTACCATTGACACACAGGTATCTTCTTCTCTTATTGAATTACACGTGTTACTATTTCATCACTTTATTTTGCTGTTAGTTCCTAAGATATTGTTGATGTTTGCAGTTGTGAAAAATGGGGCGCCATCTGTTCTCTACAAGCTTTAGCTGGGAGAGATCATCACCACCATTGGTTAGTTTATGCACATATATGTGAATTCTGTTTCCTCAACATTATTCTGCTTCTGACATTATTTCCAAAACACAATGCTAGGGACTGTTGCACAGAATTGTGAAGTATTACCATTAGAAGAAGCAATTGCACATGGCTGCAGGCACTTTCTTCTCCAGCTTCTTTTTGTTATCAAATGTGTTATCTGGTCAAGAAAATGCAATGGTTGTTAAATTCTGACCAGAGCTATGTTTTGTCGTCAATAGATGAATATTACACTTATTGAGTAAAGAACAGTTCAATCTGTAATTCTCAATATACAGAAAGATTTAATGATTCTAAGATGTTGTAAACCTTCCAGGACTCTGTTTGTAGACTTAGGCTAGCAAGCAGTTACATTGTAGTAATGCAACTAACTTGAGTAATGTTACGCAACTGGCCTGCCATGTCGGCTTTATACTTCATCGTCACCAAATAAACCAATTTCGTCAGTTTTTGAATTTGATTAGATTTCAATTTTGCAGGGCAAATTCCATTCTTTCCACCGCGGGAGCAATTCTCAGTTACCTCACCAGTCTCCAAGGTCCCAATTGTAAGTGTTGCATGACCCTTCATTCTTTCAATAATCTTTACTTGTGCAAGCTATATAAATTTGAGCGAAAGTCGTCGATGAAAATAGGAGGTTCATTCCCACAATAAAGGGTGAAAAGAGATGGATTTAAATTAAAGTTCACATGCCTTCGGTCACAAGGGAAAAGGGTAGTCTGTAATTTTGTTCATCGTGGCACAGACTGTTGAACGAGTAATCTATTTCCATCACTGCTGAATGCTTTATCGGAATACTTCATCATCCAGATCCGAAATTGAAGGTCTACTTTATTGTCATCACAACATTTTTGCAGGTATGTTGCACTGTGATGTCAAATTGTTCAAAATATACTCTTCATAAGCAAGCGGCTGCAATTGCCAATACTCCCAGATGTATCATCATCTGCACTCAAAGGTCGAATCTTTTGGGACTAATCTGTCTTAATTCAGTTTCATAAAATTTTTCAATAATGCCCTTACTATAATTTCAGAAAATTAATATTTGTTTAATCATTTTACAGGCTATCCTGCTATATGCAGAAATTTTCGCCATGATCCCAGTTTCATCGAATGTAGTATCACAATATGCGTGACTCGGTTTTCTTGCGTAATTGATATCTGATATGCTGTGGAAAAACTGAATTGGTTCACTCATTGGATTGCATAGGATGCTACCTCTTTTTCATTGAGGCAAGCAATATTCTTTCCATAATTTAAAATGTTAGCTCATTGCATGATGATTCTCTGCCATTTATGTACATAATTCTAATTTTTCAGAAGAATAAAGCCAGTAGGAGAGCGCAAGGGAGAGGATTCATTTGGTGTATCTCATATACTAGATATCTAATTGGCTTGTTAAATTCTTCATCTTTTCATTTGTTAGCGTTCGATGAAAAGCCAGCACATCGTCACAGCAATGTCTAATTTCTTATGTTGTTTTTCTTAATTAGCCAAACTGTTAAGCTGTTATCGGGCCAATTCATACAAAAGTTGGTAAAAATTAAAAAATTTTAGTTTATAAAATATAATTTCTTTGGACTTTCAGGGGCATGGTCTATTTTTTTTTTTCATAGAATGGAGGTCTAAGTCCAATAAACAAAGCTCATGGATTAATGCTTCTTACTTTCTTCATAAACTCTCAGTCGTTCAAATGCCAAATGTGTGTTTATGGAGTTGCAAAACTCATGTTTTTAGATGAATTAAAGCTCTAATTAGCCAGAGATGAAGGCATAATTCCTCATCCATGGTTAAAAATCTTGATGATAGTTGTTGTTTCAAAGGGCTTTAGCGTAGCATAGCATATTATTGAAATGAACCTGAAACTAAAATGACACGTGATAGTAACACAAGTCCACAACTGGTTGCTAGTTGTTAAAGCCCAATTCAGTAAGTAGACGATTCGCTCTTATGATTGTCTGTTTTTGTTTTCCTCTAGTAAAAAATCCTTTACTACGAGGATATTGGATTGGTAAAATTATGATTAATTACACTAAGTTTGCGGATTTAATCATAATGATGATGAGGTGGATTACAAGTCATAATATATACTTCCACAAATTTGTTGCAACCAAAATTTGGTAGATGACATGTACTTTTATGTACTCAGATCCTAAACTTTGTTAAAGTTCAAAAAAATTATTAAATCATGTAAGTAAATAATGCTATTAAACTCTACCGTTAATAATTTCTCGAATTTTAATAAAATTCAAGATCTTAGATTAGAAAATATAATATATATATGATTTTTTTTTTTTAGGTATTTGAAACTATATATAAGTTTATCTCACTCACAACTTGTTCAAGTGAACATATATAAACTAAATTAACTTTGGTGATCAAGTAATAAACAAGACAACCAACCAAAAGAAACAAAACAAAAAGTATAAACAAGAGTATATATTGACGAGGAAATTTTGGAAGAAAGTAACTTGGGATTCTAATAGTGATTGAATTTTAATTAAAGTATAAGAAGTTAATTAACTAATGTATTTATTAGTGCCCAAGTTTTGCCTAATCTTTGGCAGGAAACATGGAGATGAGATGACACCCAATACCCCAACAATTAGGCCACTAATAATAAATTAACTAATTAGTTAATCAATATTCCTAGAAATTTTCCAAAGTAAACGAAAGAAACAAACAACTCCACTTACCAAAGCTTAATGAATATTTAATCACTAATTAATTAGATTTGTTATGGTTTAGGGTGTAGTTATTTACCTTGCCAAAATTACTTTATCTTATTATGTACGATTAAAATACATCGAAATATTTTTTTATAATACAAAAATTTATTTTTTTCTCTTTTATGTAAAAAAAAAAAAAAAAGCTTGCATTGTTGATCACATCTAGATGACCATTGACCCTAATAAAGAACTAGAAGCAAATCTTTGCAGCATTGATGTTCAAGATTTTGTTAAAATTTTTTAATTAGAGCAGAAAATGAAATGATCTAATATTTTATACATGATGGAATCTCAAATGACCTAAAAATAAGGAGTTGAAAGGGAAATCTCAAAGATTAAATCATTGCTTATTTTATCTACTTAGTTGATTTGATTACGAGACAAATGGATGGAAAATGTTGAATAATTTGAAAGAGTCTCCTAGGCTTAAAAACATGACTTTTAAATGAATCTATTTTGTTCTTTTTCTCTTGTTTGTTTTTACATTGTTTCTTTTTCTCAAATGTTATTAAATTAATTAGGATGATTATTTGATTTCTGGACCAAGTCCTGGGGTTTACGAGAAGGAGCCATAGACTCCTTTACGGACGGCCTTATCAATAGGCAAGCCTTCAAATATATATTTTACAATATCAAAGTAATTCCGATAAACAATCAATTAGGCCAAAGGCTTCTAGGCCATTGGAAACTAACTTCTACAGCTATGGGTAGAGTATAACCATTTCTTGAATATTAATAACGATAAATATATTTTAATATAGAAACATAAATTAAATTGCGATATGAGAGGAGTTTCAATAAATTTTGAATTGTAAATATACGTAGTGTTGATGTAAATTTTTAGTCGCTCCTTTCTCGAGCAGGCTTTCCAGCTAACTCTTAATTATTTTATCTACTGAAGCAGTGATGCCTCTAGCCTACATTTACAAAAAATGTGTCAGAGATCGCTGAATGTTTTTTCGGCGAAGACCTTCCGGCGTTCAAGTCAGTAATTGGGTTAACTTTTAGAAAATTCTCTTTAACTGAAAGGAAGAAAAGCACTAGAAGAACACTAACTCCTTTTTCTTTTTCTTTTTCCCCAAAAAATCTCAACCCCTTTCTCCCTTTTTTCAGAGGTATTTATTTGGGTCTTCTGATCCTCACCATTACTCTCGTAATACACGTTCTCTACTTCTCACGCACCTGTCCGTTTTGGGACGGTTACTTGATCTCTATAATGAGAACTGATTGTGCATGGGATTTATTCTTCCATTCTCGGATAGAACCGTTCAACCGTCTCACACTATGGGCTTGGATTGCCATGTTTTAGTTTGGCTTGAGGATTGGTTTATACCTGTTCTTGGTGCCGTCTATAACATGATGGGAGCTCGCTTGGTTGCCGCGGACATTCTTGCTCTTCCTAGCTTAGCTTGAGCAGACTACGAGCTCCTGGTCTCGACTAACCTTACATCGAGCTGGAGTGTCTTTATACTAGTGACCAGTGCATCTGTTTTGGCTGGCTTAACCTCGAGCAGACGTGCTCTTTATGTCCCAAACACCAGTCTCCTAATTTATAGTCTCGAAAATAAAACGTGATAAGACTAGAAATTATCTGTTCGAGCAAGCTTGAGGCATCCCCCCTTTTTTTCTTTTCTGTCTTGCCCTTACATGTCTCACCTCTTTAGTTACTTCATATTTAATGTGAGTGGCGTGAGTTGCTTTAGGCCACTCTTTTGAATTCGAGGAGGCAGTGTCGTCTATTAGAGTGACTCTTTTGCCTTTTTTATAAATCCGTAAGCTCGTCTCTTTCTTTTTTTTTTTTTTTTGGTCTCTTCACATTGCTCAAAGTTAAACTCTCGCTGCTTGCAAGAAATCCTTTCTCCAGTTGCAGTTATCACGATTAACGCCCATCGAGTCATTCTCAAATATAAATCTCTCGACTTCTTCCTCTTATCCTTTGTTATTTTTTATTTTGGGATTCTCAGATATAACAAAGAGATATAAAACTCTCTGTTATTTTTTGATTTCTATGATCTGACAGAAGTGTGTTGTGGGGAAGCCATTAGTTTTTAGGGAAATGTGTACCACTCAAAAACCCAGAAGAATGTTCCCTGAAAAATCCTCTTCTTCTAGTGATTCCCAGACTGACAAAGAAATGGTGGTTATAAGCCCAAGTCCCAGTCAGACTGCTAATGTTGCCAATGATGTTGTCGAGGACAACGTCCTTGAGGAATTCTAGCCAGGCAAAAGACAAAAGGTTGGTCATAGGTCGAAGGCTGAATTATTTTCCATTGACCACATAAGGTATGAAACCTCTCTGCAGGATTTAGATAGAATTAGGGAAACTTACTACATTCTTGCTAGTGTTGACCTTCGTCTTCCCAGTAAAAACAGCACTCCTAGTCGCCCTCCTCGAGGGTATGTAACCCTATACCTCGAGTGCTTTAAGTAGGGTATTAGGTTACCTTTACTACCTTATTTTGCCAGAATTCTCTCCTTACTGCGTATAGCACAAGGGCAATTAAATCCTAACGGGTTGAGGGTTTTGTCTGCCCTGTTCATTTTTTGGAATTAGTGTAATATGAATAAGCCGGTGGTGGATGAAATAAAGAGTCTATATCAACTGAAAAGTAGTCCTAAAGACGTGAGCTAGTATTATTTCAAATCTAGCTCAAAAGATAAAAAACTCATTACCAATCTCCCCACATTTGGTGAAAATTGGAAAAGTAAATTCCTTTTCGTTGGGGGAGATTAGGGGTGAGTAGCCTCTGCATCAGGAGAAGTTCCCTAAATTCCTTCTCACTTTTGCACTTCAGGTCATTTACTGTTCATTATGCCTTTTGATTTGCTCCTTTTCCTTACCCTTCTTATTATTGTTTTCTGATCTTTACAGTTTATTGGAGTGTGTCGTATAAGATTGGGGAGGAACTGAAACTGCACGTGGATACTGCTTTGGACAACGCTTGCTCGTGCAAAGAATTATAAACACACCATAATCTAGTTGAGTTTAGCTTGGCATCCAAGGAAGAAAAAACGAACAGCATCCTCGACCGATTGAAAAAGCGCACCAACACTGTTGACAGTCCGAGTAGCTCATCTGCTCTGTCGAAGAAACCAAGGATTGACCTTACTGCTTCCTCTACCAAAATTCTTCCTCCCTCTTCAGAAGGCGGGAAAGTGGTCGGAAAACTTATTCGAAGGACTCTGCTGCTATTATTCCCATCAGGTCTCGGCCAACACAACCAAGGGAACAAACTGATTTTGCTGAGTCTTATGTCAAGGAGTTTACAAGGCATATACAGGAAGATTTTGTTGTTGAATTGGAATGTTTTAGTCTTAATGATCTAGTCAACTCCTTCTAATGTTCTGTATGCCAGGCTACTACTACTTCCACGGCTTTCAAGTCGAGCATTCTTATTTACGTGAGGAGACTTAAAGCTGAAAATTAGAATTTGAAAAAAGACCTGGAGCAAGAGAATGATGAAGCAGCAAAGCTCTGAATTGATATCTCTATATTTGAGGAAAAAGCTGCTGTAGTTGATTCTAAGGCGTTCCAACACCAGAAAGAGTTATCCATAGTCAAAGACGAGCTTTTGAATGTCAGAAAGCATTTTGACATTCAAAGATTCTCCTTCGAAATGACTATAGAAGTGAAACTTTATGACTCCAAGGTAGGCTAGACTCTATGGGCAAGCAGTTTGCTGATGAGTACAACAACGGGCTGATGTTTTGTTACGAGTACATCATGTCTGTTCTGCGCAAAGAATACCTTCAGCTGGATATGACTAAACTTGAAGCTAGTGTGGATGCCTATATGAGCAAGTAGGATGACAGGAGTCAGCAACTGAGAGATTCAACTCCAAACGTAGAAGCTGCTACTATAGGACCTGAAGAAGTTACTCCCTCTATCGATGAGGGCCCTCAAGTTGCTCCTTCTGCCAATGAGGGTCATCAAGTTGCTCCTCCTACTAAAATTACAGATCAAGCTGTTGATCAATCTACCCAAGCTCCTTAATTTCTATTGTAAATTTTTGCTTTGGCATTGTAAACTCTGGCATTTATTGCCTTGAATAAAAGGAAAGGAGAAAAAAAAATTTTTTTTTTTACTTTCGCTTTTTTTTATGAATTTTAGTTTATTTTATATTCTTTTGAGCTCAAACAAGCTTTTAGCAAGTTTTAAGTTTTTTCCTACTTTAAATAGACTATCGGACTTTAACTTGTTTTATCTGTCTTGCCAGCTTCTAAAGACATGATCTGCTCGAATTAACTCTCACCAACTTTAACTACTTATCTTGTCATGAATATGTGGCTTTTAAACTACTGATCTTAACCACTTTTAGAGTCTTAACTTTCTCAAGTTGATTCTAGCTTCACTTGGCTCTTTTAAACCGATCTGATGTGCACGTTTTGGTTGTAATAGAGGGTAACTTTCTACCGGCAATCTGCTATTTTTCTTGATGACCTTTCCCTCATCTCTTTTAATAAGTCTAGATTCCCACAAATCTTCTCGTTGTTCTACTGCTCGTTGAAATGCTTTGTCCGGTGAGTGCCCACCCCTATCTCTGCTGGGACCACGGCTTTATGTCCAAACGCTAAGGAAAATGGTGTTTCTCTCGTGGCAATCTTATGCGTGGTTCTGTAAACCCACAATACACTGGGTAACTCAACAACCTACGCTCCCTTTTGCTCTCCTAACCTAGATTTCAGAAGTAGTTTTCTGGTTTTGTTTACAGCCTCCAGTTGCCCGTTTGCCTGTGGATGTAATGGCGACTAAAATTTCAACTCTATTCCCATATTTGCACAGAAGTCTCTGAACTTACTGTTGTCAAAATGCTTTTCATTATCCGTAATCAGAGCATTGGGGATTTCATATCTGTATATCACATTTCTCTAGATAAAATTGGTTGTTTTACTCTCTGTTATCCTCCTCAAAGTTTCCACCTCGACCTACTTCGTAAAGTAATCAATCGTGACCAATGCGTGTGTTGCAGATGCTCGTCTTTTTGGTAGGGATCCGATCAGATCAATTCCCTATTGCGCGAATAGCCATGGTGAGTTCATCACTGTAAAGTTCTCTGGTGGTTAAGGTAGGAAATTGGCAAAGCCCTAACAACTCTTGCAACTCCTAATCTTCTCCTTTGTGTCTTAATGCATTCTAGGCCAGAAATATTCTTTCCTCAAGACTTTAAAAGTTAAAGACCTGGCACCATAATAGTTTCCATAAATCCCCTTATGTACTTTTATGAGCACATAGTATGCTTCTTCCTCATTCAAGCAGCGTAATAGTGGCAATGTGTACCCTTGTCAGTATAGTATCCCATCAATTAGCGTGTATTTTACTGCCTGGCACTTCAGCTTCCTCACTTGTTTTTTGTCAGCAAGCACTATCCCTTCCCTAATGTAAGAAACAATCGGGTCCATCCAAGTGCTACTCGAGGTTACATTCATCATCTTCACTTCCTGCTCAATGCTGGAGTTGGTTTTAATCGCCATCGGAATTGATTTGGGCATTTTAAGATCTGATACAGCAACCATTTATGCTATTATATCTATCTGGAAATTCTCTGTTCTCGATTTCTGTTCTACCTCTACTACTTGAAATTTCCCAATAAGTTCCCTCACTTTACGAAGGTAGGCCTCAATCTTCTCCCCTTTCGTTTGAAAGTTATTGTTGAGGTGGTTTGTTACTAGCTGGAAATCTGTTTGAACCTTCACCTCTTCTGCCTTCACTGTTAACGCAAGTTTTAACCCTGCGATGATGGCCTCATACTCAACTTGATTGTTGGTAGCTTTGAAGTCGAGCTTTACTGCATATGGAATTTCTACAGCTTTAAGGCTAAATAACACTACTCCTGCTCCAGCTCCTTACTCCCCACATGATCTATCTGCCATGACAACCCAGACCTTCCCCGGAACATGTTCTCTTACTGCTTGCTCGGTGTCAGCACTCATGTCCGATTCTGTGCATTCAGCTATAAAATTTACTAGAGTTTGTACTTTAATTATTGTCCGAGCTTGGTAGCTGATATCAAACTTACTGAGCCCTATCGACCATTTCACCAGCCGTCTTGAGGTCTCGGACTTATGCATGATTTGTCTAGGTGGCTAGTTTGTCAATACCACTATCGAGTGTGCTTGGAAATAAGGCCTCAACTTTCAAGCAGCTGTTACTAAGGTGAGTGCCCATTTCTCCATCTACGGATATCGAGTCTCCACCTCTGGCAGAAAGTTGCTCGTGTAGTACACGGGTGTTGAACCCCAGATTCTTTTCTTATTAAGACCGAGCTTGTAGCCCATTGTGATACGGCCAAATAGAATTACAGGACTTTTTTTGCTCGCAGCGATCAACAACAATGGAACCTTTAGCAGATAATTCTTCAATTACTAAAATGCCACTTTATACTGTAGGGTCTATTTTGTCTTCCTCCCTTTTTTTATCTTCTAAAAGAAGACATGGTACTTGTCTGTCGCTCAGGTAATAAACCTATTCAAAGCTTCTAGTTTGCCCGTAAGACTTTGTATCTCCTTCAAAGTACATGGAGACTTCATTTCTACCACTGTCTTTATCTTTTCGGGGTTGGATTCAATCCCCCTGTAACTGACCATAAAGCCCAAAAACTTTCTAGAACCAACCCCAAAAGCAGACTTCTCTGCATTGAGCTTCCTTCGGTATTCTTTTAATAGCGTGAAAGTCTCCTCCAGATGCTTGACATGCTCGTCAGCATCCTTGGACTTAGTAATCATATTGTCCACATAGACTTCCATTGTACGTCCAATTAGAGGTTTAAAAATCTTTTTCACCAACCTCTGATACGTCGCTCTTGCATTTTTTAAGTAGAAGGGCATGACCTTGTAGCAGAATAGGCCTTGATTAGTGATAAAGGTTGGACATTCTTCAAACTGCCCAAACATGAGAATTTGGTTGTAACCGGAAAATGCATCCGTGAAGCTGAGCAGTATGTCCAGCAGTAGAATCAACAAACTGGTCTATTTTTAGTGTTAACAAGCTGTCTTTGGGGTAGGCTTTTGTTCAGGTCTGTGAAATCCACACACATTCTCCACTTGCCACTTGCCTTCTTAACCAATCCCACGTTCAAGATCCACTCGGGGTAATTGACTTTCTTATGAATCTTGCTTTAGTAGCTTATCTACTTTGCTATTCATAGCGTCATATCTTTCCTAGTTGTAGCACCTCTTCTTCTGCCTCACTGGCTTTACCACTTTATTCATTGCTAATTTGTGGCATGTCAGCCTCAAATCAATCCCCGACATGTCACCATGTGACCAGATGAACATGTCTGCATGTGCTCGCAAGCACTCGATCAGGCTCCTCCTCACTTCTTTGCTTTCGCTCGAGCCTAACTTTCTTATCCTGGTCGTCTGGTCTTATTACGACTCTCCTCCATCTCCTCAGAAGGCTCTTGTCTTCCCTTCCTTGAATCCCCCCTAACATCCAACGACGTCACCAGCATTGCCTCGTTAACCGCTGTTGCGTAATAGCTTTTCGCAACCTTCTGATCTTCTTTTACAACCTCTACCATACTGTTCATTCGGTATTTCAATGCCAAGTAAAGCGTCGACATTACCAACTGACTTATTGGCATGAACGTCCTCCCCAATATCATCTGGTAAGGGTTAACTTCATTCATAACTACGAACTCAAGCATCGTATTCTTCTCGAAAGGTGTCGATCCTATAGTTACCGGCAGATTCACAATCCCCATAGGAGTCAACCTTCCTCCACCAAATCCCTTTAGAGAGATACTTGCTTGCTCGAGTCTTACGTCTGCTATCCCTATCTCATCCAGGGTGGACTTGAAGAGTATGTCCAACGAGCTTCCTAAGTCCACCAGAATCATGTTAAGCTCTCTATTTGCAATATTTACCTTTATAACTAGGGCATCTTCATGGGGATATAGAACCCCTTCCTCATCTTCCTCCGTCTACAAGATTAGGACCTGCCTGGTCCTTACCCATTTTGCTATCGGCATGTCGATCAGAACTTCTTGGTTAACAGATGAATATCTGCTATTATTTTTTCTGCCTCTCTTCGAATCTCTTGTCATCGTTGGCCCTCCTGCTACCACTCTCACAATAGGACGTTCCTGGTCCGTACCACTAATCTGGTCCTCTTTTACATGCTGTTGGTCCACTACTGGCTGTCCACCATCGATGAACTCATCCAAGTACCGATTTCTTACTAAATCCTCCACCTAGTTCTTTAAATTACGGCATTGAGATGCTAAATGGCCATGATCATTGTGGAATCTGTAGAATCTACTCATGTCCTTCCTATTAGCTGGTTTGGACATTGGTGTTAGAGAACATAGCAGACCTCATTCTTCCACGACATAAATCATCTCCTCTAGTGATACTTTTAGATAAGTATATGGCCTATAAGTGGGACTTTGGTCAATTATCTTCATGGTCTTATCCTTAGGAAAGTTGCCTGTAGGTGGGGGTGGCGGATGGATAACTCTGTCATGGCTCTATGTGTGCTGGTTCACAAGGACGTTACAGGACGGGTTATCGCTGAGTTGATGGTAATCCCTTTGATCTCTACTCAGTATCCTGTAGAGTGGAACGCAATCAGTCCAAGGTCGGGACGTCCTCTGGTAATGGTTGTAAGAAGCAGCTCGATTTCCTACCCCTTTAGAAGTTGATGACCCCTGGGCTGGCCCAACTAATCCCTTTCCTTTCTGGATTCTTCTCTCTTTACTTCTTATTCCGTCAATCTTCTCGCTTCTCAACTTTGCCGCTTTCTCCTTTTCAATTGTTATATCCCTCTTTATTTGCTCATACGCATCAAAATATGAATGAACTAGAGGATTACGCAGATTGTACTATAGCCTTCCCATTTTCACCCCTTTTTTCAACCCTCTCAACAGTTGGGGGGGATTGAATGCCCCAAGATCAAAGACCGCTCGGTGATACCTTTTGATGAACTCATTGAAAAGACTCTCCATCTCTTTGTATAATCTCGACTAGCTCCATCATATCATCTTCAGGAGCTACTGCCCCATGGAACTACTTTGCAAATTCTGTACACATTTTCTCGAAGCTTTGGATGATTCCTCATGGCATCTTGCGATACCACTCTCATGCTCGCCCCTCCAAGGTAAGTGAGAAGGCTCTACATCTCTGTACTGCCGTTAGGCCTTGTACCCTGATTATATCGTTGAAGCGTTCAATGTGGGCCAACGGATCACTTTTTTCTAAAAATTTTAAGTCGAAAAATTAAAAATCTCTGGGAATTGTGGCACTCATGATCTCCACTGAGAGTGGGGACTCATTGTCTAATATGATCCTCCAATTCAGGGCTTTCTCATGCCCTCGGATGTCGTCAATGATATGGGCCAACTTGTGGACTTCTCCCTCAAATTCTTCTGTACGAGAGGGATTTTGTGCTACAACCTGCACACGTTCTTGCTCTGTGTCCCGCAGATGTTGCCTTAACTCTCTCTCCTCCAAGCTTGCATCCACTCTTCCGTCCATACTCTGCACCCTCTGCCCCTGGGCTCCAATTCTAACATCCTGCCCAACGGGAGGGGCCCTACGACTGGACTCAGGAATGTCACAGCTCGCTCTCATCTGTCCGTCCCTGAGCTCCACAAGGATAGATATCAATGTCTCCATCTGTTTCTCCATCCGGGCCATCCTATCTTGCACCACTCTATCCCAGGCTTCGTTGGCCACCTCCTTCGGAGTTATCGATTCTTCAAGACTGGCTTCTTTCGGATCGTTGCCTCCTATTGTCATGTTGCTTCTATGGCTTGTAACAAAACTTAGCTTTTCATTCTATCCCCACAGATGGCGCTAAAATGTTGATGCAAATTTATGGTCGCTCCTTCCTCGAACAGGCTTTCCAGCTAACTATTGATTTTCTCTATCCACTGAAGTAATGATGTCTTCTAACCTGCATTCACAGAAAAAATATCAGAGATCGCCGGGTATTTTTCCGGCGAAGACCCTCAGATGCTCAAATCAGTAATTTAGTTAATTTTAAGAAAAATCTCTATAACTGAAAGGAAGAAAAACACCTGGGAGAACACTAACTCCCTTTTCTTTTTATTTTTCCCCAAAAATTCCCAACCCCTTTCTCCTTTTTTTTTTAAGGCATTTATTTAGGTCTTCCGATCCTTGCCATTACTCTCGTAACACACGTTCTCCACTTTTCACACACCTGTCCATTTTGGGGTGGTTACTTGGTCTCTATAATGAGAATTGATTGTGCATAGGAGTTATTCCCTCATTCTCAGAGAGATTCATTCAACCGTCTCACACTATAGGCTTAGATTGCCACGATTTAGTTTGGCTCGAGAATTGGTTTATACTTATTTTTGGTCGTTCTATAACATGATGGGAGCTCGCTTGCTACCACGAACATTCCTGCTCTTCTTAGCTTAGCTCGAGCAGACTGTGAGTTCCTGGTCTCAACTAATCTGACATTAAGCTAGAATGCCTTTATACTAGCGATCAGTACTTCTGTTTTAACAATCCTAATATAGAACAGACGTGCTCTTTATTTTCCAAACACATAGACTTCTTATTATAATATCAGTATTAAAATAAAATAGTATCAATCAAATACAAAATAAAAATTATCAATCAAATAATTTAATATTATATATATAACCAACTGCAGAAACTATTCTTATATCAAAACCAAAGTGATTGTGGTCCTTTTTTTTTTTATGCTTTTGAGGGATGCAACACGAGAATTTTGTAAGTGATCATCCATCTTAATATTATTCTCGTATAAGTATGCTTAATTTATGTGAGTTCTAGGAAAAAGAAATCCGGTGTATTAATGATGATATAATCGCACTCAATTGTGGTCCCTGATTAAAAAAAAAGAAAAAGAGAAAACAAAAAAAAAAAGGGACTACATGAATGTCGAGCGAACACAAAAACAACATAGCAACTCTATCATGTCAATCAACAAAAAACTCCAAATAAATATCTCTTTCAAGTTTAATTAAAAACGACAATGTCTTGGTTGATGATGCTAGATAATCTTAGACTCTTTCTATTTTCGAACTAATTTTAAATCGGAAAAAATTGTGGGGACATTATTCACATATCAATAAGGAGTGGACACATGGTTTAACCAAAAAAAAAGCTTTTAAATCGTCAATTTTTTAATAAATGTTAAAAACTAGTTATCATGTAATATCATTCGTCTCTGATTAAAAATGGAAACCTAATAATGTTAATAATGAGACATCACATATCAATGAGGAGTCGACACGTGGATTAACCTGAAAATTAACTGTTGAAATTAAACTAGTTATCATGGACTATCATTCGTCTCCCATTAAAAAAATAAGAAATAATAATTATGATGGTGAGACATGAAGGTGACATTGACCATGAGTTGTTGGTTTTTCTTCTTTTCCTCATTTCGGTTTTTATTTTCTCACCACAAGACCTTTCATACGAATTTGCGTGTACAATAAAGAATCAAGTGGCAAATGTGAGGGACCAAAATTTTTTTGGCCCGTTTTTTATTTTGTCCAAAAGCTTTCATTTGCAAGGACCATTATGTTTTTATATGATTTCCAATGGACACACGAGTTTCCACCGCCAACGAATATGAAAATTATTATAATTAGCATATATCATCGGAAAAAGGACATTAACGCGTGGAGACTTATATTTTTATAAATGATCACAGGGACTTCTTTTTCTGACTCTCTTTTTAGACAAACTGTGGGGTCCGTATAACTTTGTTATCATTTATGAACTCAAAAATGAGTTTATATGTTTAAAAAAATGAAAAAGTCTATTATACATCAAATGTAATATAATTAATTATTAAATATATGATATATCTAGATAAATTTAATATAATTATTACTTATATATTAGATTTTTAAAATAAATAAATAGATAATATAATATTTTTATTTATTATATGACTGATATGATACCTTTTATATATTTTAAAATTTATCTTAAAAAATAATTTGTATAAATATTTATAAACATAAAAATAAATTTATGTTTCTTAAAAAGGGGTCTAGACGACCATCTTTAAAAATATTGAAATCTCAATCTCAATGACCATTTCCTCAAACTAAAAAGTGTTAATATTATTTCCCCTCTGTTTAATTAATAGATAATAATTTTTAGTCTTGGAAGTTAGTTATTTATGCTAATTAAAAATAAATAAATAAATAATATATCATACTTCTTTTTCAATAATAATAATAATAATGAAGACTTTATAGTAATTTTCATGGTGGCTATATCTAAATACCAATTTATAAATACGTAATTAAGAAGAACTCAATTAAGCTAATGCTTGTAATTTTTAATAAGCTGTTGAGAAATCAGTTTTAAAAGTACTGATCTGATCTAATATTTTGAATTTTATTAAAGTTTGAGAAAGTTATTTCACCATATTATGTAGCAGTGTAATAGCATTACATCATATAGTATAATAATTTTTTTAAACCTTAATAAAGTCTAAAATCCTAGATTGGATAATTTCTATCAATTTCAGGCCTCTTTTTATTATTCTTTAAATATTTTATTTCCTTAAAATGTCACTAGTTTTGACACTTTTAAATATATTTTACGAATGTGAATTATCTTTTTAATAACTTTGATATGAGCCAATTGCAAAATTTTATAGCTTTTAATGCTCAACGAGAACCATCTAATAACCCAAGGCTGAATAAATATATGCAATGTACCACTTCTCTAGTAGAGGAGCAACGTAGAGACCAATACAGGTAGCTATAAGTCTAAATTAATAATTAAGTTAATTATTAAAAAAAATATATTATTATTGTTGTTGTTAAATATTAAAAAAATTAATATTGTAGGATCTAACTTAATAATTAATATCATATTATCTTACTATTATTAATTTATTCTGATCAAATATAGACTTGATTTTTGGTTGGGTTTTTGGCGTAGAAGCCTAGAAGGGTGCTATACTTTCATAAAATTCATAACAGTCAAAATTAATAAGTTGTCCATATTTTATAAATAAAAAGAAACCCGAAATAAAATAGCAAAAGAAAAAAAAAACAAAAAGGAACGGAATCTTCTACGACTTTTACTTATACTTCCCATTTAATTTATTTATTAACAGTTTTTATCTCACTCATTGCACGGCATGGGCTAGCTTTCATACAATTATTGTCTTGTCCCTCTCAAAAAGTACCAACTACCAAGTCCTTAGCTGTGCGTGCGTGTGAGCCCATAATAATTTTGTCAAATTATACAACTAATACAAAAAAATAAAAATAAAAATCACTAGGAATGTAGAAGACTACAAAGACTTCGATGTCTGATGGGGAAACGCACACCCCTTTTTTATTTTCTTATTAACACAAGCATACAAATTTATAATGTTCAGACGTTCTTCTCACATAATTTTAGCTTTTTTTATCTATTAATAATTTCATCTTATCCTTATATTTGTTATATTTAACTAAGGTTCTGATTCTTTTATATATATATATATATAAGAAAAAAATAACTAACTTTCAAAAATAACTAACTAAATAAATCTAAATATATACATAAATGATCCAATGACTAGCTAGACATGTACCTCAATCTTATTATTCCTTATGAATAGTAATGAAGCTGTGGATTAACCATACACCAACACATGGCAATGTCATTTACAATATATAATATAAACAGCACCGTGATTAGATAATTGCATTGATCTCCATGATTATTATATAGCGTAAACTAAAAATATCTAAGTGGACGGTTTACAATAAGTTCTCGAAATATTATAAATCACTAGTGTCAATTTAGGGTAACGTTTGAAATTGAAGTGATGTTATTTTTTTTAATTCACAATTACTATAAAGTATAAGCATTGGCTGCCAAATAAAAGTGATTAGCTGCTATATATATATATATATATATATATATATATATATATATTAGAGATTATTTATTTTTCTCTTACTAAAATTAATATATCTAATTATTATTTAAAAACCTCAACTTGTTTTTTGTGATATAATTAAAACATCAATGTAAATTTGGAGGTGTAATGTGTTATTAAAAAAAAATTTGAGAGTCGGGAATAAAATCTTTAGGGTTCCCAACAAACGAAACTTAGAAAGATGAGGCTTTTCGTCTCAAAGTGGAGCGCATGACCTGCTCTGTAGTCATTAATTTTCTGGAGTAAATTTAGAATAATTTTAAAGGTAATAACGAAAATATGCCACGTCTAAATTATTGTCTATATATTATTAAAATTTATTCCTTTATATTAAAAGCTACTTACTCATCCGTATTGTCATTCTCTCGAAACTTAACCTCATTTTCACAATAGTTACAAAAAACTCCTTTATAATTGAACTGAGAAGACTTTTAGCATTGCATTAATTATACATAAACCGAAGCTAGAAAAGCAAATTGAGGTTTCGAAGTTGGAATAAAGAGTCGTACACATGCTCTAGCCACATGCCAAATTTCTGAATCCCATTTAAGTGCACCCACAATCCGTTACACTTTTTTATTCCTCCTTGCACAGTAATTTTATACCTAGTTCTTATAATTAATTTTACCACCAACCAAATCATCTTCATCATGCAAAATACTTAAAAGAGGCTGTGACTCCAATAATTGAGCAAAGTTTTAGGGGAACTCTAATCACCATCATCATCTAAATTTTCTCTCTTTAATTAAGCAGCAGCCACAGTCTCACTTTTCTTAGAACTTGCTGCTGCATTATTTTTATGGCTTTCTTCTTTGTTCTTTGATGATGATGAAGCCGCAAATTTCTCTTTTCTCTCATCTTGCTTCATCTGCTGCTCTCTGCACTCGAAACTACAAAAGGCTGTGTCCCCCCTGCCCAATGAACAAATAAAACCCCATTAAAATATGTTACCAGCCTCATTAATAAGTCCCGCTAAAAATAAAATATATTATAATAAACAAAAGGGTCAGAATCATCAAGCTAAGAGCTAAATCACAAATAAACATCCAGAGTTTTTATATAGATTTTGAAGCTGAAAAAAAAAAAAATACAAAACATAAAAACTGAAATTTTACGTGTTGTGAAGTTACAGTTCACCAAATTTTTCGTTACGATTTCTGAAAATACAGGTTACATATTTTAAAAGTTCAAATACAATTCATTAGCTGGAAAACTTTTCTACAAAAACGTTCACATATATTAACAAAAAAATTCGGTAGGCTGTAACAATCCAGCAGCTATATTATATACACTGATGAACTAAAGATCTTCAAATTTATCAAAGTAAAATCTTTCATAAAGCAAACAAGAAAATATCTTCAAGATCCCAAAATCGGAAAGAAAAAAAGAATCGTGTTGATGGAAAAATCTATATTTTTTTTCCTTTGAAAATTAATGGAACAAACTTACCTATACATGTAAATATCCTTGCCAGGAGCCAACGGGCGGTTACAGAGCCCACAGGTTCTCAAAAAATGAGCTGTTTCAATAAGCTCATTAGAGCTTCTACCAATGGTACTTCTCTGCTGCTGCTGATAATTATTTCTAGGTGACACCATGGCCGTTAAAAAACGTTGATGTTCATACATGAAGTTGTTGTTGTTGTTGTTGTTGTCGTCGTCATAGCTAAAATTCATCATATGATGATGAGTTGCTGCATCAGCAGGAGCTGGCTGATGTTGTTGTTGTTGTTGTTGATGATGATGATGATCAGATGGTCCATCTGATTCCACGTTGGTAATATCAACGGTGATCCCTGTCATGCTGGTTGTTCTCTTAATCGGAGGCCGTGGCCGCTTCCCTAGCAGCATCTTAAGCTCTTGTCTGTAGTACGTAATAATATGAATAAATATATATGTGTGTGTATGTGTATGTATATATATATATATTTTTTTTTTCTTTTGGGTTGAAGGGAGGGAGAGAGTGGAGTGAGAATTATGGAATTGGAAGATGAGAAGAGACGATGATGATAATTAAAGAAGATGATGATGGAAAGGAAGAGGAGAGAGAGAGAGAATCTTGGCCGTTGCTTGCGGGCACCGGGTTCTATGAACTCCACGTCACGCTTGTCTTTTTAATTTTTACTTTTTAATTTTTAATTTTTGCCCTTTTTTGTCATTATTGGAGTGCAGTTTAAATATCGGCTAGGATCTTTTGCTCATATGAGCTTTTAACTTAAGTAAATCGGATTATATTAGGAATCTTATACATTAGTAACTATGGGCTTGTTAGTGATCGATTATTACATTTACTGAGTAGTTTGACAATTGTGTAGATTTTAGCGAATGTTTGCATCCCAGAAAAAAAAAAAAAAAAACAAATTGTGGTCTTAAATTATACAATTGAATTTGAGTGTTGTGTAATAACTGATTTTTTATATTATGACTAATGAGATAATTTTAATAAATTATGGACATGTTAAGTGCCACAAATAGCGAGTAATTAATTAATTCGTATTAGGTAATAGTTCTTTTGTCATATATATATATATATATATATTATATTTATCATTAATGAGATAATATCATAGACTCATAATAAAAATAAATAAATGACTCATTAAATATAACATCATTTAATGTATAAATTTGTATCATAATTTTATAAACATATCATTACTCATTTGGATGGTATATATAATTATTCTAAGTCAGCATTTTATGAAATGTAAAGTTTATATATTCTTTTATAGTCAATATTAACATCTTTTTATTTTAAATATACTAATAAATTATGAAATTTAACCTTCTCAAGTTACCTCATCATCCCTACTTCTTAATTAACTTTATTTATTTATAAAATTATCCTTATAAATTACTTTCTTCTTTAGTGATCATTTTCTTTTTTAGTGCACCTTAGGCCCTTATTTAATTTTTTTGAACGTCCTTTTTCAACCTATATTTTTAATATAAGTAAGATTTTTTTTTTTAACTTATTAACAAATCACTCATCCTTATATTGCTATCACCTAAGTATGCTTAATTGTGGAGTTATAATGAGATTGGGTGAACATAAATAAATTTAAAAATATCAAATTAATTGTTGAAAATTTGGGTTTGAAAATGACATTAGAAGAATTTGAATAAAAGCATTTAAAAAAAAGTGACAAATATGGGTAATTGTGAAAGTAAATTAAGCTAATTGGATAAATTAAAGGGCTTATGAAACGTTAGGGCTTATGATAATTAAAAGGTCAAATATCGCTGTTCTTTTCTAATTTCCAATCAAAAATTTATCAGTGAAATATTGATAAATTAATAGTATTGGGATCACGAATATTAATATATTGATAAATTAATAAATTAATTTTTAAATTCTTTTAAAAAATACGGTCACTTTATGGCATCTATTTACCTTGATTTAGTATTTATTATATTTTATTCAAATAGCAGTGGAAATTAGATTATTGTAGATTTTTTTATATATTAAAGATAACATACGAAGCTCGTCTCGCACTTACTGTAAAATAACAATACAACCTGAAAGTTTACATTACAAAAAAAAGTTAGAGATGGGATTCAATTTCAAATCAGTTTCTATATTAGCAAACAACAACAAAAGTCACACGACACATCATGAGAATTTAATTTTAAATCATGTAATTATTAATTTATAAGTAAGTTAGTCTTATAAGAAAAGAAAAAAAAATTTCACCCTTAAAATTTAGTACAATAGCTCATTTCATCTTTATTTTTTAAACAATAGTCCATTTAAATCTTATTTTTTAAAGAATTGCTCAAAATATCATTCCATTAATTTATAATTATTTTACTTTAAAATTCGTTGGGGGCCAAAATATGATTTTCAATTAAATAAATGCAAACTATTTTAAAATAAAATTTTTTTAAAAAATTAAATAACATTTTATTTTATACATAAATTAAAAATTTAAGGATAATTTAATAAAATAAAAATAATACTAAAGAATATACAACATATATATACACATATGTGTGTTCATTAATTTTTTTTAATGAAGTCAACTAAAATTTTGAATATATGATGATGATGATGATAATTTTTCAATCAAGAATCATTATCCATATGAAAGTCAAAAATAAGTTAAAAGATAAAAAAATTAAAAAATATACACACTCTAATATAATGTATTTTATTCTGTAATATTTTAAAATATATGTTCTTATGTCTTTAGTTTATATTTTTTTACGTAAATGAAGAAGTTTATGTTTAATTTTAGTAGAACAATAGAACTAATTGAGTATTTGTTTATTTATCTTGATCATATTAAAGTTAAGGACAAGCTACTGGGGAAAAAAACTTACTCTAATGTCTATGAAATCTATGTTTTTTCGTTATAGTTTACGATAAATATATATTTTACATATTATTTAGTATTATTATTATTTAGTCATTAAGTAAATTTAAGTAAATTTGGATTAGATGAGGACCATGCTGATTCTTTACTTTTTTTAATTTGGAAATAACACTAAAAATATGCTAGCATTTGGTTTGGGAATCTATTGGTTTAAGGTTATACAGCTTTAAAATTTTATATAGTGGAATCTATACCACTTATGGTATATAATAATTATCATAATTTATTATAACTTCAATAATAACATTATAAGTGATATCTTTTGTTGCTTGTAACCTCCTTAGTAAGACTGAAAAATTTAAAGAGAGTAGAGACTCTGAATTTCCTTGCATCCGTTTAAATTTGTAATGGGATCAAGATGTTTGAATTTGTAATTCATCACAAAATCTATCTATATCACATGTATAAAAGTCACGTAATGATCAAGTTATTTTGGCACAATTTTTTGAACAGTAAATAAAGGTTTATTCATGGGTTCAATAATTTCAGGGATATACTAAAGGAAATTGATATAAATAACCATTAAAAGTTTTAAATTTTTAAAATTAACCATTCGTTTTATATTCGATAAAAAATAGCCAAACAAAATCATTTTATCTTAAATTACCTTTCATATTTCATTTTTATTCCTTTAATCCTTCATTTTCGCTGCAAGCCTTCATCTTCCCTGCAAGTTATATATCGATCTGAAAAACGAAATAATAAAACTCCTCCCAATTTCTATCCATCTTTCCATAACTAACTTATTAATTTTAATTTTTATCAACAGTTTAAAGCGAAACAATGAAGTTCAACGACAAAGTTCTAGCATCCTTGTATTCGTCTATTAAAAACTTAAGTAAACTAAGCTAAGCTATTTGTATAAATATTTGTATAACTCTTATGAATTTTTTTCATGTAGTCTGCATAATGAATATTAAAAATATGCGAAGAAGCGTTTGCAGCGTTAGGGTTACGTTTATGTGTCGCCGAGAGAAGCTGGGCACTTTCTTACCTTTCACACCAAATTTTGGTGAGACAGGCAGCCTGTTGCACCAGGTTTAGTGCAACAGGGTGCATGTCGCACTTAATGTGTGTGCGACAAAAGTGCATATTGCACCTAAATGCAGTTTTAATATATTTTTATTTTTTAATGATTATGTTTTTTACTGTATAATAAATTTATTTTTTTAATCATTTCAGGATTAATGAATTTAATTATACTTGAACTATGTTATAATGGTTGGTGAGAGACATCGGCAGATGGCCGGATGGATTATGTGAATGCTAAGAAAACAACATTTTTTGTTCGAAAAGATTGTATGGTTCCTTAGTTTCTATCAAGAATATACGAGGTTTTACAGAAAAATCCTAATGAATATATTATTACGATGAAGACAACTTTGAGATCTAAAACACAATCCATCGTACATGTTCATTACCTATGGACATATGTAATGATGAAATGGTCAAGGTTGTGTTACATCTAGCCTCTGATATGGCTAACTGTGGATGCATTGCTATATTTATTACCACATCTCCTAGAGTTCCGAGCCAAGATATTGAGGCACTTGTAAAATCTGTCTCTGTCCCCGATGTTAAAGAAGAGGTGTTACCAAGGACAACGTCGTTGCAGCAATATTACTCTCTACTCCACGACAATAATAACACCAATGATGATAACGGCATTACGTTGATTGATGTTGAAAAAAATGTGTTACCACCAGAGACATCATTAGAAGAACGTTACTCTCCATTTCACAACAATTATTTCCATGACAATGATGATGCTATTGACAACATGGGCAACAAAGAATCAGATAATGTTCATGTGAAGGTGTATAATAGCACGAAGGACACTCGCTGCAGTAGTCCAATTGATGATGAGGGTGTTGCCACTTCCAATATTCCTTTTAACAAAGAGGATGAGCGTCAGGATGATATTGTTACTAATAGCAGGAACATTCAATCTATTACTCCAATAGGCCATTTGATGAGGACAGTGGTTGACCCTCTTATAAGTCTTGCTCCAGTTGTACCATCAAACTTATTTGCTCCAGACTTTGTTAGATATTGCAATTTAGATGATATTGGTGTGGGCAATTTGTTCGTTGAGAAGAATGAGTTAATATTGAAACTGCGCAAAATTGTCCTTCGAGATAAGTTTGATTTCAAGAATGCACAGTTCAAAACTACATGTTTCGAGACCCACTGTTCTTTGAAATCATGTAAATGACGTCTTTGAGTAATGAGATCTTCGAACGAGTAGAATGTTTATTGGGTAGTTAGGAGAATTGATAATGTACATACATGTCATAATGAGGTGTTGTCTGACGGCCATCACCAAGTAAGGAACTGGGTTGTTGGTCATATTATCGCATACAAATATATTTAGGAAACAAAGATATACAATCTGAATGATATCAGAGGAGACATAGAGCAAGACTACGATGTTCAGTTAACATGCCAACAGGCATATCGGGCTAGAAAAGTTGGTTTTGAAATTGTTCAAGGGAATCTTGTAGAGTCATATAACTTACTACCTAAATACTGTCACGTTTTCAAGTTTATAAATAAGGATACAGTTACTCACCTTGAATAAGATAGGGATGGTAATTTCTTATACTTCTTTGTAGCTCTTGGATCTTCCATCAAGGATTTTAAATAGTATATTAGACCGATGATTGCTGTAGATGGTACTCATCTAAATGACCTATATCGAGGAAGTATGTTTGTTACAACATGCTTAGATAAAAACAATCAATTATATCCATTAGCCATTGGAGTTTTGGATTTAGAGAATAATGGTTCTTGGGAATTTGGATTTAGAGAATAATGGTGCTTGGGAATGGTTTATAACAAAGTTTCATGGAGTGATTGGCGATATACCAGACTTAGTATTTATCTCTAACCAATGCACTTCTATCAAGAGAGCCGTTCTTAAAGTATTTCGTAATGCTGCTCATAGCGTTTGTTTTTACTATGTGAAAGGTAACATAAAAGCAAAATTCAGGATGTCCAAAGCTGTTTGGGATGATTTCGAGCCTATCTTTATAAAAGCTGCAAAAGCATATGGACACGAAGAATTTAGAAAACAACTTGAGGCTTTGTGGATGCTCCACTCTAGTGCAGCCGATATCTTGGAGAATAATGTGGGTACATGTAATTGGGCAAGGTCTGAGTTCAAAGGTAGGAGATACAGTATTCTTACCACCAACATTGCGGAAAGCGTGAATTCTTTTATGAGGGAACCATGAAAATTTTTGATTACTTATCTTGTTAATCACTTTAGGAAAATAATGCAGCAATGGTTTTATAATAGAAAACTTGTGACTGAATACTCAGCTAACAACCTGGGCAAATGAAATTGTTGCTGAGAGGAGGTCTCGGTCCAAAAGGATGATTGTCCGTCTCGTGTCTCCACATTGATTCCATGGTTTGGGTGGTGGTATTAAGGAGGGATTAGTTGACATACATAATGAAAATTGTTCATGTAGAGTATTCAAATCAGATCAGCTCATCTGTGCGTATGCAGTTGCTGCTTATTTAACTGTTCGAGTGGATTGCATAAGCCTTTGTTTTGAATTTTACACCAAGGAATCATTGGTAAAGGCTTATGCATAACGAGTAGAGTCGGTTGGCGACGTAATAGACTGAGAAGTTATAGATGAAATCCAGGAGATGCAAGTTTATCCACCAATAGAAGCACCACTACCTGATCGTCGTAAAGAGGTAAAATACCTTCTGCTGGTGAGGATGTAAATCAAAGAACTGTGAAATGTGGGCGGTGCAACGAATCGGAACATAATAGTAAATGATGTAAAATTTCTATTGTATCGAATCAAAGTCAGTTGTATTGTTCCAAGTAATAATGTACTACCAATTTTATGTTTTTTTTTTTTATATTGCATAATATATATTGATACAATTTGTTTAGTGTTATTTATTATTGCAACTATGTGTAACACCCATTTTTTAATTTTTAACGTAATTAAGTACATTAATGATAAAAACATTCAGTACATCAACATTCGAATGAATATAATGGTTTATAATCTAATATCGTCATTAAATATGTTTACAACAATCATTTTCTAAAATATGCCCTATGACTACTGTTGAAATCGGCCTAAATCTAAACATTAAATACATAGTAAACATCAATAAAAATACACTGCAATCGCTACTACCGGGCTCTTATTGTGGGACACCTTTAACTATGATGATTTTCCAGTAGTCAGCGCTATAGATCATATCGAATATTGTAGAATCCAACATGCTCTAACCATCGAGGGAATATGACTTCAAATGGTCTAAATTGATCATTGTACGTTTTATCGTCGCAGAATGTCACCAATAAATCATAAATCCATACTTTGTTAATACGAAAGTCTAATCGAACTAGTACCCAATGATCGCCATTAATATTAATAGGAATGAATACCTACACATAAAAATATTCGTTAATTTTCTTTGTTTCTTACGCCCAAATTAACAAAGTAAAAAAACAAAAAAAATATTCACATACCATATCCACATCTGTCAGCTGCTTTGACATTATGAACTCCCGCCCATGAATATAGCTATTAAAATTATTACTATATTCTAATGATTCGACCGCACAATTTCTGTTGTTTCATAACTGTTTAAGGAACACCTGTAATACCATATATATAAGAAATAAGAAATTAACAAGATTTAAGTTATAAATACGATGAGTATATGTTTTGTAAATTAAATACTCAAAAATATGTGTCTGTATACGTGACCTGCTGAGACAGTGCATTCGAATACTGCCATTACTTCTCACTGATCAAGCATAAATACTCATGAATATACTATGGATGAATAGAATAGAAAACCACTAGTTAATTTAGAACACAATCATAATACACAAATGACGAAATAGATTTATGCTCAAAAAACTTACCTTGTCAGCCAGCTGTCCCATTGAAGTATGACCCAGAAGTACTTGAAAAAACGAGTGCGAGTATGAGACTAAACGATCTACTGTGATGTTACCAGCAAACCACTAGTCCAACTCATTGTATAACTCTACTTGTTAATTTAGAACACAATCATAATACACAAATGACGGAATAGATTTATGCTAAAAAAACTTACCTTGTCAGCAAGCAGTCCCATTGAAATATGACCCAGAAGTACTTGAAAAAACGAGTGTGAGTATGGGACTAAACGATCTACTGTGATGTTACCAGCAAACCACTAGTCCAACTCATTGTATATACTTAGATCTTGTAATCCTCGAAGTGGATTTATATCTGCACTCATTCGTTCGTCAATCTGTCTATCCATTAGTTAGAGTGTACTTAGAGGATTGATGTTCCTCCCTCAATTGAATGACATAAGACCGTCTGTATGGAAGGATCTTCACGCTCTCCCCATTGACATCACCATAAAAGCTATACAATGATATAAAAGCTGAAATATTCTGATTCTCCATGTTATTATGCACTTCACAATCATCTGGGGCCTATCCGTTTGTCAGGATGAACATATTTAATAATCATCGGATTAAAAGCTAAAAGAACGCAATAGTTAACTATTAAATTTGCTCATCGTATACGAGCGTGTAGTCAGAGAAGGATCGTGTGAAGGTTCAATATACGAACCAATCAATCCTATCACTGGTTCTCTAAATTCTTTATGTTCTTTGCACTATACCTCAAAAAGCCGACTTCAATTCACATATAGAACGATCAATCTTGTCCGTCCGTCGAATGATATAATCATTATTATACTTTGTCCTCGACTATTATGGATAAAAAAAATTATATATATATATTTAATGAGGGAGAATATGAAAATGACTTATATATATATGAAGAAAATAAATGATTTATAATCTCTGAATCATATATGTCATTAAATTCGTGTGTTTGCTCATCATAGTCATTTGCAGAAAGCTCATCATTAACAAAATTTTGCAGCTCTAGTGTTGGGCTAGCAACACTTGCAGTGTTTTGATTCTTCTTTGTTTGCTTTGCATGGGAGGTGCGTTGATGGATGGTTGATGTTGCATAAAGTAACATTTAAAATAGGTAAATAATTTACTAAAGAAATAGTCGTTTGTAATTATTTAGTATGAAGCACTAAAGGATACTCACATTACAGTCCTAACTTGGGATATATGGAATATAATCTTTTACAATCTGCCAATATTTTTGGGCTTTTTCCTTTAAGTTCGGCTCGATAGTTTGTAAAATATTTTCCTGCCATAATTAAACCCAAATTTTAGGTTAGTATAATTATCTAATATTATTTAGTAATATGAAAAGTGGTAATATACAATTATTAATATATATTACTTACAAGACGAGAGTTATCATTGAACAGTGAATAAACCTCATTAAAATTTATTTTAGAGGAAGCAATGGGCTTCTATTGCACTATGCGTGGAATCTTCTTTATAGTTTTCACGACACAGTGTGATGGAAACTCCCCAATCACTTCGAACATCCATGCCTACAACAAGTAAAGTGAGAATATTAAAAAAGTATTAAACATTACCTATTATCAAACTAATTATCGAATAAAATAATTTAAATAGAGCGCGATCTTAACATACTTGGACTCTAGATGTAAAGCCGTAAACATTGTACTTTTCAATGTTATGATTTGGTTTTTCCAAGCGAGTCTTCTTAAATTTCTCTATTTTATTTTATAATGTATTGTCAAGACTGCTGTATATCGTTTCTCATGTCAAATGACCCCACAGACAATTTCAAATGTGATCAATGTCATCTACTTCGTTAAACAATGAGAAATTGATCTGACTATGAACTTTTCTTCCATTTATTACTCTGTCTGCAAAATAAAATATTGCAATCTTTACTGCATCAATGTCATCTATAGCGTCGAAGCCTAAGAACCAAATCTTTCATCAAAATCGCTGAGATTTAAATTACAAAACAAATCATCAAAATACGTATTAAGCAGTATATGATTCTTTTTTGCTGTTTTGGGCACAGTCTCTTCACGACAAGAAAGTCCCGTAACTAAACACCACTCTCCAATTGATAAGCGTATCAAATGCTCACCAATTTCAAACCATAATGGATCTCTCTCATTACAAGCCACTTGTCTAAGTAATAAATTATGCATAATGACGCCACTGAATAGAAAGTTTCGACACTCCAAGAAATGCCCAAATATATCTTTTTTTAATAATTACAACTGTCGTTTTGTTAACTTTCCCTCAATGACTTTTATGACTGTATCTAATTTACACATACTTGTAATACGCCAAGGAAAATGATTACTGTAAGGTATCTGCATCATGCCTGGTACATACTCAGATTCTGCTATGTTTCTGTTACAAATACAATATTATTAAATTATAATTATATAATTTAAAAAATTAAAAAAATCTGTGATAAATTAAAAAATATTTATTAGTGACATTAGAATTTAGTACGACACGCATCATTTCGCACATAATCCTTTCACACAAATTATGTGCGACAAGCACACTGTCATACCAAATTTTAGATAACTGCAATCATGAATTTGGTGTGACGGGGTACCTGTTGCACTATCTTCCAGAATCTGCCAGTTACACCAAACTTGGTGCGATAAGTTTGCACTATATTCCAGAATCTGTCAGTTGCACCAAACTTAAGTTTGGTGTGACAGCCACGCTCTTCGCACCAAGTTTGGTACGATAGCTAACCATCGTGCCAGATTGGCACGATGGGCAGCCGACACCCACAATTTTAATAAAAAAAATTACTGAAAAATTAAATAACTCACTTAATGTTTCGCTAGAGTTGAGTAGTGATTTTTTTCGTCGTTGATAGGTGAATTATGCGATCGGAGAGAGTCAGTGACGATGAACAGAGAGAAAAATAGAGAGAAAGAATTGTGTGAGAGATGACAAAAGGACAGTTTGATCCTAAACATTTGTGTTTAGCTAATTATAATAGTTAAAATTTTTAGAGACTATTTATGAAAAAAATAAAATATTTTAAGATTATTTATTTCAATTTCCTATGAATTAAAATATATCCATTTATTTTGAAGTAAAAAGAAATTAACCCTTAATTTAATTCAAAAGGATCTACAATGACATCACATATATTATCATTCCTTCAACTTTTTTATTACCATCCTAATTTATAATAGCATGAAAATTCTGTATGCCTGAATAAAACAATAGGATCTGCCCGAGTAAATTCTCAATCACTTTTTGGAGTTTTGCAGTCATAAGATTCTCCTAATTTACTTGGGTGCAACTATCCCAACAAAGAAGAGGGACTTATCTTTTCTTTTCACCATTTGGTCATCATAAATAGTAAATGTAGTTTCCAAATAAAATAAGATTATGATACATCGCATCATGCATCAAATTTTATGCAAAAATGGAGTGGACTGTAGTGTGTAGGGTGAGGCGAACACACAAAATGAAATAAATGAAAGATGTAATGTAGTGTTTGTGTTGATGGGACAATTCACAGTCATGAACCCAACAAGATCTTTTCACTTTTTGCGAATGTTTGGTATTTATTCACGCCTATGCTATTGCCACTATTGCTGATGTTTATGTTTCCAAACTCTTAGGGCTCACAGCGCAACAAATTAGCTATACCATGCCATTGCCATCATCCCAAAAAAAAATAAAAAGAAGAAAAGAAAAAAAAGGCTCTTCTCTTTATTCATAGTTGAGCACTTCAGTTACATATGCACGTTACACCTAAATATGTTTGTTTCCCTTTGATCCAAAAAAAAGGAAAAGTACAATATAAGCTTATTTATTTCAATGTCTATTTTAATTAAGCGTTTTATTTCATTCTAATATTGGTTTCATTTTGAAAGCATAATAGTTAAACTTTTGGTAATTTTAATTTTACATTTAAACTTTAAAATAAATTTAATTTTATGTCATTTCACAACACGTCGGTCTTAATGGTTCTTAGAAGTCTTTAGAAGAATTTTTTTAAAAAAAAAATCAAAGAAAGATTTTTCACTATTATGCATTCATTCAATCAACCACTTTTACACGGACAACTTATGGGTCAAGGCATTAACTTTTTCAAAATTTCGCAAAATAGACAGCGGTGACCTCAGCGATGAATAATTATGACTTTAGGGACCTCTTTTCATGCACTATAAGATGTAGTTGTAATTCGCTTCTATTCTTTTAGCTAGAAGTGATATATTATTGACGTCGATAATTTTTTTAAAATAAATCAAAACATTTTTTTAATGCTATGTAGGTTTAATATATAAAAGCAATAATGCTTTCGAAGAAGATTTTTGTTTTAATTACTAACATTAATATATGATCTATCTATTATATAAAACAGTTCAATATCAATGCAATGTTTGCGTCAAATCACATACACAAAGATTTAAGTGGAATCCATCCGCTCATTTAAAAGAGAGATTTGATGCATTGGCTGGCATGTATTAATTCTCCCTATAACACAATACATGCAAGCAAATCATGTTAGTGCTCTTATAAGAAAAGCTTCCTGTAAAAACTTAACCCAAACCCTAAGGAAGTAAATCACGAACCTGATCACTTTGTTATTGTCATTAAATTTCTTGGATGAAGCCTAATGCCAGTTCTTATGCAATGTATATATACACACATGTATATTCATTATGTGGACATGCAAATGCTGATAAGATTCAATTAAAATTTGAAAATTATACCAAAGATGTGTATGATGTTTCATACTTATCTACAGCAATATTTAGGTACATTTTTTATCAGCTTTTGATAAAGTTTAAGATTTCAAGTGATTAGGAAATGAAATCTATTAGACTAAATGGATTATTGTGAATTTGTAAGTTGTACTAAAATTGAAATAATTAATTAATCGTCATGCTAAATTTTTAATTTATGAAAATAATCATTCTTATTATATATAGTTATGCTTTCTGTATCTTGTGAGAAAAATGTTAAAACAATTATGTTTTATATTTATTCAATTCTCCATCCCTTCATCACTGATTATCTATTACAATAAGATTTGCTTTGACGAAGAACAGGATAATTGTGACAAAAATTAAGTTTCATAATTCTCCACGAGAGGTGAAAGAATATATATGAATAAACAAGTTCTGTTAACATCTCCCTTGAAGCCTGGAGGCTTTAAATTATTTGATCAAAATAATTGAATTTGAATTAATATGCAATATGGAAAAAATTATTAATTAATAAAGCACCGCAAATACTTTCTTTGCTCCGTTCAACATAAAAAAAAAAAATGAATTGAAAGGAGACAGAATAAACCGTTTACCTGCTCTGTCTACGTCAACGACTTATATATATATATATATATATATATATATATATATATATATATAATATAATTTTTTTTATTTCGATGATAGTTATCATATAGATCCCTAATGTTAGTGAAATTTGAACAAGATATTGAAATATAACTTGTCCAATTATATCTACAGTGGTCCTATATACACTTACAAAGTTCGGAGTTTATCTGGATTTATCTAATAAATATGTAACCCTTATACAAATCACTATGTGACAATAAAATAATAAATAAATAATCATTTGATGCATGAAAAATATAAGCGTGAAAATAAACTTATTTGTTTATTGAAATTATAATAATACTCAGTATCTTAATATTTGAGTCTTAATTTAAATTTTAATGTTATGTGTTATTCATCTATTAAATAATGAATTTCATAATTTATAAAATTACTTAACTATTATCTACTAGATGACTGCTAAATTAATTGACTCTGAAATTTTAGAACACCTGAAATTACTCTTAAAATAATTATTATGCTTATTTATTTTAGGTATGTGCATTTAAAATTGAGATATTAGTTAGTTTAAATCCATTAGCACAACCAATATGAAATAGAATTATGATTATAAAAAAATAAAAGGATAGGTTGTAGCCATAGTTGGACTTCTCACTATTATTGCAGTTTTAAATTTAAACAAAAGTAGAATAAATTATAAATCACATTGTCCCTAAGAGTGTGGTCGGGTTGGTTATCATGTTCGTTGTAGAGTTGTATAAGCTCGGATTCTATTCTTAGGGATAGAAAGGAGGTTAAAAAATTATATTTAGGCTTACCCACCCCATTTCCTTTTAAAAAAAAAATTATAAATCACATTAGATAAGCATTGTGATCATTTTATCCAGGATTAATGATGTATCTCTATATAATATAAACATACCATTGGGGGATCTTGTTACAATTTTATTATAATTCTTGGACCTCAACTGATAATAACATTTTCTTCAAGTTTATTTTTAATTTCACTCATCAATTATTCAGTGCATGCACTTTATGTCAATTAAGGGGGCCCTCATGGGTCCGAGACCCATGGTTTCTTTCTGATAAAGAGCCAAACGTATTAAAAGAAAATTAGTAAACTAAACAACCATTCAAGCTTTGTGTTGTCACCAGCTAATAGGTCCCACTGCATCATGCTCATAGAGTCATAGTTCGTAATTTAGAAGTGGTAACTCCGCATCTGGCATGTCATTTTTCACCTTTCATCTTTATTATAATATAAAGTAATTACTTGTTTTGAATACTTTTTTTCTCTCTATGATTTTTATATGATTTAACTATTGTAATCATTATCATCACTCATCACTATTCTTGTTATTTAATTAGTTAATTATATTTTTCAACATCCTTCTCGCGTAGTTCCACCTTAGAAATTGAGTTCAATGCATCAATTCATAACATCTAAAATATAATGAGAGTTACAGATTAGTTTTTAATTATCATAACTTTAATCGTTGGATTCTTAGTTATAAGCTTAAACTTTTTTATTTACATATAGATGTCACTGGATATGATATTAGACCTTTTGATTTAGTAATATAGTATGGTGTTTAAATTTTAGAAACAAATGGGTTGCATTTAGAGATTTTACTATCCATTCATATAATCAAAGTGCTCAAAAAGTTTTTGGTAAATCATCTGTAATGAAACTTAATACGTAGAATACACTCTCTATCCAATTTTGGCGTGAGTAAGATATTTTAAATTTAATATCTCTACTTACTTCGATATTAATTGTCAAACCAACTAGGTACCCATAAGCTTTACAAGGATACCATCGGAACTAAAAAACTTTGTACAATGTTTTACAAATTTTACACTAAAAATTGTAAAATTATGGTTCCTGTTATGACCATATCTTAATGACAAAACCATATCCTAATGAAGAATATTTGAAGAGAATATTTTATATAGGATGGTCCTGAAATGGGAGTGCCCAATAAATGCACGAAACGTATTTTAATTTACTTTTCAATCTCTTATGATTTTTATTTCCAAAAAGAATGTTTATATGTCAAAATATTGTTGAATAGGGATGCATATATATCACATGGTACGCCTAGGGGCCGGCTCAAGAATAATATTGGGTCTTAGGCAAAAATTTCAAATAAATTTTTTAATTAAAATTTATTATACTTTAGGTGTACCATTGTCGAATAGGTTGTAGCTTATGATGAGGGTCTTAGACAGGGTCTCATTATTATCTATTAAAAAAGCGTGATTGATAGTTATTAGATAAGAATGTATACGTAAATAAATGTCAGTTTGTACACTAATTCACACATGATTGAAGATTATTAAAAGAGCAAAAATGATTAGCACTTAATTGAAATTTTATAAGATTTTATTTTAGTTTTAGTTTGAAGAAATAATAAATTACATATAAAGATGTCATTAGAAAGAGTCATTGGCATAAAAGAAAATTAACTATAAAAGAAAATTAAATTTTGAGTTTAAACTAGGAAACAAATACATACTACCTTTAGAATATTGGTGGGCCCTTAACATATATTTACAAAGAATTTTAATCGGCTTATAGAAAGAAAGAAAATAAAGTTGAGCCACTAGTTGTTTGTTAGCAGTCACAGCTCACAAAATTTTTTTGTTACATATTAATATTTTCTTTTCGAAATGTTTGTAAACTTTTGCTTTGATACAAAAAAAAAAAAATTGTAAGGTAAACGGACCCTATATTTAAGATATAGATGGAGAGATTCAAGAAAGATATGGTAGGCATGGACAAACAAGAAAGCTCCTCAAGATGATGATTTTAAAAGTGTCTACAAGAACAAATGAGCAGTAGTGGCCAAATAATGTGCATTAATATCTTACTCTGTACAAGGATGGGCACAAACCAGCACATGCAAACAAAGTGTATGGCTGTAGAGCAAGAGCAAGAGAATCCATTAATATTTGAGGTGTAATAATTGATGTTTCCTACCAATGGGAAAAGAGATAGACAAGAAAATGGGGCAATGATAGCTGCCAAAGAAAGGTTTTCAATCTGTGCACTCATCAAGCACATCATTGGGGGCCCAAAAAGTATTTCTAGACACCAATTATAGCTTTCAATTACTGCTTCATCTTGCTTGCTGTATTGAAATGTAATTTCATTCAGGGAAATGCCCATGATAAAAGTGTTCAATAAAAAGGATCCATGAAATTTGAAAATGCACGAATGTTGGTAATGGCACTAAATTAATTGGCAAAATAGAATAACTTGGACATTGTAAATGATGTTGAGTTTTATGTTCTTTAACTTCGGTGAATGATGGTTTCGTAAGCCAAGCTAATCATAATGAAAAATGGCTTGCAGCTTCAAAAGTGTGGCATAAGTTTGCAATTTTATGCTTAATCAAATTGTAGATTTGGTAATATTATCCTGTGACATCCTGCATCGCTGGTAAAAACTAACAGGGGATACGTTCTTTATGTCTAGAATTCTCGACAGATGCGTTTAATCCATGAGGGTGAATGACAAATGTTGAAGTCCAAAGCAAACAATATCAACAATCAAGAGTCATGCTTAAAAGTTTATGAAGCCTTTTGCAACCTCAATTTTTTTTCTTTTTTTTATGAACATGCACTGCATAGCTCTTACACTTGAGCCAAACAGGCAGTTTATCCCACCTTTTTCAGTATCATACATCTCCCAGAGCACACAATACAGCAAGAACTGACCACAGCATCAAAATTTGTATAACTCAGCTAAACAATGTGACATTTCAGTTACAAACTATGAGTACACAAAAAGCTCAAGGAAGAAATCACATAAGTTACAACCTGTTGACGAGAGAACAAAACTGAGCATATTAGTCAGTGCCAGTACCCGATCAGGAACTCATCCTCGAATACTAAATCGCCTCCATCCATTTTTACCATTCCAAACAGCTTTAGCAGCTTAACTAGTGTCATCCTCATAACCAGAGTATCCCCTGTGATCACAGCTTCTGAAACCTCACTTTGCCTCACTTTGTCATTTCCAGCATAGAAGAAGTTGTCACGGGAGCCTCCTACTTCTGGTTGCAGCATAATTAAGCATCCTACCTGGGTCATTACCTAAATCAAGCAACCATATTTGTTAGTAATTACCAGAAGGGTAAATTAGCATATTTAGTGTGAGCACAGAAGAATTGGAAATGCACATAGAACTTAAACATAGCAATAAAATTCTGGTGATTATGTAGCAGGGCATTTTTGAAAACCAGATTTTAGCGGCATACTTGTATGTAATCAAAGCCTGAGGTATGGCATCACTAAGTTTTGCCTACTTTTTAAGGTTAGTGATGACAGAAAAATTAGCAAGAAAGGGCATTCAGGGGCAAAACACAAGGCATCATTTAGCATCCAACTTTAGCTACATGCTGAAACATGAATTACATATCTTTATGGCCATTGTGGGCATGTTTTTCAATGCATACTCAATTTCTACAAGTGGTGATTAAGGTTAAAAGGTGAAATGAATTACTTAATACACTGCTAGCCAGAAAAGTACTTTGGAATTGATGGTCAGAAGAAGCTTTCAGAACCAGGCATCATTCTGAAGTAGGCTCAATCGTAAACAACATTGAATAGCTTGCGGGTGGTAGAAAAGAAAAACTCTAAATCTCAGCAAAAAGAAACTAAAGGATCCAGACAACTTTTCTGCACAAAACAGTACAAGGAAGGAGGTAGCTAATCAAGTACATAATAAGATCATGCATTAATAGAAGGATCATGTGATAAATTCAATTGAAACCATTCTAGTCTGATTTTGGATTAATTAGAAGATATCTTGAAAATTACAAAATTCTTGAAATGAGGTATAAATCAAATCAGCACACAATGAATATGGAGTTGGTAATCTCTCTCTTTCCATTATAAATGACGTTGAGAGGTAGGACACACTGGGCTGGCATTCAGTAACATGTCGGTGCTTTAGCATTTTTTGTTCTTACCCAAATTAATGTATGAATAGGGATTGAAAGCTCGGAGAATCCGACTAATATGCATCAAGTCACATCCTTTTACCTTACTGACAGAACCTACCAACCACACCCAGAGTGACATGCTTCAACATGTTTCTTATCAGGCTAGTTTGACAGATGTTGATCCTACATCCACCCACGATAGGGCTCAGCGAAAAATGGATTTGTGTACACTGAACAGCCTGATCAATGTAATACTACAATTTGTATTAAAAACTGTGTCTGTAGGATTTCCAGTAAAATAGCAGAAAACTGAATATGGGTAAAGGGATATAAAAACTAAATAGAAAAATATCCCATTCTGATTAACATATACCATGATTAGAAGGTTATAGACTTTCAGCATTAGCGAATACAAGTTTATGCACTGTGAAGAAGGTCTCGAGTACAAATCATACCCTTCATTAATATTGTGCTCTTTTTTTTATTTTAAATACAGGTTTTGCCAAAATCATGCAGGACCTCTCCAAAATTGGAGCCATTTACTAAGTGCCTTTTCTATTTTGTGTTTTAGTTGCAAACTTAAAAACTGTCAAATTTTCTCAATTATCTTGCTGATTTGGATATTTATAGGAATGGCTCAATTACTCTGATCACTAAAACCCAAACCAGCTACGGTTTGAAGTCATTTAGAAAATCTTCCAGTGTAAGAACTCCCAGCCCTCAGTAGCCTTTCACACTATGCGTTTCAATAGTGCACGCGCGCACACACACACAGAGGTATGAAGGCAGATGCACACATGCACATAGGTGCAGAGGCAAGGTTGGAAGCAGGCAAACAGACACAACCAAGAACATTTTTCGGGCTTCTACTTAACTTTCTAGTTCAGTGAATCCATTCTATTTATAGGGAGCAAAAGGATGAATTGGTTGAAAATTGGTAAATGCCAAAAGCCAATATTTAATTGGTAAATGACAAAAGCTCTAATAACCTAAAACTAAATGTCAACAAACATGTGAAGATTATGAAAACAAAAGCTTCTCTACAAGTGAAGGAAATGCCACAAGAAGTTATGGGGTTGGAAGGGGGGATGATGTTGCTGCCACTCGAGTGAACTTCCAACAAAAATGGTAAAATCTCTTTAACAACGATGGAGAAACTAGAGCCTTTCCATTCTCACTTCTTGAAAATCAATTCACACTGCAGTCTCATGACCCAACTACTTCAGTACAGCTTGATAAATCCTGTTTTTGTTTTTGTTACTTTCCATACTGGTCAACTAAGCCAATATTTTAATTGAATTATGAACATTTGGTTCCTATAAGCCATCTAAGAGCTTCACAAATATCTCTCACCCTCCCAACGCGTTCATCTAGCATTGTCACTGCCAGTCGATGGTCTTTAGTACTCATCACCAAACTCTGTAAGAGTATTTGATCTCACCTTCGCCTTGTTTCTAACTCTTAACATATATCGATAAACAACAACAGAAGTTTTCCTTATTCCATCTTTCTTGAAAAAACTTCATAAATAAGTCCTTTCCTGAATGCCAAAAATTTTGCCCCAAACATAAGCCATGGCTACTCTGATCATATTTCCCCTTTACTTGATGGGCATCTCAGAGTGACAAAACACTCCCAATGTACTTCCATTTCATCCATCCATTTACAATCTTATACTAAATTGAAAAATGATTCAGATAATCAACTAAACCCACACAATCGGGAGATTAACCAAGAGACACATATAACATCAAAAACTTATTTTCATCATCTACAATGAATTTTCTCCTACTCTTCAACCATAAAATTAAATTAGTTAAATGGCAAACAAAGCATGACAAAAATGTAGGTAATCAAGCACATTATTACCTCAATCATAAGCACACCAGGCATAATAGGCCTCGCAAGGAAAATGCCTAGGGGAAAAAATTATCATTTATAGTCACATTCTTTATACTTTACAGCCACAGCTGACACCCCTGGATTGTTCTCTATCAACTAACAGAAATGGAAACCTATACAATTAAAAACCCGAACTTTTTTTTTTTTTAGAAAAACAAGAGATTGATAAAAAAAAAAGGGGGCCACAATTGAACATTATAATAATTGAATCACCTGTGGGGCCAGATTTCACGTATTTGATTAATATCGTGATTAATATCCATGACTATAGGATATGCTGGGACCTGCACACTAAGCGAATGAAATAACAAAAGGGTTTTAGGGTTTATTTTGCTTTATCTGAAACAAAAGCAAAAATGGGATTGGAGAAAATGTGCTTACTGGTTTCAATGGGGGTGATTTTGTCAGTGTCGTTTGGTCCATTGAGAGAACTAAATATGAGTGAAGAGCGAGAGATGAAACTGAGTTGGTGGCAACAGTTTGCATATTTTTCCTTTTAAGCAGAAGTTGAACTTGCTCAGTCAAATTTGACGAGGAGAAATGGATTTGCAAAATTTCAGATGAATGAAAGGGGCATTCCGAGAATCGAACTCGGGACCTCTCGCACCCAAAGCGAGAATCATACCACTAGACCAAATGCCCTGTGTAACTTTTTGTGAAGACATTTTATATATATCGTGAAATTGTCCAGTAACATGAATTACGTTCAGCCTTAAAATTTACGTACTGGAGGACAAGTAACAACAAATAAAAAGCTAATGTCCACGCTAATTAACACTGCTACCTGTCTTTATTTTTTAATAATTGATTAAATATATAATTATTAAATTAATTTTTTTAATTAATATACATAATTAATAATTAAAAAAAAAAAAGAAGATAAAATCCTAGTTCAATTAACAATTCGCTGTGTTACATACGGGGACTCAAAGCTTTACATAATTGTTTTGAATCATCCACCTGAGGCTCCAGTGATTTAAATGACATTTATAAGCCCAATATGCCCATCCAAATGTGGCACGCCCATAAACATCTAGTTGAGCGTTTGCAAATCTTTGGTAATCTCGCTTTGATGCTCCTTTTGCTTCCCATTCACAACTCCATTCCCCTGCAAAAACAACATACCACTATCTTAATTAGAAACCCTCTGTTTCGATACAATACACAAACAAACTTTGGTCAAACAGCTTCTCACTGTTCTCCTTGTTAGCTCGCTCTGCAGTGCGAGATGTAACATAAATGGAGCTGACTTACCAACAAAACTTAGAGGGCCATCGGGTGTTGTGACATTCCTGAGATCAGAAGATCTTTGACTATAGATATAATCAATGTTCTGTTGCACAGACATCTTGTTAAAATCATCCCAGAAGAGGTTGTAATAATGCACATCAATCACTACGCGGCTAAGGTTGCTTGCAAATGAGAGCAGCTCAGTCCACTCTCCTCCCAATCGGTTGGAAAGAATCACATAAGCACTTGAGCTGTATTTCCTCACAGTATCATATCCTGCTTTGTAATATCTTTTCAGACTGTCTAATTTAAGATCAGGCGCCTTAGGCTCATTCATCAACTCAATTGCCACTAGACTTGGATGATTAGCATACCTGCATGGAATAAGAATGTGATTGGTATTGCATTCAATTCTAATAAATTTCAGGAGATACTTTTTAAGCATGTTTATAGAGTTCCTCTTTTATATGGTTCTCACCCATTTTGCAAAATGCAAACTTGAGCACTACATTATTGTTTTACAGCAGAATCGAGCGGAACAACAATGTAGTACAGAACGTAGCAAAACAACTACGTATCGCTATGAATTGTATTTTATAAAGCATGGATGCATGCACTTGGGAAATTTTAGGTGCCTAATTAACTTGAACGATGAGTTCAATTCTTACAAATTTTATATATGTTTATATGTTACAATTTGAGAAGAATTTGTATCGCTCCAAGCCGTATTTCGTAAATCGTAAATATTTGCGCCTGAAAGTTTTAAGAAAATAATAATAACCTCGATGCAAGAAAGTCTATGATAGCCACAGTTTCCTGGATGTCAGAATCACTCCATTCCTGAAATCCATCTCTAGATCCGCTGTGAGGAGAGCCATTTTGTGAGACTCGAAGCGCATGCAAATCCACAATCACCTTCATCCCATATTTCCTTCATTGATATGAAAAGAAATAATTAACATAAACACTTTAAAAATGAAGAATTTACGTATATATTTTTCCGTAAGTGAGGTTGATTTGATAAATACTCACTGTGCCCATTTGAAAGCATTGTCCAAGGCTTGCAAAGAGCCCCCAACAAAAGGTTTTGGGGGCTTTGGATCATATGCTATCCACCACCCAACTGGAATTCTCACAGCATTGAGACCATTTTCAGACATGAATTTGAAATCCTCCTCAGTGATGTAACTTTTCCAATGATCCTGGAAAGTATGTACAGATCATATGAATTGTTTTCCTACTAAATTGTTCGCAGTAATACAAAGAATTGATTAACTCTTACCTGCATGAATTTAGCAGCTTTGTCCGGGCCATAGCCATTTGTGATTTGGTACTCACCGCGCATTGTACTAACAATTGTCATATTAAAAACAGATGGATCATTTTCTTCCCAAGTACTTGAGCCTTCATAATCTGCAGTTACTTGCATTTCTGATTTTGCCTAAGTATATTGTAAGAACAAATTAGTGATGCAATTTACCAGAATTTGATCTTCAAGTTGCGTTTACTATTGTCAAGTGTACCTGAAGAAAATACCCATTTGATGCTCTGAAACGAACACGATTTGGCTCACCATTTTTCCTTGTAATCTGAAATGTCTCTGGAATTTTTTCTGTTATTGAAACTGCTACTAGCTTGTTTCCTTGATTTTCTAATCCAATAAAATTCTTATTGCTCAATCTGAAACTGTAAAATGTCTCATTGATCCTCCACAACTGTGCGTTAGAAATCAAAGCAATATTAGCAAGATATAAACGAGCAATAGAAAATGATTATGCATTATGCCTAATGAAAATATTATGGTCTGTTTTAGTAACATTCACCAAATGGTGTGTGATTTTGACAACTACTTTTAGCTTATTGGACCAACCGTGAAAGTTTGCCAGCTTGAGGCTGAACTTGAATTATGGTTGGCCATCAAGATTGTTTCACTTCCATTTTCTGCAGTGAGATACTTTTTCAGCTTTGATGATAGTAATTGCACTTGAGATCCATCCTACCAAAAAATCGAATCAAGTTAATAACTTTGAAAAAATTTTCCCAAATTGAAAAGCCAAAAAAAACTCGATCATCAATGAAGCTTATAGTACCAAAAGATCATTGTTTTTAATTCTGTTAAACATATTAGGCTCCATCCATCCTTCTGTCACAAGCCAGTTACCTAAGCTAGCAGCTTTAAGTGGTAAATTAACAGAGTTGGGAGATGCGTGTGAATGAGAAAGAACCCATGAGAGGTAAAATGAGAAGAGAATCGGCATCGAAAAATAGAAATTCATTTTATTTTCCCATCTTGTAAAATGAAAATAAGTGTTTCTGACTATATATAGAAGACATAGCCACCGAATTTACAGGGGTTACCATTCAGGAATGACTTCACAAGAAGGAAATTGACCGAGTTTACAGGTAAAATTTCAAGGGTTAAAATAGCTCTGTTTCTTGTTCAATTGTCGAATCAAATTTGTTTCTCTTAAAGGTCTACCTAATTGCTACTTGTAAGCTATTATTTAGGCAATGTTAGTGTGTGTGTGAGCATAAATTTAATGTATGCTTGTAATGTTATGATCTTTAGGAAAGTT
>CM046813.1:1700109-1733128 GCA_025617385.1 Murraya koenigii | reverse complement strand
AATGAGTTTGTGTGACCACCTCTCTCATAGTCATTGACTTTTCAAGACTTGCTTCTCTTGGATCGTTGCCTCCCATTGTCATGTTGCTTCTATGGCTTGTAACAAATCTTAGCTTTTTATTTGTTCCCACAGACAGCGCCAAAATATTGATGCAAATTTCTAGTCGCTCATTCCTCAAGCAAGTTCTCCAACTAGCTCTTGAGTTTCTCTATTCATTGAAGTAGTGATTGCCTTGTACCATGTGTTCATAGAAAAAGTGTCAGAAATCACTGGGTATTTTTTCGACGAAGACCCTCCGATGCCCAAGTCAGTAATTGGGCTAACTTTTAGAAAATTCTATCTCAATGAAAGAAGTACAAACACAGGAAAGAAGCTCACTCCCTTTTTTTCTTGGTGCCGCTTATAACATGATGAGAGCTCGCTTGACTGCCGTGAACATTCCTGCTCTTCCTAGCTTAGCCCGAGCAGACTACGAGCTCCTAGTCTCAGCTAGCTTGATATCGAGTAGGATTGCCTTTATATTAGAGATCAGTGCTTCTGTTTTGGCTAGCTTAACCTCAAGTAGGCATGCTCTTTATTTTCCAAACATATATATATATATATACACACAAGCAAGAAGATATTAAGAAGTAGCCAGGGTATGGGTTACCTTGAACAATTTTAGCTCCTTCAGAAATTGGAAAGCAGGACCGCCCTGGGTTCCTCCAGGATAAAATTCCATGTCAGCAACATGATGCAATATGGTGTTACCATTTATATCTACTCTTGAAGCCGATCTGGGAACACAAAATTCCAAATTATGTATGCATTTAACGATCTTTTCTTGACGATACATTATCGCAAAATGCAACACATTCTGGCTTTTATCATTTATGTAATCGACTGCTTCAGGATGTTGTTCGAGTATCGCTTCAAAAATCTCAGTTATTCCATTGCTGGCTGCAAGCATTAATGGTATCTCACTCAATGAAGATTGAGTTGTCTTGTGATCTGCATCTTTCTTATCATAATAACTCTTCTTCTTCGATAAATCATTGTACGGCTGCACCAGCAATTTCACAACATCTTCAGCCGAACCATCAACAAGTTTTTTTTTCCTTGATCATAGATCCTTTGCCTAATCCTAAGGAAATTGTTTCTTTTTCTTTATCTATTTCATTGCACTCAATTTTCTTCACCCAAGAATCGTCTTCTTCCACCGGTAATTTGACCAGTTCAACTCCATGTTTTTGCTTTTGCTTTTGCTTCTAGATTTTTCCTATCAACACATATCCTGGCCATGCATCACCATTATTAAAACTAAATTATATATATCCTTTCAAATTAATCTATATATTGAACGTTAAACATGTTGCTGGCTGTTCATCACTCTAATATAATTTAGAATAATGACACTTGTAAAAATAATAATAATAATAATGTACAAAATTACTAAAGACAGAATGTATCTTTTTTGTCTTTAATGATTTTGTGTTATTTTTTGTGTACATATCACTACTCAAATTATGCACGAGTTTCATATGGGGAATTGATGAATTAAATTTGAATACGTACCAATCATCTGCCTCCAAATAGAAATGTAAATCTTTGAAATTGCTGCATTTTGAGAAACTAAGTCAGGCAAAGTTTTAGAACTATGTAACCTTAAGGCTACGTAGAAAAGGAAAACTCGGACTCGGTTAAAGAAAAATATATTTGTAAGTAGAAATAATGGAAGCTAAAACTCAGATCTAGAAAGATAAAAAAAATTAATTAAATAAATCAAGTCTTTGCATCAAGTAGATGGGGGAAGATGTTTGTATTAGTCGGTAGAAACTAAAGAAAAATTCGAAACAACGGATGGGCAAATATACAATAGTGATCATAGTACTTAAAAGACTTTCTCTAAATTTGCATGCCACTATAATTTTCGTACGAACTAACTTTTATGCCTTTCTTTTAGTTTTTTTTTTTTGGGTATTGTGGAATTGTGACTTAACCTTTTTAATATTAAGGTGTTGTAACCTTTAAGATATAATTACTGTAAAAGAAAAAGTTATAACTATGAAATAAAAATCAATATAATACATTAATATTGATTTTTTATCATACCATTTTTGTTTTTTAAATAAAAATTTTGATAAAAATGGTAAAGATGTTATAGGTTGTTGGCCGATCAGTTGCCAGTGGGGACCGACTGTCTTTGGGCCATACTGTAGCTGAGGATGTCCCCTCGGATGATAAGGGTCATGAGGATGGTATTCAGGCGGAGGTGGGTGATGTATTGGGCACGAAACAGCCTCATAGGGATGATAATGTTAACATGCACGTGAGTTTTAACAGTCATAGTTCTGAGATTCTGGAGAATGTCTCAGTTGCAGGGAGGGATGCCTTGGTATTTCTAGATCTGATATTGATTGTCGTTTTGAAGATTCTGGGGACATGGAGGACGGGAGATTCTTGACTGATCCGGAGGATGTAAATACTCTATTATCTATGGATGCAGTGATTAGTAGTTTGTCTAATAAGAGGGTTGCTAGCTCTTCCCCGGGTTTTTCTGTGGTGGCGGGCCGTAAGACCCGCAAGGCTTGGTGGCGGGGTAGGAGTCGATCCCCACCCCAATGATTAATACCCTTATCTGGAACATTCGGGGGACAAGTAAGGCCCCCGCGGTCCACCGATAGCGGAAATTGATACGGATGCATAGATTGGCCTTGGTTTGTGTTTTGGAGCCTTTTTTTACTATTGAGAGACTGGAGAGCCCTCGTGTTCGCATTGCGATGGATCATGGATTTTCTTCCCATTCTGGGAAAATATGAGTGTTTTGGTCGGCGCTTTTTTCGGTGGAGGTTCTGCAGGACATGGGCCAGGTGGTTCATTGCCGGGTTAGTCACTCTTCCTTTCCTGAACCAGTCTATGTTTCATATGTATAAGCCAGTTATGCTAAGATTGTGAGAGAGGATTTGTGGGATGACCTTGTTTCATTTGCTGAAAGTCATAATGGTCCTTGGATGGTGGGTGGGGATTTTAACGTTGTGCGATCTCTTTTTGAGATTTGGGGGCATGCACCGCCTCAGGATGCCATTGATGATTTTAATGCAGCATTATTGGATTGTGGCTTGGATGATATGGGTTCTACAGGGAGTCCTTTCACCTGGACCAATGGGCGCACTTGGAGACGATTGGATAGGGTTGTGTGCAATGCCCAATGGTCGGGGTTCTTCTATACTTTTCAAGTTTCTCATCTGAATCACACTGGGTCAGATCATTCTCCCTTACTATTATCATGTGCTAGATTGGTTGGTGGAGGTCCTTCTAGGTTTCGATTTTTACATACTTGGCTTAAGCAACCTGGGTTTATTGATGTTGTGAGGCAGTCTTGGGGTGCTCCGGTTGTTGGCTTTGGGATGAGGGCTTTTCAGCAGAAGCTTATGAGATTGAAGCTTTACTTAAAAGGCTAGAACAAGGAGGTGTTTGGTAATGTGTTTGATAGGGTTAAGGAGGCTGAGAAGAAGGTTGCTCGGATGGAGGGCCAGTATGATCTATCTAGTTCAGCTGACGATCGTGCGGCTTTCTCTGAGGCTCAAGCACGACTGCAGCATGCATTACTTTGTGAGGAGATCTTTTTACGAAAGCAGTCGAGTGTTCGTTGGGTTAGGGAGGGGGATGCTAATACCCGGTTCTTCTATGCCATGATTCGAAAGAAGCATCGGTTCTTTCATGTCCATCGGATCCAGGATGCATCGTCTGCATGGATTACTGAGACTACTGCCCTAGCTGAGTCTGCGGTTGATTATTTTTAGGGTCTATTAGCGGGAGGTCCTAGTCAGTTTCAGTTATCAGATTTTGAGTTTATTCCTTCTCTGGTCACTGCTGAGGATGATATGGATCTGTGTAAGGAGCTAGATTTAGAGGAGTTACAGTGGGTCGTCTTTTTTATTGACCTTGACAGTGCCCCGGGTCCTAATGGTTTTTACAGTAAGTTCTACCAGGCATGCTGGGATGTGATTTCTGGTGATTTATTGGCTGCTGTTCATGATTATTTCGGGGTTCTGCTACGCCTAGGGGATTCCAAAGTACTCTTTTAGTTCTTCTTCCTAAGAAGGACTCTCCTGTCTCTTGGACTGATTTTCGGTCAATCAGCTTGTGTAACGTGAGCAATAAGGTTTTAACTAAATTGCTTGTTATGCGATGACACCAGTGTTACCTCATATCATTTCTCCATCTCAGAGTAGTTTTGTACCAGGTAGGAGCATTCATGATAAAGTGTTGTTGGTTTAGGAGCTTATTCACGATCTTAGTCATCGTACCCGGGGAAGTAACGTGGTACTGAAGTTGGATATGACTAAGGCATATGATCGGATGTCATGGTCCTTTGCCCTTCAGATGTTGCGGTGCTTTGGTTTCTCAGAGCAGTGGATTTCTTTAGTTCGAAAGGCGATATAAGGACCTTGGTTTTCTGTGTTGGTTAATGGGTCAGCCATGAGTTTTGTCAGTCTTGGGGTGGTCTTCGCCAGGGTGATCCACTATCTCCTTGTTTGTTCATTATTGCTGCAGATTTTTTATCTAGAGGCCCGGATCACTTGTATACTTCACACCCTTCCTTGAGATATTGCTCTTTTAGTTATCTTCTTATCTCCCATTTCAGTTTTGCAGATGATATTGTTCTTTTTTAGAATGGGAGTAAGGCTAGCCTCATGCGGCTTATGGGTTTCCTACATCATTATAAGGTCGTTTCAGGCACTGGTTAGCCGAGCAAGAGCGACTTTTATGTTGGGGGTTCAGTTTCTACTTCACGTGGTGCTATTATTCATACAGTTACGAGGTTCCAACAAAAGCAACTCCCTTTTTCTTATCTTGGTTACCCAGTGTTTGTTGGGAGAGTCAAGATTGCTCATTTTGATGATCTGATTCGGAGGGTCTGAAAGAGGATTTCTGGTTGGGCAAATCGGTTGCTCCTATTTGGGGGAAAATTAGTGCTTATATGGCATGTTTTATCATCTATGCCTTTGCACTTATTTCATGTTACGCGACCGCCAATTGGGGTTATCCAGCAGTTAAAGCGGATGTTTACATGTTTCTTATGGGGTGACTATGGACCTAGACGAAGGATTCATTGGTGCCATTGGCCGAGGTGTGCTTTCCTCAGAAGGATGGCAGTTTAGGTATTAGGTCATATCGTGATCTAGCTGAAGCTTTTGAGCTTAAGCTTTGGTGGAGATTTCGGGAGCAACGTTCCTTATGGACTTCATACATGAAGTCTAAATATTGCAGCAAGGATCATCCCGGAATGGTACGTTTTCGTTACCCAACTTCTCCTCTCTAGAAGCATCTTTGCTCCATCCGAGATGTTCTCGAGCCTCATATTCATTGGTTGGTGGGTGTTGGTGATTGTAGTTTCGGTATGATCATTAGCTGGGATCACTCCCTTTGTCTTTTTATAATTCTGGTGCCCCTTCGTCCGCTCCGGTGTCTTTTTATTGGCATGGTACAGTTTGGGATAGAGGTAAGCTTCACGTCGCCTTACCCACGCCGATGAGTTGAAGCGATTGTCGTCTGTATCCAATTTCTACTGGCGTGCTTGATGAGACTCGATGGGATTCACTCATCGATGGTGTTTTTCATTCTGATCGGCTTGGGAGATAATGCGATGTGCCAAGCCACGAGATAAGGTTCTTTCTATAATTTGGCAGCGCCATATTCCGTCTCGGTTATCTTTCTTCCTTTGGCGATTGTTGCGAGGTTTTCTGGCCACCGATGATGCCTTGAGTATGCGCGGATTCTGTATGGTTTCGCAGTGTTTTGTAGGCAGGCTGCTGAGACTTCTCGGTACTTATTTCTTAAGTGCCCTCGTGTTAGCCAAGTGTGGGAGTATTTTTATCGTTGTTTAGGGATGCGGCGGACCATTTTTCTATCACCCCATGCTTTGCTTCGCCATTGGCAGAGATGTGCTTCTTCTCGATCTCATTTTCGAGTTATTTTACCTTGCTTCATTCTGTGGCATGTGTGGAAGGCTCGAAATGGATTCAGATTTGATTTGCACTCATTTCTATGGATGCGGTTATTTTTTGAGTGGTGTCGGACATTCGGCTTGCTGGCTCTGCTTTTGGTTTCAAGCCGTCTTAATTGCAGGGAGTACTAGATTCTCGACTTGTGGATGGGTCGCTAGTGATTGATTCACCCCAGCTGCCTATTCGAGTTGTTGTTTGGACGCGACTGCCACTCGATGCGATCAAGTTGACTGTTGATGGGTGTTCGAGGGGTAATCCTGGGTTGTCCGCTGCAGGGGGTGTTCTTCGAGATTAACGGGGTATGTTTTTGGCAAGGTGGCCATCATCCGATCCTTTATGCGAAACTTATAGCTGTTAATGAGGGTTTGGAGCTGGCGATCTAGCTGGGTTATTCTGTTGTGGAAGTAGAGTCTGACTCGGCTACTGTAGTTTCCTGGGTCCTCTTGGACAGTTCTGTCAAATGGGATTATGCTTTGACCTTGCGTCGAGTTCGATCTTTGGTGTCCTCTCATTCAGTTGTGGTTAGGCATGTGTATTGTGAGGCTACGTCTGCAGCTGACTTTTTGGCCAATTGCGCTTGCACTTCTCGTTTCAATCGTTGATTTTTATCGGTCCGTGATCTGCCCATAGGATTATCTAGGATTATTCATATGGATGCTCATTCGGTTCCGCATATCATAAGGTAGTTTACTATATTACCGTTTGTATGTTTTCACTTATTGAGGAGGTTTTGGTTCATGTCCCCCTCCTTATGTATGTGGTTTCTATTGCATGATTTATTTTACAGGTAGGGGTCTCGCCTAACCCCCATCATCTTGGTGGCTTCAATAAAAAAAAAAAGTCATTATAGAGAAAAAACTATTCAAGATGCATAAGAAATGGATTCCACTGCTCATGTTGTCAAGGTTCATGTAGATGCAGCCATTAGATATAACGTAAATATGGCAGGCTTGTTGAAAAAATCATGTAATTAGGGACTCAGATAGAAAAAATCATGGCTACAGAAATTCAACAAACTTGTTGAAATAATCAAATTGAATTGATAAGTTTGTTTGGACACTTAGAAAATCATAAAGAAAGTAAAGATGAATATTCTATATCTTTTTTTCTTTTTCTTGTTAAATTCTAATTACAAACTTAGTAATGTTTATATATGCACATGTTACAGCACAGAACAGAATCTAAAGCAAGTATTGACAGAATATAGAGCTCCTTAACAGCCCCTTTAAAACTCAAGGGGCATAGATGCACATTCTGTTTGGCTCTAAAGTATTTGAAGTGAGTGTATGTGAGAGGCTTTGTCAAGATGTATGCAATCTGCTCTTCACTTGGGATATAGTTGATTTCTATTTCCTTTGCAAGCACTTTATCTCTAACAAAATGCATATCTAGCTCAATGCGTTTAGTTCTTGAGTTATATTATCACACCAAATTGTAAGTAATTAAGTGTTATGTATTCACTTTCTGCACTGTACAATGATTATATCCAAGTAATTTCTGTACATACAGAGGCAAGTGCTATGTATTCACTTTCAGCACTTGATCTTGTAACAACCGTTGCTTCTTTGAAGACCAAGATATCAAGTTTCATTTTCTATCATCAATGTCACAAGCCCAATCTACAGCAGTGTAGCATAAGATTTTCATTTCTCCTCTATCTGAGAATTTTAGCCTATCATTTTCTGTCTCTTTCAAGTATCTAAGTACTCTTTTACAAGCTAATACATGTTGAAATGTTGGTGCAGATACATACTGGCTCAATTTATGTACTGCAAAAATAATCTCTAGTCTTGTCAAAACTAGATATTGTAAACCTCCAACTAAGCTTCTATAACTTGCTGCATCTTCAATATACTGATCCAAACAACCTTTAACTTTCTTTTGAAGCTTGAATCCTATAATCATTAGAGTATCACAACCTTTATATTCTAACATATCAGCTTTATTCAGTAAATCTCTAATGTATTTCCTTTGTGACAGATAGAAACTGTCTTTGGCATAAGAAACTTCTATTCCAAGGAAGTATGACAATTGTCACGGGATGGGAGTGTTGCCAGCAAACCCGTGCGGCACTTAGACAACCTTAGTCGGGATGTTGCTAAGTAAGCCTTTACGCTTCTCAATAGCTAAGCCAAGAGGTTCCTGAAATGCTAAAGAGAAGGAAGAGCTAGCGAGCAATGTAGCCAAATGCGAAAATTGTATTGATAGTAAGAAAGCTTTACAAGAGAGCTTACAAGAGATGCTTGATGCTTTGATGCTTGGATTGCTTGATTTTGTGTGGATTGATTGATTCAAATGCCTAGCACTCACCCATATTTATAGGCAAGCTTGGCTAGCTCTAGAGAATTCTAAGACCTAGAGAATTCTATACACATGTGCAACAATCTAGAGAATTCTAGCCATATGTACAAGAGTGTGCTAGTTGCTGGAATTTTGCAGAAGCTTCTAGAATCGGGCCAAGCTAGCACATCTTGGCTCATTCTCTTGGGCCATTTTTGGGCTGGAATCATGCGGCTCGTAACATCCTCCCCCACCTAAGCTCGCGGCGTCCTCGTCGCGCTCTCGTACTTGTATCTTTAGATGTGCTCTGCGAATTGCCACAATTCATCTTCACGTTCCCAAGTGGCTTCGCTCTCGGGGAGGTTCTTCCACTCGCCAAGTACTCGTAGTACGCTGGCACGCCCCTCCTTCGAATGATGCGATCAGCAAGGACGTACTCCACATCTTTGTCGAACGTGGTAACAACGGCTGTTGGGGCTCGCCTAGATTCTCTGAGTGTTGGGTCTTGCACGTCTTCGTGATATGGCTTGAAAAGACTTACGTGAAAGACCGGATGAATCTTGAGCCTTGGTGGAAGCTCGAGTTGATACGAGACGTTGCCCACACGTCGTACAATGCGGAAGGGTCCTTCGTAGCGCCTCACTAACCCTTTGTGGACTTTGCGAAGTGTCTTGAATTGTTGGGGCAGGAGCTTGATCATGACTCGATCTCCTTCCTTATACTCGACGTGCCGTCTCCTAGTATCAGCCCACTTTTTCATCTTCCTCGCGGCCTTGTCGAGGTATGCTCGAGTGATGTCCGCTTCTTCATGCCATTTGCGGGCGAGCTTGTGTGCCGCGGGGCTCTTTCCTCCGTACGTTGAGGCTATGGCATTAGGGTTCATGGGCTGGAATCCCATGATGATCTCGAATGGACTCTTTCCGGTAGCCTCACTCCTTTGGAGATTATAAGAAAATTGGGCGACATCAAGTAACTTCGCCCAATCTCGCTGATGAGCGCTCACGTAGTGCCTCAAATACATCTCGAGGAGGATGTTAATGCGCTCGGTCTATCCATCCATTTGTGGATGAAAGCTTGTTGAGAACTTAAGATCGGTCCCCAACACCCTAAAGCTTCACGATGTGTTTGATGAAGAGACGAGCTGCTTCATCCACCTTGCAATCTGCGGGTGTGGCAATGAACGTTGCATACTTGCTATAACGGTCTACCACGACCATGATGTTGCTGCAACCTTTGGACTTGGGTAAGGCTGTTATGAAATCCATAGAGACGCTCTCCCACGGCCTTGATGCTAAGGGCAGGGGCTCCAACAATCCTACCGGCAATTGGTGATCAATCTTGTCTTGTTGGCACACAAGACAAGTCCGCACATATGCCTCGATGTCGTCCCGCATACTTGGCCAAAAATATGAGTCTTGGACTAATGCGGTCGTGTGCTCTATTCCGGGATGACCAGCCCACTTGGAGTCGTGGCACTCCTTGATTACTTCTTTGCGTAAGTTTCCCCACCTTGGCACGAATAGCCGATCTCCCTTGGTGAGGAGGATGCCCTCTTCTTGCCAAAATCGCCTTGTCTTCACTTGAAGCACTTTCTCCAGAAAGTCCTTCGCCAATGGGTCTTGTTGGAGGCCTTCCTTTATGCGTGAGACAAGGTCGGACTTCGGTTGGCTCGCGCTAGAGTGGCCAATTCCACCTTACGGCTTAGTGCATCCACAACGACATTGGCTTTGTCCGGTTTGTACTCGAGCCTATAGTCGAATTCGGCGAGAAAATCTTGCCACCGTGCTTGCTTAGGGATCAACTTCTTTGTGTTTGGAAGTAGCTTGTCGCTACATTGTCCGTTATGATGGTGAAGTGTGAGCCAAGCAAGTAATGTCGCCATACTCTTAGACAATGGATGATGGCTGTCATCTCCTTCTCTGCACCGTAGTAGCGGCGTTCCGTGTCATTAAGCTTTCGGCTCTCGAACGCTATCGGGTGGCCTTCTTGCATAAGGACTCCGCCAATGGCGAAGTCGGAGGCATCCGTTTGCACCTTGAAGGGCTTTGTGTGGTTCGAAAGAACTAGGACGGGTTCCTCCGAAATTGCTTGCTTTAAGCCTTCGAACGCTTGTTGGCAACCCTCGGACCAATGCCATGTCCGATGCTTCTTGAGCAAATCCGTCAAGGGTGCCGCCTTGGCTGAGTAGCCTTGAATAAATCGGCGGTAGTAATTCACCAAGCCAAGGAATGAGCGAAGCTCGGGTACCTTTGTGGGAGGCTCCCAATCTAGGATGGCCTTTATCTCCGAGTTCTCCATCTTGAGTTTCCCGGCTGATATTTTGTGCCCGAGGAACTCTACCTCCTCTTGTGCGAATGAGCAATTCTCCATCTTGAGGTAGAGCTCGTTCTCTCGAAGTACTTGGAACACTTGTCGCAAATGTTTAGCATGCTCCTCGAGTGTGGTGTTATACACCACTATATCGTCCAAGTATACGACCACGAAGTGGTCGAGGAATGGTTGCAGCACTTTGTTTATGAGTGTGCAAAATGTAGCCGGTGCATTTGTTAGTCCAAAAGGCATAACTAAGAACTCGAAAGATCCATACCTTATGACGCATGCTGTTTTGGGCTCATCTCCTTCGGCGATGCGCACTTGGTAGTACCCGGAGCGCAAGTCGAGTTTGGTGAAATACCTTGCATTGCTAAGCTGGTCGAAAAGATCCGCTATCAAGGGTATTGGGTACTTGTTCTTGATAGTGATCTTGTTGAGCGCTCGGTAGTCGATGCACATCCGCAGCGATCCATCATTCTTCTTTTGGAAAAGGACTAGTGCACCGAATGGGGCTTTGGATGGACGAACATAGCCTGCATCTAGTAAATCCGTGAGCTGCCTTCGCAATTCTTCGAGCTCGGGAGGCGCCATGCGGTAGGGCGCCAAGGTCGGAGCCTTTGAACCTTGCTCCAACTCGATTTGATGATCCACCTCGTCTCAGGTGGAAGCTTCTTCGAGTCGAGGAGGCATCACGTCATTGAATTCCTCGAGGACGGATTGTATGGATGAAGGGACTTGGCTTGGAGCATTTGCGGAGTTCTCTCCCTCTTTGAGCTCCCGAATGGAGACCAAGAAGCTTGGGTCCTTCTTGAATCCCTTCTTGAATTGCATGGCAGAGAGTGTCTTCTCCTCGGACTTGCCCATTCCGTGGGAACCATGCACGCCTTACTCCAGTCGAGGATGCTTACGGAGTTCGTGGCTGGAAGAGGGAAGGCATGGACTTGGTCGAAGAATTCCAAGCCAAGGACCATCTTGAAGTCAACCATGGGCACAATTGAGAAATTGAGCTTTCCGCTCCATGCGCCAAGTGCAACATGTACTCCTTGTGCGGTGCCCGCAATGGGCTTGGCGGGTGAGTTTACCGCCTTCATTGTGCCTCCTTCTCTTGTGGTCTTGAGGCCTAGGCGCTTGGCCTCATCCTCGGATACGAAATTATGTGTGGCTCCCGTATCCAACAATGCGCGAACGGTGTGGCCGTTTATCCTCGCGCTAACGTACATCAGCCCTTTCTTGAGTGCCATATGTGGGCTGTCGAGTGCACCGAGTCGTTGGATAGAACCCATGTTGGGTCGGGGTTCATCCGGCGTTGGTGTGGAGGTGCCCTTGAGCTGGGCAGCGAGGGCATTCAGCGACTTCTTCTTGGGACAGTCGCGCACCCAATGACGCCCGTTGCAAATGAAGCATGGACTGCGAGGCTTTGGGGCTTCCTTCTTGCCTTCCGATTTGCCTTGCCCGCTCTTGCCGCTTGGAGGCTTTTTCTGCCCTCAGTCCTTGTGATTATGGCCCTTTTCCTTGTGACTCTCTCCCCCACCTTTGCCTTGGCTAGGCCTTTCTCATTGGATTGGGTGTAGTACTCGTGCAGCGACTCCGCGATGGCAATGGCGTCGTCAAGTGTTTGGATGCCACGCCTATCGAGCTCCATCTTGGCCCAATCCTTGAGGCCGTCTTGGAAGTAAAAGAGGGAGTCTTTATCGGACATGTCGCTTATCTCAAGCATTAGGGTAGTGAACTCGTTGATGTAGTCGTGGACGCTACCCGTTTGCTTGAGGCGACGTAGACGTGCTCTCGCCTCTTTCTCGGCGTTGCTTGGGGCAAATTGCTTTCAAAGTTCTTGCTTGAAATCTGCCCATGTTTTGATGGCGCAGATGCCTTTCCCATTTCACCATGCTTGCGATGCCACCATAGTCATGCAAGTCACCGTAAGAATGTGGGTGCGGTGCCTACTTTTGATGCCTCGTCTCTCACACCCATGGCATCAAAATATTGATCTAGCCCAAACAAGAAGTTGTCTACGATGGTTGCATTGCGTGTGCCATTGTAGGTGTCGGGCTTTGGCACATCAATGCGTCGCGCATCACCCATGTTTGTGGAAGCCGGACTAGAAGAGAGTGTGCACTTGTGCCATACCCAGTCCGAGCGTACTTCCTCTACTTCCGCGTGGACAGCGCACAGCTCATCTTGCACGAAGCTGTGGAGTTTCGTCAACTCCTCGTGAAAAGCTTGAAACTCCCCTCAAAGGGTGTTGGCTTAGTCTTGGATGAGGGCCTTGGTTGCCATTGTGAAATCGGCATATTCACCCTCTAGACCGTCAACCCTTTCCTCCAATGTTTCGAGGGAGTCCTGAGCGGCGGACATAGATGTTTCAAGCGTAGCCATGCGAGGCTCCAAAGCATTTATCGAAGCGGCCTTAGACTTGCCACGAGTCTTGGCCTGTCCGCGAGTTTCATTGCGGCCCCGGCTTGGTTCCGGGATGATCTCCCCACCCTGAGCGCCCTCTTGTGTCACGCTTGAGGTTGGAAGGTTGGCCATTGCTGCTGGAATGCGTGTGTGCAAACCTTAGCTCTGATACCACTTGTCACTGGATGGGAGTTTTGAGCAGCAAACCCATGCGGCACTTAGACAACCTTAGTCGGGATGTTGCTAAGTAAGCATTTACGCTTCTTAATAGCTAAGCCAAGAGGTTCCCGAAATGCTAAAGAGAAGGAAGAGCTAGCGAGCAATGTAGCCAAATGCGGAAATTGTATTGATAGTAAGAAAGCTTTACAAGAGAGCTTACAAGAGATGCTTGATGCTTTGATGCTTGGATTGCTTGATTTTGTGTGGATTGATTGATTCAAATGCCTAGCACTCACCCATATTTATAGGCAAGCTTGGCTAGCTCTAGAAAATTCTAAGACCTAGAGAATTCTATACACATGTACAACAATCTAGAAAATTCTAGCCATATGTACAAGAGTGTGCTAGTTGCTGGAATTTTGCAGAAGCTTCTAGAATCGGGCCAAGCTAGCACATCTTGGCTCATTCTCTTGGGCCATTTTTGGGTTAGAATCATGCGGCCCGTAACACAATGCTCTTAAATCCTTTAAGGCAAACGCTCTGCTGAATTCTAAAATAAATCTTTATTGTTCTTTATTGTTAACACCAGTAATCAAAATATCATCAACGTATATTAAAATTAGTATCATTGATCTATGTATCTTTTTAAAGAAAAGAGATGTATCGGCTTTAGAGTTTTAAAGACCATAATTTGTAATCATACAGTCTTTAACTTATCATACCAGTATCTAAAAGATTGTTTCAAGCTATACAATGTATTCTTCAATTTACAAACATAGTTGGGCTTCTGCATATCAACTTCTACGTATCAAAAATCTCTCAAGCTAGTATATATAGACATCTTCAATTAGCTTTCTATTTAGAAAAGCATTGTTTACATCAACTTGCCTTATCATCTATCTGTTCGTTATAGCCAAGCTCAATACAATTTTTACAATACATGACTTTACAATTGGGCTAAATGTCTCAAAGTAATCAATACCCTCCATTTGTTAAAAATCCTTTTGCATCCAGCCTAGCTTTATACTTAGCTATGCTTCCATCACTGTTTTTTTAATCCTGAATACCAACTTATTGCTAACAATTTTGTTCCCAGCTGAGGGTGGCACTAGTGACAAAGTCTCATTTCTGATCAAGGCTTCAGACTCATCTCTCATTGATTGATGCTAATTCTGATCACTGAGGGCTTCCTGAATTGTATTAGAGATTTTGATTTGGTAATCATTCAATAAGAGAGTCGTGGAGTGAGATTATGTTTAGGTTATGTTTTGTGTTTTGTTGGATAGTTGTTTAGGTTCAAGTTGTGTTTAAGTTGGTTCTGGATTTTGTGAAGGTGAAGAGAATGATAATGATTCTGATAATGCATGTTTAGTTTGTTCTTGTTGATATGGAGTATCTGTATGTGCAGGTACAGAAGGTGTTTGTTGATATGCTGCTGATCCTGCTAAGTAATCATCCTTAAAGCTGTTGTTAGGTAAGAATAGTGTGGGTAAATGATAGACTGATTGTGAAGAAAAGTTTGACACTGGTGTTTTATTTTTTATGTTTAGTTCAGATAGGGTAAAGGCATTATCATTTGAATATGGGAATATAGTTTCATCAAATGCCACATGTCTCAGGATATTGACCGTAACCATTATGAGATGAACTATAGCTAATAAAAATGCACTTGCTTGTACGGAACTCAAACTTGTGTTTGATAAAGTCTCTCAAATATAGATAACATAGACGCCCACCCAAAACATTTTAGAAAAGTATAATTTGGTTTGTGTCTAAATAAATTTTCATAAGGGAAAGTAAATTTTAATACAGGTGTGGGCAATATATTTATATGATATACTGCTATACGCATAACATCCCACCAAAATTTGAAATGAAGGTTTATTTAAGCTAAAAGTGTTGATCCTAATTCAACTACGTGTCTGTGTTTCCTTTCTACCAAGCCATTTTGATAATGAGTGTATGGGCATGAATTTCTAAAAAGAGTCCTGTTTTGATTTAGAAAATCAGTGAACATTCTATACTTTTCTCCATAGTCAGATTGCAACATCTTGACTTTAGCATTGAATTGATTTTCTACTTAAAGCTCAAACAATTTGAACACTTCAAAGGCTTCAGATTTTATTTTGAGTGGGAAAATCCAAGTGTATATGTTATAGTCACTAATAAAACTAATATAGTACTTATATCCATTTTTTGATACAACAGATGAAGGCCCCCATAGAACAATGTGTATTGGTTCTAACAATTGTGTGGTTGTTATTTCAATGGTTGAAAAATGTTGTCTATGAACTTTATCCAATTGGCAAGCTTCACATAAAGAATGTGTAGATGAAAAGAGAGCTTTGTGAGAGACTTTAAACTAGTGACAGGATTTAGGTAAAAACAGCAATATTATTAAACTTAGGTTACCAGACCTTCTATGTAGCACTGTCATTTCATCAGGTTTTTATTACGATTATTTTAAACAACATGACAACAAGCCTTACCAAAGTCATTACAATTTTAAGAAATAGGAGACACATTTAAAAATGACAGCATAGACATTAATTTATTTAACCGAAAATGAGACATGTGAGATGTAGGTGCGGATGAGGATGACAGGGAAAATTAGGTTTTAACGATGAAGATGTACAGACCTTTCTCAATAAGTACTGCAGAAAAACTTCTCTTCATGTCCTTTACAAAATAGACATTTCCACAAAATTCAACAGAGAGAATTATCAGAAGTCAGTTTAGAAATGCTCAATAAGTTTTTAGTGATTGAAAGAACAAGTAACATGTCTTTAAGTGCTATGGTAATATGTGTGGGTGAATATGGTGAAGCTCTATATAACATAAAGGCATTTCCAACATGAGAGATGACATTGACCATTATAATGAGATCAGTTCCTTTATATTATTCTTTGAGATGCAGATTATCCATATTGTTTTCAAGTCATAAGTTGCTCCATTATCAAATTACTAGCTATTATTAGCAGTTTCTTCATAGTTAGTGATAAATGCTACTGTAGAAGTATAAACATCAACTCCAGAGTAGTAGTTACCAGCAGAGACATGATACAAACTTGGTGAAATGTAAATGAGATTATCATAGTGTTTATAAACTTGATAAGAGGTAAAACCATCAAAGTTACTTATATAAGCTGATCTTGGTCCTTTACCTCTTTCAAGACCTCTTAGTGTAGACACATAATCATCAACAAACCTATGCTAGTAAATATTTGCAGAATGACCAGACTTAAAGCATATCTAACGTATCGATTCCTCTATATTTCCAAAACTTCCTTGTGATCTATTAGCACCAGTAAATCCACCTTTAATAGCTTATGATGAACTCCTAGATGCTTGGAAAGTATTGAAAACATTAATTTGCCCAAGAGATCAACCTCTACTATATCCACTTCTAAATTTGCCATTATACATTTTCTAAGAATGATTGATGTTGCCTCTAGCAAAGAAATGATTTCTACCACCAAAATTTTCAAAGCTACATCCAGTATACCCTCCTCTTCCAAAACTACCTCTAAGCTGAGCATAAAATATCTTGGGATAATATGCATAATTTGAATTGAACACACTTTTATCATCATGCTCTTACTCTAGTCTAGTTTCATGTGTAAATAACATTGCATATGCATCATCATACTCCATTTTAGATCCAGTTATAAAAGTAGAAATATCACAATAGCCTCGCTCCAAGTCCATTAAGTATTGTTAACATAAGATCCTTCTCCGTTATAAGATCATCAAGACTAACAAGTTTATTAGATATGGACTTATATTTTTTTAAGAGTATTTAATTCATGTCTAAGTTGATGAATCTAGCTTCAGATAGCACACTAAGTTTTCTTTTTAGAGTTCTTTAAACATCAAAAGAGCTTGCTCGATTAATGATAAGACTTGTTGATACAGTTTTTCCTGCGTCCCTTCAAACAGTGCTAGAATCTTCTGCTCGCGGCTAACTCGAGCTCGAGAAGGTGTTGCCTCCCTCTTCCTATTCCTCTATCTTTTCCAGAATGAAAGTCTCCCGGACCTGTGCTCACAGAAAATAATGTCAGGGGTCGCCGGGTGTTGTTCCGGCGAAAATCCTCCGACGCTCAAGTTAGTAATCGGTTGTTCTTTTGGTATCCCTCTTAGTTAGAGAGACCGGAAGAATAAAAGGGGTATTTTTTTCCTTCCTTTCTGAATAATGGAATTTTTCAGAGAATCAGTGTAAAGAGAAGCAAAGATAGGAAGAACCTGTGTGTATTTTTGGAACCCCTGCAACTTACCCGTCCGTTTCCTTTTATTCTCTGTTTTTCTCGTCCTTTCTCTCCAAGAGCATCCATTCTCGTGTCAGTGGTGTCGGGTCCCTTTAATACCGGGATTGGCGTAATATTCCTCGGGATGCGCAATGCCTCTTTAACCCTGGCTCACGTGGCGGATCACCATGTCTGGCATGTGCGCTAGGAATGATGACACCGTGGGGCATGTGCCGGCCATCGGCAATAGTACCACCACCATACCATGTGGGGCTCTGGTCAGACATTTAAAGGTGTGCTAGGATTCTGAGAAAACGGGTCGGGCTACCCTAAGCCGGGTCTTACATTCCATTTGGCCGATGACTAAGATGGCCCAGTTGTGCTCGGGGACTTAATCTCTGCGAGCAGGAAAGGAGAGCTTGGTTCTCGACCTCGACCAGCTTTGACTGGGACGGACGACTTCGAGCAGGTAAAAGAGCTCGGAGCTCGAACGGCTCTAGATTCCCCGACCTTGACCAGTTTTGACGTCTGATGAGATCGTCTTCATGCCAGTGGTCGGGACTTCTGCTTGAGCTAGACTGTCCTCGGGGTATTTTATTCGAGCTGAAAGGGCCTCGAGGAGACCTGCTCGATATTACCCAAACACCAGTCCCCCAGTTTATAGTCTTTTGAGTGAAACGAGATAAGACTCGAAACTTATTAGTGACGGGCCGACTTCCTGGCCTTTTACACTTCCCCATGCTTTCCAACTGTAACACGCTTCATCATTTCGCATTTAATGCGGGACACGCTGATGGATCCCACCATGCGCTTAAAATTCGACGGACGCTACCCGAAAGGTCATGTCCCTCGAGACGCACGCCGCCAACAAGAGACGTGTCCTCCTCTTTAAAACCCCCAACTTCTTCACTGCTCCTCTATTTGCTCATTTTCGCTCAAACCCAAAATTAACTGCCTCCGCCATCTATTCATCTTCTTCTTTCTATCGTGGCAACTTCCTGCCAACCACACTCCTCTCGCGCTCGTGCATGTCCTTCTTCTATTTCCCCGCCATTCTGCTTTCTTCCTCTATCGAACTCCGGTTTCAGCTCGGTAGTCTATATCCTTAGGAGAAAAATGTCAAACCCCAACAAGCCCATAGGACGTCGCGGAGGATTTGTCCTCCTTAGTGAAACACAACCCCTTAGTATAATTCCCGTGAGGGATTCTAGTTCGAGAGGAACTACCCATGCAGAGACCCGACCGCCAAGGGAAAGGGCCACCAAAGGTTCGAGAGTGAGGAATACCCCATCGACCATACGAGATGTGAGACCACCCCTTCAGATTTAGATACACTTAGGCATACTCTGCCACATACCCGAAAGCATGGACTTAAGGTTGTCGTGCAGGGTGAGATCCCCACCGTCCCCCAAGGCTACACGACCTTCCACTGGAGTGTTTTAAATGGGGTTAGGCTACCTCTCCAGCCTTACTTTACCCGGGTTTTGTCCAGGTTCCGTCTGGCCCCGGGGCAATTGAACCCAAATGGGTAGAGGGTCCTTTCCGGACTCTTTGTGTTGTGGAATTGTTGCGACCTGGGTGAACCCTCGGTAGGAGAAATCAAGCACTATTACCAGTTAAAGTGCAGCCCGAAGGATGCTGGTTGGTATTATCTTACCTCCAGTCTGAAGGGTAAAAAGCCCATCACTAATCTCTCAACCTCTGGTGGCAACTGGAAGAGCAAATTCTTCTTCGTTGGGGGAGAATGGGGGCAAGCTGCACCTCTCAGCGAGGTGGTCCCTTCAATTCTACAGTATTTTTGCACTCCAGGTCATTTATTTACCTCGTGAATTTTTTTTACTTTTATTTTTCCTGCTTGCATCTGTTCTCATTATTTTTCCTTGCTTGTTTCTGCAATCTCCCGGGTGCTTCTTATTCAATTGGGGGAGAGCTTCGAGCACACGTGCAGACCACACTTACAAACGCGAGCTCGTGCAGGGAGCTGCTGACACCCCAAAATTTTTTGGAGTCCAATTTAATACCAAGTGAAAACTTGACTGGGGTTCGTGAGATGCTGCATCGACACATGGGGACAGGCGAAGGTGCGGGAACTTCAAAAAGAACTCGAGCAGAAATGGATGCTCCACCTCCTCCTGCTCGAACTGCCCCCTCTACTCAGCAGGCAGGACGAGCAGAAGTGGGTCCTCCACGTAGACGAGCGAGGACCACGGCTCCGACTCGCCCTCGAGCCGATGATGTACAAGAGCAGGGTCAAACTGGTCACACGAAGCCTTACCTGAGGATTTTCAGTGAGGAGCTGGATGATAGGTTCCTTAATAGGCTAGATGCCTTTGACGCTAACGAGCCGTCTGGCCGCCTAGCCTCCTCCTTCCAGTGCCTCAGCACTGTGGCCGGGATCGTGGCCAAAGCTCAAGAGTCTCGTGAGGAACTCTGCCAAGATCTCGAGCTTAGAGCAGGGCATGGGCGAGCTGAAAGAAGAGAATACAAAGCTTCAAGAGGAGAACTCAACTTTGGTAGATAGATGACGGTGGTCGACTCTAAGGTCTCTCAGCTCAAGAGGGAGCTAACTATCACCCGTGAGGAGTTGATCGATGCTCGGAAGGACCTAGACACTCAGAAATCTTTCTACGAGCAGACCCTGCAGGGGAGACCTCTCGCCTCCAAGGGCGATTGATGCCTTAAAAGTCTAGCTCGCCAAGGAGCACAACAGTGGGGTGGACATCAGCTATGACTGCCTCGTGTATGCCCTGGGCAAAGTACACCCCGAGGTCGACCTATCTAACGTCCAAGAGGGTGTAACCAAGTACTTACGCATCCACGAGGCCCCGGCTCAAGGGTCTGAGGCTTCTCCTTTCGAGCCCCGAACTGATGACATGGAGCTCGCTCCTCCTCCTGCCGATGCCCCTCCCACTGCTGTTCCTCCTCCTGCTGCTGTTCCTCCTCCTGCTGCTGTTCCTTCTCCTGCTGCTGCTGCCGCTGCCGCTCCCGATGCCCTACCGCCATCACTGACTTGACTAAACTTGACTCTTTCTCTTTTTTTTTTTTTTTTTACTCTTGTACATGTAATAATTCCAATAAATAAAAAATATGCATTTGAGTAACAATTGTATATGCAAGCTTGTGTTTTACATTTATGAGATTATCTTTGTGTGCTTGGTTAAGGAGAAATATTTATAAGTGTTGGGCTCTTCTTTTGTTTTCTGCCCAAGTGTAATACTGTTTAACTCATGCACGGTAGAGTTTTGCTTTGAATTGGGCTAAAAGCCTTATGTTTATCTTGTGAGCTCATTTTACTTGGCTCAACATTTTACTCATGGTCTGTGACCCTTATTTTGTGAGCCTGTTTACCTCGAGCTCGGTTATTCCTCGAGTTTAAATTATGTAACCTTCTTACGCTTTTCTTGTTCGAGCCTACAATTGCCTCTTGCTAGACACCGTCCTGTCTAAGGCTTAGGCTTTGGGACTTTTGGCCTTAGCATTTTTCACGAGCTTCTTCCGCTTGGGCCTACAATCGACCTCGCTAGGCACCGCCTCGCCTAAGACTTAGGCTTGGGACTTCCGGCCTTAGCGTTCTCATGAGCTTCTTCCGCTCGGCCTACAATCGACCCTCTCTCGAGCACCGTCCCGCCTAAGACTTAGGCATTGGGACTTCGGCCTTAGCATTCTTCGCGAGCTTCTTCCGCTCGGTCTACAATTGGCCTAGCTAGGTACCGTCCCGCCTAAAAGCTTAGGCTTTGGGACTTCCGACCTTAGCTGCTCTTCATGAGCTGCTCGCTCGGCTTGCAATTGGCCTCGCTAGTACTCGTCCCGCCTAAAGGCTTAGGCTTGGGATTTCGACCTTAGCATTGTCTTCACGAGCTTCCGCTCGGCCCGCAATTGGCCTCGCTAGGCACCAGTCCCGCTTAAAGGCTTAGGTTTTGAGACTTCCGACCTTAGCGCTCTTCATGAGCCGCCTCGCTCTACCGCAATTGGCCTCGCTAGGTACTGCTCCGCCCAAAGGCTTAGGCTTGGGACTTCTAACCTAGCGGTCTTCATGAGCCGCTCGCCTGCCTGCACTGGCCTCGCTAGTACATCGTCCCGCCTAAAGGCTTAGGCTTTGGGACTTCTAACCTTAGCGCTCTTCATGAGCCGCCTCGCCGACCAGACTGGCCTCGCTAGGTACCGTCCCGCCTAAAGGCTTAGGCTTTCGGACTTCGACCTTAGCTGCTCTTCATGAGCTCGCCCGCTCGGCCTCAGACTGACCTCGCTAGGCAACCGCCTCGCCTAAGACTTAGGCTTTACGACTTCCGGCCTTAGCTGCTCTTCACGAGTCGCTTGGCTTCAACTTGAATTTATATTACAAATGTTTTTCACACTTTTACACGCATTTGAGTTTTACATATCCTCATTTCGGGAAGGAATCCTACATTAACACTCATAATACAAGGAAACTCACCGGAAGTATTTCATCGAGAGTCATGCGCTCCACTGCATTTCGACCTCCCGTCCATCCGGATAAGCTAGCCTGAGATGCTCCTCGGTCCCGCTAATCGAGTGACTCGATAAGTGGCCTTCCCAATTTGGCCCTAAGTACACCTTGCCTCGGGTCCTTCGTGGCTCTGTCGACTCTTCCGAGTACCCAATCACCCACTCGAACTCCACGAATGTGTACATTTCGATTGTAATAACGAGCCACCTCTGCTCATATTCTCGCGATCTTAAGCAATGACCCTTTCTCTCTTCTCTTCCAAAGAAGTCTAGACCTTCGCACATCCGCTCACTGCTTTGCTCCTCATCAAGTGTTCCGTCCGATGCGTCCCCATTCTTATTTCAAGTAGGAACCATTGCTTCGTGCCCAAACACCAAGGAGAACCGGGTCTCTCCAAGGGCCGCTTTAGTGCGTGGTTCTCAGAAGCCCATAATACACCAGTGCACTCGTCCACCCATGCTCCTTTCTCGCCGCCCAAGATTATCTTCGTGAGATGCTTTATGGTTTTATTCACGGCCTCTACTTATCCATTGGCTCGTAGGTGTGAGGGAGAGCAAAATTTCAACTCTATCCCTGATTTCGACTGTAAGTCTCCGAATTTGCCATTGTCAAACTGTCTCCCATTGTCTCGTGACCAATGCATGAGGAATCCCATACCGCAAATCACATTCTTCCGTATGAAGTCGCTGGTTTTACCTTCCGTAATGCCGCTCAAGGCTCCCACTTCGACCCATTTGGTGAAATAATCGATCATGACTACGGCATGGGTGGCAGACGCTTTCCCTTGGCAAGGGTCCGATCAAGTCAATTCCTCATCGAGCAAACGACCACGGGAGTTCATCACCGTAAGGTTCTCCTGAGGTCGAAGTTAGGTAGTTGGCAAAACTCTGCAACTTTTGCAACTTCCGGTCTTCTCCCGAGCATCTCGGTGCACGCGGGCCAAAGTATCCTTGCCTCAAGGCCTTGAAAGCCAAGGACCTCGCGCTGTAACGATTTTCGCAGATTCCTTCAGGTATCTCTCTGAGGACATAATCAGCCTCCTCCCGGTCTAAGCACCGCAACAGCGGGAGAATGTACCCCGCCTATACAAGACCCCGTCGATGAAAGTGTACCTAGCCGCTTTGCACTTCAACTTCCTTGCTTGCTTCTTATCGGCCTAAGACCGCCCTTCCTCGTAGTAAGAAACGATCGGCTCCATCCGTGTGTTGCTCATCGATAAGCTCATCACTCGTTCTCCCGCCGATGCTCGAGCAGTGTCTTCATTTCCAAGCGGATAGACTTTGGTAACTCGGGGTCCGATGCGTACGCCATACGAGCTATCATATCACTCGAAAATTCTTCCTCTCGGATTTGTTCCACCTCGATAGCTCGAAACTTCCCATTACCGCCTCACCTTCCAAGGTAGGCTCCATCTTCTCCCCTTCGCTTGAAGCTCTCGCCGAGGTGGTTTGTTACCACCGCGAGTCTGCTCAAGCTTTACCTCCTCCGCTTTTACTACCGAGGCGAGCTTCAATCCCGCTATTACAGCCTCAGACTCGACCTGATTGTTGGTAACTTCAAATTCTAATTTCACAACAGATTGCATCTCTCGTCCCTTCGTGACTTAGGAGCACAACTCCCGCCCCCGCCTCGATTTCCACAAGATCCATCTACTGTGACTATCCATGCATTGGTCGAGCCCTCGGAGTGACTATCCATCTACGGTGACTATCCATCACTCTCTGTCTCCTCATCCCTTGCAGTGCACTCGACCACAAAGTTAGCTAAAGACTGCACTTTTATGGCTGCTCGGGGTTGGTAATTAACGCCGAACTCGCTAGCTCCACCGACCATTTTACCAAGCTTCCGTAAGTCTCGTGGTTGTACTGTAGTTTGCCCGAGGGCTGGTTTGTTAGAACCACTCACCGAATATGCCTCGAAATAAGGCCTCGACTTTCGGGTCGCCGTGACTGTGGCCAGTGCCCATTTCTCCATCAGAGGATATCGAGTCTCATCTTCCAGCAAAAGCTCTGCTCGGGTAATAAACAGGGTATTGTACCTCGACTCCTCCCTTACTCGAACCGAGCTCGCTGCCCATTAGGACACAACTAAGTATAGAACAAGACTTCTCCCGCTCGAGGTGTCGACAAGAATGTGAGCTTTCAACAAGTATTCTTTCAACTCGCTGAACGCCGCTCGCGATTCCGGCATCCACTTTGTCTTCTTGCCTTTCTTCATTTCCCGAAAGAAGACTCTGAGATTTATCCGTGGCTCGAGATACGAACCTCGCTGAGGGATGCCATCACGGCCAGACTTTAGTATCTCCTCGAGGCTACTGGGACCCTCATTTCCACCATCGCTCTTATCTTCTCCTGATTGGCCTCGATCCCTCGTGATCGACTCACGAAGCCTAAGAATTTTCCCGAACCCACTCCAAAAGCACATTTCTCTGAGTTTAGTTTCATCCGATACTTTCTTAAGAGTGCAAAGGTCTCCTCTAAGTGCCTTACATGCTCCTCGGCGTCCTTCGACTTTATGATCATGTCATCCATATACACCTCCATCGCTCGACCAATCAATGGCTCAAGACCTTGTTCACCAACCTCCGATACGTTGCTCCAGATTCTTCGGACCGAGCGGCATGACCTCAGTAGCAAGACAATCCTCGATCAGTGATGAAGGCTGGCATTCCTCATCTAATCGGTGCATGGGAATCTGTTATATCCCGAGAATGCATCCATAAAACTAAGCAGCCTCGTGCCTCACCGTAGAATCCACCAGCTGGTCTATCTTGGCAGCTGAAAGCTATCTTTGGGCAAGCCTTGTTCACATCCTGCGAAGTCCACGCACATTCTCCATTTCCCACTTGCCTTCTTCACCAAGACCACATCTCGAGATCCATTCTGGGTAGAGACTTCCCTTATGAATCCCGCCTCAGCAGCCTTTTCCACCTCGCAGCTGATGGCTTCATATCTTCCCGGTCGACGATCTCCTTTTCTACCTCACCGGCTTAAGATCTCTCCAGATTGCCACCGTGACACGCCACTTCGGGTCAATCCCAAGCATATCCTCATGCGTCCATGCGAACACATCCGCATGTGCTCGCAGACACTCCACCAACTTTTCCTTCAACTCGCCGCTAATGCCCGAGCCGATCCGGATTTTCTTCCTCGGGTCGCCTCGCTCTCACCTCGACCTCCTCCAACTTCTCACCGGCTCTTGCCTTCCATTCCTCGATTCCCCCGAGTCCAAATGAGGTTATCTCGTGATGGTTTCTTTGGTCGCCACAACAGAAGCAACCCTCTCCACCCTCCGGCTACCTTTCACGACCCCTACAAATTCCATTTACTCGACACTTTAGGCCAAGTAATGGGTGGATAGCACGACCTGGATGATCCTCATAAACGGCCTCCCTAGAATCGCTTGATATAGGTCGGCTTCATCTACCACCACGAAATCCAAAGATCATGTTCTTTTCAAAAGGCCTCGAGGCCATGGTTACCGCCAACTGATGATTCCTGCAGTATTAGCTTTCCTCCCCGAATCCTTTCAAGGAAGTGCTTGTCTCGCCGAGGCTCGTGACTGTTATTCCTAAATCCTCGAGTGTGGATTCAAGAGAATATCCACCGAGCTTCCCGAGTCAACCAAGATTCGATCAACTTCCTTGTTCGCTATATTGGCTTTCACCACTGTGGCATCCTCGCGAGGGTACAAGACCCTTCCTCGTCCCTCCTCCGTCCACATAATTGGCACCGCCGATCCTAGCCTTTTGGCAATGGGCAGTGAATAGACCTCCCGCCTGCAATGCAGATATCTCGCAGTAGTTTTTCCGAGCCCTATTTAAACTTCTCGCCATCATGGGCCCTCCCGAGATCACCCTCGTGGACTGTGGTTCCATGTCTATTTCAGAAGCTCTGGTCATCTTCTTCAGTCATCGCTCAACCACCGGATGCCCTCCTTCAATAAACTCATCCAAGTACCGATTCCTAACCGTATCCTCCACCGGTTCTTCAAATCACTAAGACCGTGATGTGGAATGGCCGTGGTCACCATGGAAACCGCAGAACCACCCCTTGTCCCGCTTTGCCACCGACTTGGCCATCAAGGCTGAGGGCTCAGCAATCCTCGCTCTTAGCCACTCAAGTATCTCTTCGAGAGATACCTTCAACCTCGTGTATTGCCTATAAGCTGGGCTCCGCTCCACCACCAGATCGCCTCGATCCCTCGAGAAACTTCTGCTGGGTGGCAACGAGCGATCTGCTCTATTGTTGTTCATCTCGTGTCCGCTCAGTGGCCGATCGAGGGATGCGTGGTCCTCATGACGCCTGCACTCCCCGTGATCCCGACTCGAGATCCGCGAGGTGGCAGGGAACCATCCCTGTAGGGAGCTCTTCGGTAGTGGTCAGACGGACAACCCGGTCCCTCGTCGCTAAGCTTGTGATCCTCAGCAGACCTCCTTCCTCCTTCCTCTTTACTCCATTGACCGCTCACTTCTCAGCTTTGCAGCCTTCTCCTCTTCAATTACCATATCTAGTTTTACCTGCTCATATGCGTCCGAATATGAACGGATCGAATGACTCCGTAGATTATACCATGGTCTCCCCATCCGGATCTTATCCTTCAGTCCTCTCAGCGCTTGGGGATGATTAAACGCGCCAAGATCTAGGACCGATCGATGGTATCTTTTGACAAACTCCCGGAGGGACTCTCCCTCCCCCTGCCTTACTTCTGACAGCTCCATTATGTCATCCTCAGGGGTCACTGTGCCCCGAAATTGCTCTGTGAACTCCCTACATATCTGTTCAAAGCTCAAGATGCTTTCCCGTAGGAGCCTGTGGTACCATTCTCTTGCCCTTCCCTCAAGAGTGAGCAGGAAGGCCCTGCACCTCTGTGCTGCCGACAGACCTTGCACTCCTGTCATGTCGTTAAACCATTCTATATGCACTAGTGGATCGCTTTTCCCCAAAAATTTCAGATCTGAGAAGCGAAAGTCACGTGGGATCATGACACCCATGATCTCCGCTGAGAGTGGGATTCGTTGTCCAGCATTATTCGCCACTTGGGCTCTTTCCATTCCCCGAGATCCTCCACAACTCAGGCCAACCTACGCACCTCCCCCAGCCTCTTCCGCGAGAGGTCAGGTCGATTCTGCAAGTGCTGACGGGACCCTCTTTCCTCCATGTTTGTTTCCTCCCTCACTGCAGCGTTTGGTGCCCTAGGTCTCTGGGCTTCATCTTTCACGTTTTCCCGAACGAGAGCGTTCCCACAGCTGGACTCCGAAACATCATTACACGCTTTTCTCCGTCCCTCCCTAAGTTCTTGTAATATGGAGGTCGTAGTCTCCATCCGATCCATTCTTTCCTCGGATCTCCCTATTCTGGGCCTCATTGACCACTTCTCTCAAAGTTACCGATTCTTCTGGACTCATTCCTCTTCGGCCGTTTCCTCTCATCGTTGCGTTGTGTATCTTGAACGTATTAGGAAATCAGGCTTTTTGTGCCGATCCCCACAGACGGCGCCAAAAGATGTTGATGGAGTTTTTCCCGCATCCCTTCAAACAGTGCTAGAATCTTCTGCTCGCGGCTAACTCGAGCTCGAGCAGGTGTTGCCTCTCTCTTCCTATTCCTCTGTCTTTTCCAGAATGAAAGTCTCCCGCACTGTGCTCATAGAAAACAATGTCGTGGTCGCCGGTGTTGTTCCGTGAAAACCCTCCGATGCTCAAGTCGAGAATCGAGTTGTTCTTTTGGTATCCTTCTTAGTTAGAGAGACCGTAAGAATGAAAGGGGTTTTTTTTCCTTCCTTTCCGAATAATGGAATTTTTCGTAGAATCAATGTAAAGCGAAGCAAAGATAGAAAGAACTTGTGTGCATTTTCGTAACCCCTACATCTTACCCGCTCGCTTCCTTTTATTCTCTGCTTTTCCCGCCCTTTCTCTCCAAGAGCATCCATTCACGCGTCAGTGGTGTCTGGGTCCCTCTGACAGCCGAGATTGACGTAATATTCCCTAGGGATGCGCGGCTGCCTCCTTAACCCGGTTCACGTGGCCAGATCACCATGTCGGGCATGTGTGCTAGGAATGATGACACCGTGGGGGCATGTGCCGGCCATCGGCAATAGTACCACCACCATACCATGTGGGGCCCTGGTCAGACATCTAAAGGTGTGCCAGGATTCTGAGAAAACGGGTCGGGCTACCCTGGGCCGGTTCTTACATTCCATTTGGCCAATGACTAAGATGGCCCAGTTGTGCTCGGGGACTTAATCTCTGCGAGCAGGAAAGGAGAGCTTGGTTCTCGACCTCGACCGGCTTTGACTGGGATGGACGACTTCGAGCAGGCAAAAGAGCTCAGAGCTCGAACGGCTCTAGATTCCCTGACCTTGACCAGCTTTGACGTCTGATGAGATCGTCTTCGTGCCAGTGGTCGGGACTTCTGCTCGAGCTAGACTATCCTCGGGGCATTTTATTCGAGCTGAAAGGGCCTCGAGGAGACCTGCCCGATATTACCCAAACAAGACTTAGAGAACCTTCACTGATTGATTATAGCAGATATCTAAGTCAAGTTTGATCCTGCAATCTCCAACTCTGGTATTTGGGGTTAGCAATTCGCTGAGTAGGTCCATTAACTCCAGCAAGAAGAAGATGTTCCTCAGGTTCTAGTTTGTCTCCAGTTATAAAATCTTCCAATCGATTGCCTCTAATTGAGGCTAGAACTTGTGAATGCCATGACAGATAATTCAAGCGATCTTGTTTGATTGGATTAGTGAAAGAAAAATTTATTTGAGTGTTTGGATTTGCATTAGCTATTATCAAATTTCTAAGAGTTGTTTGTTGGTTACTAGAGCTTGCTTTGTTTGTTTCTGATACTATGTTGAAATGATTAGATTTAGCAGATAATTTTGTTTGGATACTTAAAAAATCAAAAAGAAAATGAAGATGAATATTCTAGATCTTTATTTCTTTTTCTTGTTAACTTCTAATTACAAACTTGGCAATGTTTATATATACACAAGGTATAGCACAAAACAAAATGTAAAGCAAGTATTAACAGAATACAGAGCATATATAACAAACTTTACTTTGCTGAGCTGGCACTTATACTCTCAACTGCAATGCTAACTGGATCTTAAATCACACGTGCTAAATGTGCAGTTTCTTTATATGCACAATGTGCTTCCTTAACAAAACTCAACTTGGTGAAGATGTTAAATATGCAAAAGTTGAAGCTATAAACTTTAGAAATACATATTTCTATCAAAATGTGTAGGTAGCCAGAGATAGATATTTCTAATCTAAAATTGTAGAAGTTAACTATCAAAATGCTGCAAGCTTCATAAACAACAAACAAGGTAGCAAACAAGAGATCTTATGGATAATTTCAAGAACCCTAGGTTATAACAAGTATATTTAATATATAAAATGTCAGCATATCTCCAGATTCGGTAATGCTTATACTCACTCCTTAGCTAAATTAGCTTTAGCACACAATAGTCTTGTTAGTACAACTGGACTCGTAGTCCTGCACTAACAGAGACCAAATGTTTTCACTAATGTGAATTAATGTAAGGCTTACCTTCCTTATAAAAAAAAAAGGGAGGGGCTAGAAGATCTAATAACACTCATGATATCGTACATATATCCATTGTATATACTTAGAAAGCAACGAACATCGCGATCGGGTATTTATTTGATATAAGTATCTGTAGTGCGTGCTCATGGCATCGATATATAGGGGTTTCCTTGATGAAGCTGCCACCATTTGCCCCTAAAATTCGAAGAACTTCATCAGGGTATGTAGTTAGCAACCATGATTCAATAATCAATGGTGGTTCACTAGAAATGGTCTTTACAATAGATGAATTTGTGTCTTAGACTAAAATGAGGATGCCTTAATTTGAACGGTGTGAGATCAATCTTTTGTCCTAAGAATTCCTCATTTTTTGATAACATTAGTGAATTAGTGGATCATGTCATGGCTTATTTCATCATATAAATTGTAATATTAACAAAAAAAATTAAAATTGATTTTTTTTTATTTTTATACTTAGTGAATTTTCATTTGTACTAATGTAATCAAATCATGATCAAATAATTAAATTATAAATGACATGTCGTCTGACCTTTACTCCAAATCAAGTAAAATAATAAAATATGAACAAACTGTCACCTGTATGCGAAAATTATAAACGACATGTAATATAAGGGATCAAATTATTAGAAACGCCATGCCATACAAAATTTCTCCATAATAAAAATGTTACAAAACAAACGATGTGTCCTGCAATATCTATAAATTGTTACGACATGACATCTACTTGATAAAATTCTACCTGATAAGTCATATGTAAATGGCCAAAGATTTACCTTATCTTCTCCCGCCCTGCCGCCCCGGTGCGAAATTGCCAAATCACTCATAAGTGTAAGGAGATTTATGGGTGAAACAGAAACACAGCTAAATGAGATTGGAAGAAAAATAAAGAGCAAGCACAAATCTGAACACCAGAAATTACGTGGTTCGGCTTATAGCCTACATCCACGGGCAAAGACAAAAGGAAATAATTTTATTATACTGGAAAAATAATAACTTCTCTCTAATAATAGAGGAGAATAATTATACTCTCTCTATAATTAGGAGAAAACTATTCTCACTTCCCAATACCCCAATTACACCCAATAACTCTCAAAATTCTCTCTAATACAAGAAGAAATGAATTTTCTGGGATGATTGAAATGAGGGAATAGGTGCTCAATTTATAGCTGCATTTTGGCTACTATGCATTATTATTTTATTATTATTTTTATTATTTTATTTTATTTTTCCTTTTATTCAACACGGCACACAGTGCCGTGTTGAATGGGGCACCGCCCTTCTGGATGGGCGGTGCCCACTTCCTTGACATTCTCCCACTTGGAGATTTGATTGAGAACCAATCAATCTCCACACTATCCTTTCTGCTTTACCATTGACATGTTGCTTACGTTTCTGCTAAGCCACACTAGGATCTACTCCATATAAACTTATCAGTAATGATTGGCTTAGTCATAACATCTGCTAAGTTCTCCTTGGTATGGATTTTCTGTAAATCTACACTTCCACCTTCCACTACTTCTTGAACGAAGTGATACTGTACCTCTATATGTTTTATCTTGGAATGAAAGGTTGGATTCTTTGCAATATATAAAGCACTCTGACTGTCACAAAACACAGGAATTTTCTCTTGTTTGTGCCCGAGCTCTTTAAGTAGTCTTTGTATCCAAATAGCTTCCTTGCATGCTTGTGTGGCTGCCATGTTATTGTATGTTATTCATGTTGAATTGTTAATTATTGAGTTATGAATTTATGATTAGATTTTATTTGGTATTATTAGATAAATTGTTGAATTTATATTATTTTATGTTTAATTTATGTTGTAATAATTTTAATTGTGAATTTATGATGTTATTGTATTCTTCATGTTAAATTATTAATTATAAATTTATGATTGTATTTTATTTGATATCATTATATAAAATTTTAAAATTTTAAATTATTAAAATTTAATATTTGCGGATCCAGATATCCGGGATATTCGTCCGCAATCCGTGCGGATATTACCCGCATCCGAATTCACATATATTTTCAAGATCCGAATGCGGATCCGAATGTAAAATTATTGATGCGGATCCAGATCCGGATTAAGGTGCATCCGGATCCGGATCTAGATTTTGCCATCTCTAGTGAGACGCATGAAATTATCATTATTATTATATATCTTAATATGCTGTAAATTTATTGGACTTTTTGTTCCTTTTCTTTTTGTAATTTCGTAGTGAAACACTACAATTTTTGTATGTCTTTTTGTGAAGAAAGCCAAGCCCGTGACATGTGAGAGTTTACATAACCCCAACAAAGTGCTAACTAAATTTAAAATGAAAGCAGAGTGGTTAGTTCCTGTCCTGACATGGAATTAACAGAGATTAAGTCATAATTATTCTAATTTTTTATGGGGCAATGCAATTCTGGTTACTCTCGCAGCATACAAATAGCTTTTGATGATATCTATACAAGTGGAAAAATGTGGCCACTAGTTTCTCTCCACTGAGCACAATATAGCAAACCTAGACACACTTAATTTGGTACACAGCAGGAAGAAAAGAACAATAATGTGTGAAATAGATAGTAGCTCTTAATTTTACTGTTTATACGATAACACTATATTTATAAAGATGTATCTCATCTATTGTGTCAGAGTTCTTTACTTTTATAAGATTTAAATTAAGTGATGAATCATATTCAAATGAAAAAATTAGTGTTAAACTAAGCTTTTTTTAACATTATGATTCACAATCGTTTAACAAATTAAAATTATAATATGTAATTAAATCTTAACCAGTATATTGTTATAAGTGCACATTTTTTAAAAAAAAAGGAAAGGAGGTGGGCAAGCCCAAAATACAATTTTTAACCCCCTTCCTACCCCCAATAATCGAACCCGGCTTCTACAGCTCTACAACGAGCATGGTGACCAACCCGACCACACCCTTGGGGGCGTTATAAGTGCACATATGACGTGAATGATTTACACAATACTGCTTAGCTTAGCAATGAATCCAAATCAATTTTTTTCCTATAATATTTTACTCCATCTAAGATAAATTGATTTCTTTTAAATTGTTTCGACATAGAAGTGAAAATTTTTATAGCCCAACAAATGAAATTGAAGATATATCTAACAAAATGAACAAAAAGATTTTGTCAAGGGTGACGTGATATTAATAGCACAGACCTAAACTTAAAGTGATCTGTTGCTCACTACTCAATAACATACAATAACATCTTATATCATAATCCATAATTAAAGATACCATAATATGAATTAAACATAAAAAATAATATAAATTCACAATTTACTTAATAACATCAAATAAAATCTAATTATAAATTTATAATTCAATAATTAATAATTCAACAATTAATAATTCAACATGCATAATATACAATAATATCATAAGTTCACACTTTTAGACTTTTTAGTTTATATATATATTTTATATTGAAATTTAATTAAATTAATAATTAAATAAAAATGCGGATCCGAATATCCGCATTTCCGGATGCAAGTGCATCCGGATCCGGATCCGAATCTTCCGGATCTTTGCGGATTTGGGCCAGATCTGGATCTTTTTGTCATCCCTACGTCTTACTTTTGGC